>WPIO01000018.1:4907500-5067500 GCA_009760855.2 Cristatella mucedo | reverse complement strand
TAGGATAAAATTGGTCAGTTGTCATGTCCATAATAATAATAATAATAATAATACACTTGATAAAGCACCCTCAGAGCACTCAATCTCTTTTTATGGCGCTTTACGTTTGCTGCAATAGAAACACGATCAAATGGCTGGTAATAGCATGCTCAATAAACAGCAAGAATAGCATGGTTAGGGGTGACATGCACAGGGTCAGAATGCAAGTGTGGTTAGTGGCAGCATGCAACAGTGTCAGCACGCATAAGCACATAAAGGACGAATCACAGAGACCCACCAAATGCTGTCTTAGATAGGTGCGTTTTAAGGGACCAGTTGTGATGATCTCCCACACAGACATTAACTTTCACACATGAATATTGTGCAAATGGATGGATGGGAAGGGGTTACTGGGACTGACTGATTTCTCTCAGACGAGCTGAGAGAAGTCAACAGTCAAAATGACCTCAGATGGCTTAGCTGGGCATTTGTTACACCAACAAGTTGATTGATCGTTAATTGATTCGCAGTGCATTTCCTTTCAGGCAGCATTTACCATTACTTTGCTGCTTGATTTTCGAGGCCAAAGAACGACCGAGCTGCTCTAGATGTGTAAGGCCACGGTCCGTAAAGCTTTCCATCTGCCACCACGAAAGATAAATTACCAAGAAGCAGTGGCTGCGGCAGGCGGCAGCAGAAGCAGCAGCAGCAGGAGGCTGGCTTTTATTCACTGTTGGTTGTCTATTGCAGGCTTTTAGGTCTGCTATGGACAGTGGCAGCATAGCAGCAGCAGCAGCAAAAGCTGCGAAATAACAGCAACATCAGCAGTTCGGGGTCGTAGTTATGGCGTGCTCAGTGGCTATAGAAACCGTCAGCTGTGACAGTAGCAGCTAGGTCCAGCGGAGGAGGAGGATGCATCCAATGGTTTGATTGATCACGATATTTGCCCAAGGCGCCCATGGCACCAGAACCAGGAACACATGGCAACAAGCACAATAATAATAATAATAATGATGCACTTGATAAAGCGCCCTCAGAGAACTCAATCTCTCTCTGGGCGCTTTACATTTGCTGCAAAAGGAAATGCAATTGAATGGTGAGTAAAATCCTGCTTGATAAACAAACAAAATGAATAACACGGTTAGGGGTGACATGCACAGGGTCAGCATACATAACCACATCCAGCACGAATCACAGGGACCCACTAAATGCTGTCCTAAATAGGTGTGTTTTAAAGTTCTTTTTAAACGTGGTCAGGTCAGGGGATGTTCTGACACAGGTCGGGAGTGAGTTCCAGGCTTTGGGAGCATACGAACTAAATGCACGGTCTCCGAAGGATTTGAGGTTTGTACAAGGTATTTGTAGACTGTTGGATTCCAAAAAGCGAGTGGTACGATGCATGGCCTGGTAGGGGAGTAGATCTGAGAGATAGGCTGGAGCCAAAGAATGAAGTGACCTAAAAGTGAGCAACAAAACCTTGAAGTCAATCCGTTGCTTGACTGGTAGCCAGTGCAGGTCGGCGAGAAGTGGTGTGATGTGGCAACTGCGATGCTCACGACAGACAAGCCCGAGCTGTGGAGTTTTGCACCAGCTGCAATCGCCTGCTGCAAGCATAGCATGTTTAATGTAAACATGCTGCACTACAAACGGTTCTGTCTCAAAGCTGTGGCCCACTGAGCAAAGAAACTGTGTCCTGCCTATTCTAAACAACAGTATTAGCACTCGTGGGGTATTTAACCATTGTCCGTCTTGATCTTCCCATATTTCTCTCTCATTTCTTTTTCCATCAGTCTCTCTGTGTCTGTATGTCTCTTTCTGTCTTTCCCTCTTGTCTCTCTGTCCTTCTGTCTGTCTGTCTGTTTCTGTTGGTCTCTCTGTCTGTCTGTCTCTGTCTGTCTGTCTCTGTCTCTGGCTTTCTCTCTGTCTCTGTCTCTGTCTCTGTCTCTCTGTCTCTCTCTCTCTCTGTCTCTCTCTCTCTCTCTCTCTCTCTCTCTCTCTCTCTCTGTCTCTCTCTGTCTCTCTCTCTCTCTCTCTCTCTCTCTCTCTCTCTCTCTCTCTCTCTCTCTCTCTCTCTCTCTCTCTCTCTCTCTCTCTCTCTCTCTGTCCCTCCTTTCGGCTTGCTATCTTTGCTCATTATATCATTCCTTTTCCTCTCTACCTGCAATGACATGCATCGTTCTTTCTGCCCGTAGTCGTGCATGCAGAATAGTAAATATAGATGAGTCTAGATGAGTCGATGTCATGTCTTTCCCTATCCTGTTTCAATGGC
Source organism: Cristatella mucedo (assembly GCA_009760855.2). NCBI lineage: Eukaryota > Metazoa > Bryozoa > Phylactolaemata > Cristatellidae > Cristatella > Cristatella mucedo. The sequence goes on along the minus strand of WPIO01000018.1, from coordinate 5,065,252 downwards.
CATCAGGTAGCCACCATGGTATTACCCCTGGGAGCGGGTGAGTGGAACCTCGTGCCTGCGGTGACAATGCAGTGACTTATTCGCAGCTACTCGCCTTGTATCTGTGGAAAGATAGTTCGTCTGTCCATTTCCCTAGTCTCTAGACTTCATTTGTTGTATATTTACCATCTCCACTTCATCGTTGTCGACTAGGAAGCAGCAGTTCAAGGCACTGCTTGCTCATTCGAGCCGACCGTGGACGGTCGGGGTGTGTGGAAACAACAAGGGCCAGTGCGTTTGCATCCGACTCTGTAAAGCAGCCTTTGCTCTGTCTCATCGAGCTCGAATATATCCACGTCCAACTGCTCAGTCGTTCCTTGATTCATCTGTAAGTCCAGGACGGCAGCCAGTCTGGCAGCAGCAGCAGCAGATCGTTCAGCTGCTGCTCCTGCCTCAGACCGGCTTCCCGAGAGTGCAGGGCCAGGGGGAATGCCTGACGATTCATCAGACCTCCTGATGGCTTCGACCTCACACGAGAAGGTGCCAGCAGCTTGAGCAACCGGCAGCTGGGGCCACCTACCCGAGAGCAGGAGCCTCAATCAGGAGCTTGAGCTTCAGCCAGATTCGGCCGGCTGCTGCAACTACTTAGCGAAAGACAATTCAGCTGTTCTAGTTAAAGGGTTGTGCATCTGATTTAGCCAGCTCATCCAGCTGGAATCTGAGGCTCGCCAATGGCCAATAAGTAGCCAGGAAAACAGTAAGCCATAGCTCGGCTGGCCTGAACCTTTCCTTGGATAGTGACATTAAGGCTACCACGTGATGGCAGAGGCTTGGGCTACGAGACAGATAATCTCGGTGTCACTGTTGTTGCTGTTATGACAAGGTGTAACACAGTGTGACAGGACTTGACAAGGTGTAACAGGGTGTGACACGATGCCGAACGATGGGGGCACGATGTGTGATGTGGACAGCCTGGTGCAGGACTGCGCATCGCAGGCTGCTGGAGGAGAGAGGCAAGAAATTCAAGGGCAACCACCAACCACTTGCAGACTCTAATGCACAAGTTCTATCACTCCGAGGGCACCCAGTGAGTGCAGCGCACCACGTGGTCTGACAAGGAGGACAGCTTCGTGCATGCTCGCACGCATGCCTGCAAGCACGCAGACACATGCATGCATACAAGAGTGATCAGCTCACGAGATGTTACATAGATGTGGCATACATAGATATAAGAGATATCGAAGGTAAGACCTCTGCAGGCTGAAGCCAACTGCTAACCTACTGGCAGCGCAAGTGTAATGATTGTCATATCTCCTCTCTCTCTCTCTCTCTCTCTCTCTCTCTCTCTCTCTCTCTCTCTCTCTCTCTCTCTCTCTCTCTCTCTCTCTCTCTTCTCTCTCCATTTCTCCCCTCTCCTACTCTTTATTTCATGCAGATTGGTGCCTGCTGGCAGGCGACTGACTGATGTGGCTGCTAGCTAGTGCTCAATGCCCCAGAGTGAGGCTCTGGCTGAAGGGCTAATGGCCACCGAAGGTGTGTGGCAGGAGGACCGTAGCAGGGCAGAGTGATCAGGAGGCGTGGCTCTGGCCTACCGTGGCTCAATAAGCTCCAGCAGGCCCAATCGCCTACGGAATTTTGCCATTGTCTAGCCAAAGCCGAGGGCTGCTTCCGGCTGAGCCGGAGCTGCCGAAGCCGGCCACTATAAGATTACGATTGCCCGGCTTTTGAGTGGCCGCAGGCCGCAAGCCTCACGATGGAGCATCGACCAGCCGGACCCAGACCCCCCCCCCCAATTAATGTAGCCAAGCTCTTGCCAGCCAATATTGAGCTCCTAAAAATGATATCCGGCCGTCTGCCAGCATACCAGCCAAGCAGCTCCCTCGAAAATCAGCACTGCCAGGCCAGCAGCAGTCTAGAATGTGCTCTACCACTTGCTCACTGAGGGTGCAGGTGCTCCAAGAAGCCACCAGATCCCTGGTCAAAGCTAAATAAGGAGCCGGCGCCAGAACCTTCTTTGTCAGGAAGGCTAAACCATAGGCTGTAGAGCCTGTCTCAACTTAGCCACTACTTGGGCTCTCATCCACTGCCTGCCTGCCTTCGGATGCCCACCCGTCTCTTAAATCCTCTCCCTGTTTCTCTTATGCTCTCTCTCTCTCTCTCTCTCTCTCTCTCTCTCGTTCTCTCTTTCTCTCTCGTTCTCTCTTTCTCTCCTTCTCCCCCTCCCCCGGAACAATATCTTAGATCCTAGACTCACGCCCTGGGCTCACGAAATAAGAGTGCTAGAGAGTGCTGCCTCAGACGTGAGTTCGTGTCGGGCTCACATCGCCGAGTGTACTAGCGTAGCAAAGCGTGTACTGGTGTAGCCAAATGTTCAACAAAGAGACGAATGTAATGTAACAAAGCCACAAAGACTGTGTGGGTGTTATGCAGGAGAGTTTTGACTAGCGCACTCACAGCCTAAGTGGCTCTCGGTGCCCACTCGGTAGCCAACAGACTTCATTTCACACAACAAAGAGAAAGTGGGAAGCATAGCCGAGTCAGGAGAGCAGTTTCGGTAGTGAGTGGCATAGAAGTAGCAGCTCAGGACCGCTGAAAAGGATGAGCCATAGTCGGCAGCAGGAGAGTAGTTGTCGTTGCGTAAGAATTGTGGAAAGAGTTCCACAGTCTAGGACCTGCAGAGCTAAAGCTTCTGTTGCCAACCGTCTTTAAGCAGAGGAATGGTGGAACAGCTAATTTATTGTCCACGCAGGACCTGAGGGCACGAGGAGGCTGAACCTGGTGCAGCCGTTCAGCTACGTATGGAGGAGCCAAGCCGTGCGAAGATGCCAAGTTGCTGCTGGATTCGCACGGGTTGACTTCGAACCGGCCGGGTTTCGGATATCCGGATCTAATCCCCCGCCCAGCCTGCTCCGTTCAGGAGATTTCCCAAGGCCGACGTGCAGGAAAGCCGGACGTTGAAAGAATCCGAAGCGACGCCAACCTAAGCTGTAGCCTCAGGTAATCCCAGATTATCCCGGTCATGCAGACTTGCCGAAACACACGTTATCGCTAGCTTGGGCGGGAGCCGGCGGCCGGGCAGAAGAAGGTCCGGTCGGGCAGACCAGTGGCTCTGCTGTTCGCTCTCTGTCGTTCGTACTTCGCTAGCATTTCCGAATTTCGCTCGTAGGACTGACTGCGTTAGCCCCCCCCCTCCTTGATTTGGACTACTGCCTTCGAAAGGTTTCAGCTTTCGGCCGAGCTGCCCTAGCTGACCTAGCGTGCCTCTTTACGGGCGGGTCCTCTGATTTATTGCTCGGTCCTTTGATGGTGGTATTTAAGGATCGAGGCGGGAGGTAATTGGGAGACCAATAAACCGCCGCCGCCGCCGCCGCCGCCGCCGCCGCCGCCGCCGCGCTGATCGCGGTCGCTGATGGCTTCGGTCGTGACCGCGTCACGTGGCCACGGCTACGTAGCGCGAACGTGCACTTTCCGCCAGAGCGGTGCGGTGTGTTAGTATATTGGTACTAATACCTAGTAAGGCCGATGGCTTCAGCGCACGAGCGAGGGGCGCGCTTGCACACCGCTTCCGCTCGACGCGAGCCTTCAATCTGCCCCTCAATAGCCGCCGCTGACAAGGTCAAGGTCTAATAATAATAATAATAATATTGCACTTGATAAAGCGCCCTCAGAGAACTTAATCTCTTTCTAGGCGCTTTACATTTGCTGCAAAGTGATACGCAATAGAATAGTAAGTAAAATCATGCTTGAAAAACAAACAAAATGAATAACATGGTTAGGGGTTACATGCACTGGGTCAGCATGCAAATGTGGTTAGTGGCAGCATGAACAGTGTCAGCACGCATAAGCACATCGAGGACGAATCACAAGGACCCACTAAATGCTGTCCTAAATAGGTATGTTTTTAAGTTTCTTTTAAATGTGGTCAGGTCAGGGGATGTTCTGATGCAGGTCGGGAGGGAGTTCCAGGCTGTGGGAGCATACGAGCTAAATGCACGGTCTCCAAAGGATTTAAAGGTTTGTACGAGGTATTTCTAGACTGTTGGATTCCGAAAAGCGAGTGGTACGATGCTTTGCCTGATGGGGTAGTATCTCTGAAAGATAGGCTGGAGCCATAGAATGAAGAGACCTAAAAGTGAGCGACAAAACCTTGAAGTCAATCCGTTGCTTGACTGGTAACCAGTGCAGGTCGGCGAGAAGTGGAGTAATGTGGCAACTGCGACGCTCACGGCAGACAAGCCTAGCTGCAGAGTTTTGCACCAGCTGCAATCGCCTGATCGCACATGCTGGTAGGCCAGTAAGCAGTGAGTTGCAGAAGTCGAGACGAGATGTCACGAATGCATGGACCAACTTGGACTAGTCTCTCCTTCGCTGCATCCCGGTCAGCGCCAGCGGTCCGCGCGAAAGGTCGCGTCTGTTCCGGTTTACTGCTCGGCGGCCGGCCCCCAGAGAGCGCCGGCGGTGACCGAAGGTCATGGTCTCGAATCGCTCGCTCGCTCGAACTGGACCGGAAGAGTTTCAGAGCTCGGCGACGCCCGCCCGCAACCAGACGACGACGACGGCCCGCAAGCGGCGCCGGCCGGCTGCCTGCTAGAACAGGCCGGCGCCACGCTGGCCAGGCCGGCTTGCTTTAATGATAATATAATAATAATAGTAATAATAACATGCTTGATAAAGCGCCCTCAGAGAGCTCAGTCTCTTATGAGGCGCTTTACGTTTGCTGCAAAGGAAACGCGTTCGAATGGTTGGTAATAGCATGCTCAATAGACAGCAAGAATAGCATGGTTAGGGGTGACATGCATAGGGTCAGCATGCAAGTGCGGTTAGTGGCAGCATGCACAGTGTCAGCATGCATAACCACATCAGGACGAATCACAGGGGCCCATACAAAAATGAATTTGATTTTATTCTTATAACGACACCTTTCCGACAATTCTTAGCGCTACCCACCAAAGTCCTACGGCAAACTCACTCCCGACTTGCGTCACGACGTCCCGTGACTTGACAGCATTTAAAAAGAAATTAAAAACGTACGTATTTAGCACCGCATTTAGTCGCCCTGCGAGAACTTATTCTCTATCAAGGAGCCTCTCGTGTGCCGCAGGGCTCGAGCTTACGGACTCGGTCGTCGCGGGCATGCATCCCAATTAAGCTCTCAGCCAAACTTAACGTCCCAGGGTCCGGAGGCGGCCCGAGTCATGAGCCGCTGCTGCTGCAGTGCCTTCGACGAGCGAAAGTTGGCTGAAATGGCGCCCAAATGTCTAGCGAAGCCAGGCCGCTCGACCGGTAGTCGGACTAGGCGGCTCTCGCCCACCAGTCCACGGGGAGGTAGCTACCACCCCTGCCTCCCCCTTGGCCGCGCGTTTGCCGTCCGAATGAAGATCGTCGCGCTTCTTAGGGAATAAATCGGCATCTGCCCACATTCAGGCTCCAGGCAGACCGTTTCGAACCCGAGTAGCGTTTTTAAGATGTCGGCCGCGATTCGCAATTCCGGGCCTCCGGAGCTCGCTCGGCCTGCTGTTTCGTCACTTCTCGAAACGCATGCGGTCGGTGAGTCTATATCGGCGAAAGGGAGCCGATAAACTGCGCCGTTATGCACGGAGGGCTCGAGGCTGATTCGGGAATGCCTGCACGGAGAAGGAAGAGAGAACGAGAGACAGAGAGAGAGAACAAGAGAGAGAGAGAGAGAGAGAGAGAGAGAGAGAGAGAGAGAGAGAGAGAGAGAGAGAGAGAGAGAGAGAGAGAGAGAGAGAGAGAGAGGGAGAGAGAGAGAGAGAGAGAGAGAGAGAGAGAGAGAGAGAGAGAGAGAGAGAGAGAGAGAGAGAGAGAGAGAGAGAGAGAGAGAGAGAGAGAGAGAGAGAGACAGAGAGAGATAGAGAGGAGAGAGAGAGCGAGAGAGAGAGAGAGAGAGAGAGAGGAGAGAGAGAGAGAGAGAGAGAGAGAGAGAGAGGAGAGAGAGAGAGAGAGAGAGAGAGAGAGAGAGAGAGAGAGAGAGAGAGAGAGAGAGAGAGAGAGAGAGAGACAGAGAGACAGAGAGACAGAGAGAGACAGAGAGACAGAGAGAGAGAGAGAGAGACAGAGAGAGAGAGAGAGAGAGAGAGAGAGAGAGAGAGAGAGAGAGAGAGAGAGAGAGAGAGAGAGAGAGAGAGAGAGAGAGAGAGAGAGAGAGAGAGAGAGAGAGAGAGAGAGAGAGAGACAGAGAGACAGAGAGACAGAGAGACAGAGACAGAGACAGAGACAGAGACAGAGACAGAGAGAGGGAGCGAGAGGTCACGGTTTATCGTGACGAGTGAGAAAAAGCAGCGCTTTCAAGTTTTCACGAGCCGACATTTAAGAAGCGTACGTCAGCGCTGCAGACACCGCGTCCCAACTTATAAGTTGCCGACAGGCGCTCCGGCACCGAAGCGTAGCGGACTAAGCGGAGCATACGCTAAGCATGTCCGCTGAATCGCCAGCGAACGACTGCGACGCCTCCCGAGAAGCTTGTGTACGAAGCTAAATGGGTGGCAGCCGAGCCGGCGGAGAACGCAGGCTCGGCTGCGGGCGCAGCGGCGGGAAACCCGCAGCCGCGAACTCTACCCGGGCTTCCGCCAGCGGCCGCACGTGAACGGGTGACAGCCAGTTTGTTGCCAAGTTACTTACGCGACTTGATTGGTCGTTGCCGACACCGCTCGTATCTCATTGGCTGTTTTACACGCCACGAGCCTCCATTGTTCTAACCGGTACGAACCGGTTATTCCAGAGGGGCATCGTATATTAAGCCGCGCCGCCGCCTAAACGGGCTAGTTCCTCACTGGTAATCGTTGCGAAAGCAGCACGCTGACGCGGGCCGTAGGGCCTACCTCGGGCCTAATTCGTCACTGGTGGTCGGCTAGCGAGAGCCTTGAAAAAGCCGCGAGAAGGATTCCATCTGAGAAGTAAGGCGCCGGCGAGCGGGCGACGCCGCGCGCGCGCATAGGTGGGTAGGTCTTAGGTCGGTGGGGCGGTTTGTACTAGCTCCACACGTTACGCGGGCACGATGCTCCATCTTGCAGGCCGGCGAACCGGGAAACCGACGTTTCCCGCCGAGCACATTGAGACCAGGACCCCAGTTGACCGAATTAAAGCGCTGTAAGTGTTCGATAGGCGGTTTGCTGCTGAATTGCATCGCCACCCACGGTAGCGGCGATCGCCCCTTTGTTATCGGCGCGGCGGCCATGCGGGCGCGTCCGTGTTCCATTCGCGCGCAGAGGCGTAACGAGACGAACAAAATGGCCAGAATTATACAGACACAGACAGCACAAATCGAGCTAGTCGACAACGACAGAACTGTGAACGATGTAATACTCGAGAAGATGAGCTACCACGAGCAGGAGGTACGTGCTCGTGCTTCGGCCGCCGGCATTGAGTCGCCAGTGGTACTGGCGCACGGGCCAGGACGTCGCCATGACGCTTACGGGATTCGCGGGCGAGATGATGACTTATGTTGTGCTCCTAGGGTATCGAGGATGCTTTTTTTGTCGTCGATCTCGCCGACGTCATAAAAAAGCATACGAAGTGGACGACTTTGTTTCCGCGGATTAAGCCGTACTACGGTAAGCAGGCCGCCTCACTGCGACACGAGGACTCACTGTAGAAGTCGGCCCCGTTTAATACGCTGTCGCTACCCGTGTGTTGTTATTCACGATTAGCCGTAGAGGTGATGTATGTGCGTCACGTTATTGTCGACATGTTGCAGCTGTCAAATGCCACGACAATCTGCCCGTCATGGAACTGCTTGCCAGCTTGGGAGCTGGATTTGACTGCGCCAGCAAGGTAAGCTATCAAATCGAGTGGGTGACGAGCTTTGTTCGATGTGGATGTGTAGGACTTGGCAGGGTATGAAACGGTGCTCTCTTTGGCAGACAATAAAACGTTGAGGTTGCCTGCTGTTGGCAAGTTAAGGGTACCCGGAGGTTGTGAAGGGTTCTTCTCGAGGTTGGAAGTATGGGCCGATGTATTCCGATGCTGTGAACAATCCACAAAGCGCTGCACAAAGCTCCACAAAGTTGGCAATCAGGCTTCCAGACGGTTGTGGTGGCGTTATGGGCGCCAGCAGCACGCGGTTACTGTCAGTAACATGTGCGTCTACTGTGTGCAACTTGAAACTGTAACAACACGAAAAATAGGTAAATAATTTCAATCAACGCAGTAAGTTATCGGTCATTGCTTGTGTCTCACTGCTCTGTGCACTGTGCATCTGACTTGTCTTGTGGCAGTGTGTAGCTTGGCTTTTCCCGATGTGTTTGGAAAAGAGGTGCAGCTTGCTGCGTTTTGCTACCATTGCTGCGCTGACCCACCCAGTACTTACGATTACTGCACTCACACATTTCCGATTATCTTGCCTCTTAATTGTGGTACCCAATTTTGCAGAACGAAATAACCAAAGTGTTGAGTCTCGGTGTGAGCCCGGATCGGATCATATATGCCAACCCATGTAAACAACAGAACATGATTCAGTATGCCAACAGAGTCGGCGTTGACTTGATGACATTTGACAACGAAGTGGAGTTGCTCAAAGTGAAGGCAAACTTTCCGAATGCAAGGTACTCGTTTGGTACTACTTTTTTTGTTCTGTTGCTACGTTAGATCATTGTTATGTGGATGGTGTAATTTTTTTGCTCTGATTTTTAGATTGGTCCTCCGTATCCTAGCACCGAAGACAGAAAAAGTTCAAAGTCAGTTGGGCAACAAGTTTGGATGCTTGCCAGGTGACGTCAAGCCCTTACTGGTGAAAGCAAAAAACCTTGGATTGAACGTTGTTGGCATTAGGTAAAAAATAATCGCCAAAAGCTGCAATGCACCTTTGTGAGGAAATTTTTTCCAAGTGGCAGCCGAGGCTGGTGAGTACTAATAATGTTCTTGTGTTGATAGTTACCATGTCGGCAGTGGATGCTACGAGCTCGGTGTGTATGCTGCTGCCATCCAGCTGGCAGCTCGGGCATTTGAAACTGCAAAGGAAGTGGGGTACAACTTCACCATCTTGGACGTTGGCGGCGGTTTTCCGGGCAACAGCCACCCAAGGATCACCGTGGAAGAGGTGTGTGCATCTTTAACCATAGCCGGTTGTGTGTGGATCATATCATGTTTTGTGCATCAGCATGATCTTGCTCGTAGCACAGGCAACAGGAACTTTTGATTTTTTTTGCCAGATTGCCGAAGTGATGAAGCCTGCATTGGACGTGTATTTTCCGGAAGGTTGCGGTATTGACATCATATCTGAGCCCGGCAGATACTTCGTAGCATCCGCGATGACCCTAACAACACAGGTTATTGCAAAGCGAGCTGTTGCAAGAGACCTGGGTGGTCTTCGAGAGCCGACAACTGATGACGAGCCTGCATATATGTATTATATCAATGACGGAGTGTATGGTTCATTCAATTGCATCATGTTTGACCATGCTGCTCCACAGCCAGTGCTACTGAGTGAGCATGATACCAGCTTGCAGTTCACGTCAAGCATCTTTGGACCAACCTGTGACAGCATCGATCTCATCATCAAGGATCACCTGATGCCCGAGCTTAACGTTGGTGACTGGGTCACATTTCCCAACATGGGAGCCTATACTGTAGCTGCAGGATCACAGTTCAATGGGATGCCACCTCCGAGAATGTACTACGTGTCAACACAACTTCAGCAGTAAGATGGCATGGTATTTGTTTGGCAAATGCATCGACTTGCCAGTACCACTTGTTTGTCCACTGCAAGCTGTTGACTTTACTTTTGTAGGGACGAGTGTGAAGAGTTTGCAACTAGCGATATGATACCGTCAAGCCTGAAGTCAGGACACACACTGCAAGAGTTGCCTGCCACGCCATCAACAGCGATGACAGCCGAAATCTTTTCTGGCACACCTGAGTGCTAAGCTGTGCATTTGCTTGTGTACGTTGAATGCATGTATGGAATTCCACCAAAGCTGTCAGCGTTTGACCAATTTCTTAGGAACTGCCATCTGACCATCATGCACAGACATACATGCGTTGCAACTACCAAATGCTCACTTACTATTATCCAATGCACTTAATTCCTCACCAAGAGGTGTTTCCCAAAGAGCCAGCAATAAAAAAAATACCGTTACTTGCCTCGTTATTTCTCTGCCAAAGCAATTGTAATCCTGGCCAGAAATTGCACTTTATGAGCCAAAGTAATAGAGCTAAATGTCGATTCCTTAACAGATGGTTCGCAAGTGGTATGTGAAGTTGCCGTTGAATACCGTGGCTGCAATGGGTCAAAGTTGTCGATCATATTCGTGATTCACTAGGCTTCCCAATAGTCAATAAATTGGTTACCACCGGAAAAGATTCAGGCTTCCCAATGCAGTCAGGAAATTGGTTACCACCGGAAAGGATTCGTGACGTTACTCGAATGCAAGGTAGCTGCAGAAATCAGAAGCGAGTTCCCGGCTTATCCTGACCAGCAATACAAATACAACTGCTTTTTCTTTCAAAAGCTGTTGCTCGATAACTCGGATAATGCAGTACCAGGGACATGTTGTATGTAGGTGGTGCAAGCTGACAGGAATAGATGCGATTCAGCCCTAGGTAACCCGTAAGGAACGGATATTAAACTTATATCAACTATACTAGGCTCCCATACGGTCACTGGGTGATTCTATGCACACCGATCGCTTACCAAAGCATGTGCAGCAAAATATGCTCAGTGTAAGCAGAGGCTTCAACAATAGCTTCAACAAGCTACTTGCGCTACATTGCTGCGAATTAAACAATTCCATTTGACATACTTTGTTACGGTCCCGTCGTAGTAGTACTGTAAATATCACGACTACTGTGACTGCGACTGGCAGCTACCTAGCTTACTATATCAACACATCTAACAAGGGCAGTTCTATCAAGGTGCAGGGGCCAGCTTGCAAACAAGAAGACCCGCAGGGCTGTCTGTCGGTAAAATATTTACCTGGTTAGTAAAACAAATAATGCACAGTAGAGCACCCAAAACAACGGGGGCCAAAAAGACGAAGTGACAGTTGGGTAAGGTCGATGCGGCTGAGAGCCGTAGCTGGAGGCGATTTCCAGATTCGTAGCACAGGAGCTGAGGCTCGATCACCCACTTAGATATTCGAGTAGGCAGCTCGCTCACCATAGGAGCAAGGTCACTGATGCAGGCTAATGAAGGCCGGCTTAACTGTAATAAAAAAATAGCCGATTTAACAGCCTAATGTGCATAGCAACAGAAGAGCCTAAACGGCTATCACCACCGCTGCAGTTGGCAATTAAGAATGGCCTACTACAAGATTCGAACCGTCGACCACGGTCGTGAAGGGCGAGCACCTAGCATTCTGGGCAATTGAGACCCAGTAAGCAACACAAGAGGATCTTTTGTCATTTCGATGCTTGATAAGTATCCAGAGAAGCTCGAAATGGCGTAGCCTAGCAGCTACGACAACAGGAGCTGACGAGTTTTGAACGTGATGCTGCCGACCTTGGGCACCGGAAGTTAACTGTAACCGGGCAAATAGTCTATGGGCCTAGAAAATGAATGAAAATGATCAGCTTCTTTGGGGACGCAATATAAATGAGTTGTCTTTGCAGTATTACTTGTCTCCGGAAGCTGATTTCAACAATGCACCTCGGCCGAAAGGAGGACATAGCAGTGTGACGATGAAGCAATAGCTAGCTATTCAAACATTTTTTGTGAAACAAAGGAAATGCAGCCAGCCGGGTTTATGAGCACACAGCCACCAACCATAATCGACCATTAGGAATCTAAACCTTGTCCTCACGATATTTCGGTGGTATAGCACTGACAGGGCAAGATTCTAGCAGGGACAAAACACCAGTCGCTGCTCGTATGGAATTATGATTCCTAAACTGGAGTGCAATCATTAAAGTGATGCGCCAGTCGATGCTCCTAGATTAGATCCAAGGGCCACTTTACTTACAAGCACACACACATGCACAACAGCTGTCGGTGGGAGAAAGTAGGAGGCCGGTATTCATCAGGCTTGGCAAGGTATACAGCTCTAGCTTGATGGCTGTCTAAATATCCCTACCAAAGGCCACTTACCATCAATTCACACTGCCACCTGATCACGATCGCTGCATCGCATGCTGTAGATAAGACCTATCGATATCATTGTACAAACAATGGGAAAGAGAAGATGGGCTGCAGTGACAACTTTTACTTTAATTAATATATATGGAAAGCTTCTGAGAAGGGTGAGGGGTATAAAATCCATGGGCACACACTCGAGTTGAGTACAGCTCGCGGCAAAAAACGATTAGATGTCCACCAATGAAAACACCGGCTAGCACTGTTCGTGGTGCCGTTACTTTCACCACGGTCTGCAATCGCAGAAACGCAAAAACATAACACCTGATAAAAAGCCTGCGAAACCGATCCACAAACGTGTGCACGTTTTCGAACAGGCATGCAAAATGAAGCTAGTCGACAAACAGCCGGTCCTCACCCAGCAAAGATGGTCCAGAATGGTAGCTGGACAAGGCTGCTGCTGATGATAATAACAATTACACTAGTACATTGGTATAACACCTAAAGAGGACGAAATCTCTTTCTAGGCATTTCAAATAAGTAAATACATGCATAATTGTAGCTCGTAAAAGCACATAAAGAAGCATATGCTGTAACAGTGCTTGCAGCTTCTGGATTCTCTTTAAATGTCACCAGGGAATGTCGCAATGCTAGTTGGTAGCAAGCTCCAGGTTTTGACAGCATAGGACCTGAAAGCACGGGTCCCCTAAGAATTTTGAAGCAATAGATCAAGCCAAGTCTAAATGTGCTTGGCAGAACTCTCAAAAAGTTGTTACAGTGCTTGACTAGGAGCCAGTACAGGTCAATGAGAAGTGGTTAATGTATAAGCTACCAGTCGCGTCAGACAAGTCTAGCTGCCAATTCTCGGTAGGTGGTGACATGTTCTCAGTAAGCTTGCATCGAGGTTTGTGGGCCACGATTCCAATCTAAGATCTGCTGTTTCAGGTTGTGTTTACAAGATTTTCCAAGGTCCTGTGTCGGACAAGCCTAGCTGTCAAGTTTTGCAGCAACTGCAATATTGCACAGCCGGTAGATCCACCATTACAGCTTTGTCGGAATATCACCAACACATAGACCAGCTTGGCCATATATTCCTTTTTGGAACATGAGGTAACTGAAAGTAGGGAGGCTTGAGTGCGGAGAGGATGTGGGCAACGGCTAAAGGCAATTTTGGAAAAAAAAATTTATAATGACGAAAACTTTCTAAAGCACCAAAAAAATGAATCTCTCCAGACATTTTCCACATACTGCAAATAAAGCAAGTCAATTGGTTGGTGATATTACAATAGACAAGTTACGCAGGGATGGAGCATGACGGTATGTACGGCACAGGCTTGAACTGCAGTCATGCGAGCAAAGGTCGTCGGAGGCGATGCGATTGGAACGACCCATGAATCAGTCTGCACCTGCAACACAGAACAGACACACGACTCGTAAGCTGCAGCTTCCAGAATGGGCCACACTGAATGGCAGTCACATAAATCAGTTTGGGACAGCACCTGCACTCCTCAGAAAAACGATGCAGATGCATGCACACCTGCAGAATAGCATTTCAATAGGGAGCAATCAGAAATGTCAGCGCCATCATCTACGCGAGCGAACTGAACAAAGGAGTGCTTAAAATGCCGAAATCAGTTCAGATCGAGCAGCCTACGGGGCACTTGCACGTTTACATAAATCCCGAGAGGCGACGCAACTTCAGGAGGAAGCCGGCCGAGGATCGATGCTAATTGCCGGATCCACTCGGATTTGCAGGTGCCATTCATTACGACATTAGCTTCGGGCTTTTTCGTCAACAACAGTGACTCGATAGTGAGCAAACGGAGACACGTTCTCTGACATGCACCGAACGATGCCACTGCACGCGACTGCGACAGCAATCAAGGTTCGCTGCACGTGACTTTTAATAAAATAGGCCCGAAGCTGAGCAAGACCAGCAGGGCACAAACATGCCAGCTTTTACAGCCGCCTTTCCTTCTAGCTTCGAGGCTCAGACAAGGCCCACAGCTCGTCTCTCTGAGACATGGGAGCATCAAGTCGAAGCTCCCCGGATGTGCACGTGCAATTACGTCGAGCCGATCTTCCAAGTGCATTCGCGACAGACAAGCCTGGCTACGACTTTTTCCCCCTAGCCATCTATCGCTCAGGCAACCATCAGCCATCTATCGCTCAGGCAACCATCAGCCATCTATCGCTCAGGCAACCAGACCGGCATGGCGAGAGTTGCACGAGCCTCGGATGTGAATGTATTGCATATGCACACGGACAAATTTGGCTGTGCCATCCTCACCTCACGCACATCCTAAGAACTCTCGCAAAACTGAGCAGCTGTGCGTGCAGATATGAATTGGACAATACGCCCCGGAAGCAGCAGCAGCAAAAGGCCATTGGCAATAGTCACCCAGATTCCATGTCGAGCTCACAAGGGCTTAGATCGGCAAGCCAAGCGAAATTTTCGAGGGCTGCTAGGCTTTCCAGAGACAGAGCAACACCAAGTTTGCTAGTGAGGAATGTATAGGCTTTGCTGTCATTCGGTTGGGGAAGGAGAGTGCTGTCGTCACCATGCAAATGTCGACAGTACAAAATGCAAGGGAGTTGAGAGAGTTGCTTGCAGCGACATTCTACGGAGCTTTTGCTGTGGAAGCAGGTCAAAAACGCGACACACAAACGCATCTGAGCCGGCCATGCTCAGCACCGTACGAATGCTGCTCCAGAGGACCTACCAGGCAGCACAGGCAACATTCCGAGTGTCAGGAAGCTCACAATGCAGAAGTGAGCTCGTCGAAACGGCACATCTTGCCGACAGGAGCTAAAAAAACATATCGTAGCGTCCTAGCACCAAAACAAGGACGACCGCAAAATTCAGCGCTTCGTCCAAGTCCAAGCCAAACGATAGTGGAGGGAGACAGCGCACGGTGCTCGTTTGCAGCAAAAACAACTTTAGATTTACCTGTCGGGTGCTTAAATTATTAAGATCGGTAAACAGCCGGAAGTGCCACTGACTTAGACGACTGCATCCAGGAGCCATGTCTCGGTGGGAGGGGAGCAGTAGGAAGGACCGCGTGCTGTTATTCCAATAATGCGCTATTCTTGTGCGTGCAAAATTTATTTCTCATCATAGCAGCACCAACAAAATGTAATCACAACAGCAGCTCACATGCTCGTATCAGGCAAACCGTCTCAATCAAAATGTGTCTAATGTCTACACAGGCTGCTATTTAATATGAGCCACTACAAGCAACAGGCGAATGGAGCAGCAGCAAGCAGATGCTGATGAGTAGGGACTTTACAGGCTGCTTATCCGAGGAAGATTCCGAGGAGAATTTAAATGATACATTGAACTGATTAACTAGATTACGTGTATTTACACATATTAAAACTGAGCTTTAACTCGGCGTTCCACGAACGGGACACTCCACTCTTGACTGCTTTTACATAGACATGAAGAATTCACTTGTGTAGATGTATTTAGATTGGACATGTCATCTCACTGTGACACGGCACACTGCCATCACTGTTCAATTTAACTCGACGGCGTCGTATTAGCTTGGTAACAAGCAACACATTAAACGGCATGGTCTAAAAGAGAATAAAAACAGCATTTATAAGGACAAACGCCCAGACATCGGCGAGCACGCACGAGCATGTATTAAGTCGCGCTCCTGTGTCTGGCTCCCTCGGTGCAGACGTACGCTGCCCTGCCTGTCGACGACATTGCTGCGGTGTTGCAGGTTTACCCGGCTACGCCTGAACATTAATCATTAAACAAGGAACACGTCTGACCGCACGGCCCCAGCAGGCAGCTACATGCCGGGTGAAGCCTCCGTCCACGTACCTGGCCTTGCATGACCAACGGAGGAGCCGCGGCCGCCTAATATGGCCGAGTCCGGAAGTCGCCGCGACCTCGGGCAGGTGTCGGTGCTTTACCGTAGCCACTGGCACCGCCGGCATAGGAGTCTACAAAAAAATTGGCAACAACGATGCGAGTGTGCCGACACAATGAGTAGCTCAGCCCGCAAAGCAGGTCCACACTGTCCGCAAGAGGCAGCGGCAGCTCTGCCGTTACCGTAGCCGTATCCTTCGGCGCCGTCCCCGGTGCCACCGGCATAGGCAGAAGCGTCGCGGACAGGCCGCACCGGAGTCGAAGAGGCAGCCGGCATCGAAACCGGCGACGAGTATGTCGTGCCTCCGTAGCCGTCGGCGAAGCCGGCGCTATAGTCTTGCGCGCCAGACGAGTAGTCGTACCGTTCGCCGTAACCGGCGCTCGCGGCGCCGTTGCCGTGGGGCACAGCAGGCCTCAGCGTCGGCTGGGCGACCATGGCGCCACCTCGCTGCGGGTACGAGGCCCTGCTTGCCATGGCGCCTCGAGTGGCCATGCCAGACGGCACATGCGGTCCTCCGCCGCCGCGCGCCATGCCGCCGCCTCGAGGCCCCATGCCCCGTGCCGGCCCCATGCCGCGGACGGGTGCCATGCGTGGCATGGGTGGCAGCCCACCGGCAGACGGGGGCGGCATTCCAGGAGCGTGGCCACCGCCGCCTGGCATCGATGACGGCGCCCCTCGGCCTCGCATGGACAGGCTGGGCACTTCGCCCATCGCCATCAGCTCCTCGAGCTGCTGCTGGCGAATGTCGTCATTGTACTCCTGCAAGGCAGAACGTGCGACAACGTGCTACCGGCGAAATGGCCGACAACGACCGGCCCGGCCAGCTCAGCTCTGGGCCGCGACAACTGGGTGCTGGTGGTTGGCGACGGCCATTCAACGTGAAAGTAAAACGTATGTCTCCTAGAAAATCTACCCTTGCAATAATATTAAGCTAGGCTGGCAAGCCAAGTTCGTCCATTCGTCACGTCAACATCGACTTTGGCAATTTGCTTACAGCAACATTACGCCAGTACAAGCAATGCTGAGTGTCAAAACAAGGGGAAACAGGGAGAAAAGAGCTGCCACCTACTCCTTTGCCATCGCCTACAGTGCCTAACTGGCGCTTCCCGAATTTAAGACCAGCTATATATTGTTGATATAAATTTAAAGGTAGCACGTCCACAAGTTACATATGCGCAACTCAATGCTGATTCGATGGCTGGCACTAATCAATACATTTCCTAAAATTAGATTCTTTCGATTTCAAGAACTGTAAGCTAGGCAATCAGCGAGGCAGGCCCACCGGCTAGATCAGAGGAACACAATGGGTCGAAATGCAAAAGCAAATTCAACGTTTTCCACCATTTTTCACGACTGAATGGCGGTAAAAATACAATTAATTAATTTTACATAACCGCACAAGAAAACCTAATCCCTATCGAGGCGCTGCACACATGCCAAAGAGAGCTCTAGTCCACAACCTTGACCGCATAGCGCGGTGCGCGTAGCATCATGCCACAAGGCCAAACCAGGACAGCAGCAAGCAGTCAAGCACACCGGGCGCTCCTCTCCACGTAAAGGCGAAACGATGGATATTTCTTACGAAGTGCGCATGCGCGGCAAACCAGCTTACGGGGTTGAGGTATTTCTTGACCTCGGAGACGGCGTGAGCCATACGACGAAGCGCGTCGGCCGGCTGGGCGTACGCCTCGATCCAGACGTGCAGCGGCTCGTTGAGATGCTCATACTTGCCGCCCTCCAGACGCATCTGGTCTTCCTTAGCCTTGTCCCTCATGGAGCCGCGGCCGAGCACCGCCATTCGCGTGCCAGTGGACTCCTGCAGTCTCTTCAGCGAGTTGCCCTTCGGCCCCAGAATTTTGCCGACAAAGTTGAACTGCAGCGTGGAAAGGAAGCCACACCGTGGTGTGCGTAGCGCCAACAGACGAGGACATCACGAGAGGCAGGCCGAGCAGCAGCAGGCCAATCGGCAGTGCACAGTGCCCATCGCTGGCTCACCTTTGGAAATTGCTCGACCGGAATGAGAACCTTGTAGCATATTTTGCACGGCTTGCCTGATATCACGTCAAGAATGCGCTGGTCCTGGTTGGGAGCGGCACCATTTTTCACTCTTTCAGTTTCTAAACGAATGGAACCATTGAAAACGGCTGACTGCTTGCAGCTTGATAGCATGCAGCACTATTATGGCCTCATTACTATATAACATAACTATCAAACAACACCACTACGCACTACCACCTTTCCTAATATCCAAAAGAGGGCTGCCGTAGCAAAAGTTGACAGACCGCACGGCTAGCAAGATCAACTAAGGTGCCGAGGCTCCGGGTTCAAATCATACAGATGATAAGGATTTTTTCCAGACATTCCAATGAACAGTCACTGGTTGGTCTAACAGGGTCCATAGGCATTGACATAAACCTATCAAGGTCACACAGGTACGTGAACAGAACCAAGCCTGCACGGTACCATCGTGATTATTGCATTCAGGCAACCATGTTCAGCACAAACATTCACATCTAACGCTAAGGTTTACGAAAAACGCACTCACTATTATTTCAAATAATCAGGAACACCAGGTGTGCACCATCGTAAGGCCTCGCACTCACTGAAAATGGTCAACAGAGGGCGGCAAGACGATTGCTGCCGATATACGACTCGGACCTACTCGGACTTGAGAGTCAGAAGAGGGTGGCACATTGCCTAGCCTGATTGGGTAGCAATTCGAATTGGCAGGCACGAGTAAGAGAATGACGGGACTTGAAAGTTGAGTGACAGATCTTGTAAGTCAATACGCTTCTGGCCCATAACTAGTGAGTTGGTGCTATCCTCATTCAATGGAGAGACTTTGCTGCACTTGAAGTCCTAGAAAGAAGGCAGGGAGGGATGTTTTTAAGCATCAGTGGTGGCATCTCTACACAACTGAAATCCAAGATCGAGTAAACTCCGTGAAAAGTATACGACCAAGTCAAACCACAGGTCACTGACTTTAACGCTCTCTCCAAATGAGATAAGACCTAAAGGATTGCTGAGCAGCCAGCACCAGGAATACCCAGGCAAGATGAGTGGCACTCAAAACACACTCAAATTCACAATGGTATTGAAAACTGCTGAGAGGCCAGCCATTACCTCACTCCTCCACTCCACACATGGCTAGGAGTAAAGACCTCCAGCCAATGCCCATCAGGCTGGCACACATCAATAGCTGACCCCTTCTTTGGCTCCAGTAGACTGCAATCAAGACAGAACATGCTCTTCGGCACCTACATCGTGAAACTCACTTCCAAAATTCTCGTGGAATGACATTCTTTGTTGCTGACTCGAGCGGCACACCCTTTCTGACTGCTCTGAGCAGCTATTTACACTACCCATTTCTTCGATTGTCCTTCTGACTCGGCCCTGCCTCTTACTTGCTCATTGCCGTGCTAAATGTACAAAAAGCCCAGCAGCAGGCTTTGCACCTGCTTAGACTCTTAGCCGAGTACTAGACAATGGCTCACTCATGCACACTTGCGAGCACACACATACAGTTTGCAAAAATGTGTCAACATCGATACCCCAAGCTAAAAGTATCCATCGAGAACAAGGAGCATCAAGTCATCATACCTTGTCTGTCGTGAGCGGCACAGTTGCCACATCACACCACTTCTTGCCGACCTGCACTGGCTCCCAAGCAAGCAGCATGTAAAGCGCCTAGAGAAAGATTAAGTTCTCTGAGGGCGCTTTATCAAGTGAATTATTATTATTATAGCATATCGACTTTAAGGTTCTATGACTAACTTTTAGGTCTCTTCATTCTCTGGCTCCATCTTATTCCCTCCCACCAGGCCAAGTATCGTACCACTGTTCTGTATCAAATCGTTTAGCTCCATTACTCGTACGAACCTCAAATCCTTCGGAGACCATGCTTTTAGTTCTCATGTCACGAAAGCCTGGAACTCACTAACTCCCATCTAGACACCACCCGACATCACATTAAAAAAAAGCATACAACACTTGTTTATTACAGCATTTAACAGGTCCTTGAGATTCGTCCTTTGTACGACTATGCATGCTGACACCATGCCTTCTGCTACTATTCATGTCTACCTGTTGACCCTGTGCATGTCACATCTAACAATTTTATTCTGCTTAATGACACTGCTTCATGATGTTTTTGTTACCACTAATCATTTTATCATACTATCTTTATAGCACCTGCAAAGTGCCTAGAAAGAGATCAAGTTCTTTAAGGAAGGGCTCTATAAAAAATATATATAATCATTATTATTATTTACCTCAGAAAGCAGGAGGGATAGATAACTTCGGTGGTTCCTCAACAGCACAGCAGCTACACATCGAGATGGCAGTGCAAGCTCGGAATTTTGCAACTCTGGTCCAATCATATACCGACTGATTCCACTATGACATGCTCCTGATCGAGCTACGAATATGTCCTTGATCGACACACCTCTGTAAACCTCAACGCCGCAAACGCAAGTGAGCCAACCAGGCTGGATGCGGAGCAACCTACCCAAATCTGCAGTTCAGATGCACGAAAGCCTGCCAATGAGTAAACGACTTAACTGAGAGCCCCCCCTACGAACGCAGCAGAAGGGCACGGAACGTCACCAACGCGAAGGGTTTTGCCGTGTGGAGCTGCTGCAAGCTGAGAGTAGCTCGACCTGATGTCCGCCTATTTGTTTTGTTGAGGGGGACAGGGCATATCCATAGTTTGCCGTCTATCGAAAAACGTGGGTATTCAAAATGTCGAACTAGTTACCTAGCTTGTGAAACTTATTTCAAATACGATCGCTGCATTTTTCGTCGCAAAAGACAAATGGCTTTGCAAATGGCATTTGTTTCAAATTCTATATGATGCGTCCCAGGAGTCACGAGCCTAAACTAATGTGCAGGAACTGTACGCTACTTATATGAAAGCTACCGTTTTTCGATGGTAAGCACAAGAATGGTTATGATTGCCTGCCCGATTCATCGAATACATGGTTTGATGAACCATCCGATCGTCTCCAACAGAAGCTTGGGGCATGATTTATGGACTGCCATTCACACATTATTCGAGAAAAAATCTGAATGCTGATCCCGTCTGAGCTCCAACTGACGAGGACAACTACCGTGCTTTCTTTCTGGCGCGATCGGCAGCGTTTTCTACACACCCAGGCGAATGCCATATTCGGTAAGATGCAGCACTGAAGAAGCGAACAGTATAAAGCACAGTACAAAGCCACACAAAATTCATCCACGACTCACCGCAGGCATAACAGAAACGGTAAACAATTCAGAAATAGAAACGAAAAAACGACCGGCTTCGCTGGATAGAAGCCGGTAGTCCAGCGGGGGACAGCTGAGACAGGCGACTTGAACTTAGCGCACCTTTCGGAGGTTGGCTCGCAGTCATCAAATCTTCTGCCTGAGCTGTGATCTCGACTTGAAATTCATTCAAATACGTCTCCTGTTGATCGTTGGCTGCATCTTGCTCCGTCGCCATTTTCCACCGAGAGGTACTTTCAAAATGGCACAAGCCGCTAAGCTTGGCGTCCTTCGATGCCACGAATTTTTTAAAGAAAGCCATAGCCAGGTCATGATAAATAAACTCACAGAATTAAATTAAAAATAAAATTTGAAGGTTTTTAAGTATTATTTCTCGAATCTTAATTAATTACCATTCGCCGTTTGGGGCTCTGTAAGTTGGTCACCACCACGCCCATTCACTAGCGGCAAAGGTGATCGTGTAAGTTCTTATGCTAGGCCGCGGACTATTTGCTCATTGTCTTAGAGAATGCAGAGCCGGAGAAATTATTTAATTTTAGTAAATAATTGTAAAAAGCTAACCGTAAACCTTGAATTGACGATGAATCACGTTAATGTGATTCATGCCCTCGAGCACATGCCATTCCTGGCTAAGAAACCGAGCGGGATCTCGTTATGAGCTCCCGCGACAGCGTATTGTTACGCTTTCCGGGTGACTCGCGGATCAAGCCGTCACGCTGCAACCATTAATTTCATAATTTTGGAGCTTTCCAGAAGCCCATAGCCTTTTGGTATGCGGCTCGCCGCCGATTTTGGCTGATCTACTACCCTACTAGGTATCTAGGCATCTTACCTCTCGCTTTTCGGAATCTAGTCATTTGCCTATACCCGTGCAAACATCGAATCCTTTGGAGACCGTGCCTTTAGTTCGTCTGCTCCCAAAGCCTGGAACCCGCTTCCGACTTGCGTCACGACATCCCCTGATCGGACAACATTTAAAAAGAAACTAAAAACGCATCTATTTATTACCGCATTTAGTGGGGTCCATGAGATTCGTCCTTTACATGCTTGAACGTGCCGGCACTGCGCATGCTGCCACTAACCACACTTGCATGCTGACTCTGTGCACGTCGCCAAGTAACCAATTTATTCGTGTTTGTTGGGTCCGCCTGGCTTATCCACCCACCGACCTTTTCCGGTCGAGACAGCGGACCCACTTGCAGAAGTTGCTTGCAGGCCCGCGTGCTGGCCATGCGGCCCTGTTCCGCGTCTTCGAAATAAACGGCGTCTGCCTGAGCCGTCTTGATTTGTACGCGACTGCCCGCACATACCTAACAATGTTGTTTATCAAACGTGCTACCACTGACCATTCGATCGTGCTTCCTTGGCAGCAAACGTTAAGTGCCTAGAAAAAGAGTTCTCTAGGGATGCTATATCAAATTTATTATTTTTACACACATCTTTCATATCGCGTGCCGTTCTAGTACTGTTTCCCCGAATCGCACTTTACACCTTAGAAAGGTTATCTTCAGAATATCAAAGGATTCAGGAGTTCAATTTCAGTTGTAAACCATTCGTACGAGTCTGCACTGAGCTCATATCAGGTGAGGCTGCTCAAAAAACCAAGACGGAACTAGCAGAAGCAGCTCCTCTGTGCTCAGCGCCTAGATGTTTCTTTTCGAAGCTGAAGTTTCAGTTCCCGGAACGTTTCGCCTTGTTCAGCTGCCAGCTCGTGCCGACGAAGTGCCTCGCGGGTCATGTGTCCCCCCCCATCATCGCGAATTCCTAACTTTCTGCCACTGCGTCGGCCGGTTCGGGAGCTATTCTGTCTTCCTTTCTCTACAGCGTAGCTGCAGACCGACGCATGTGACCGTTCAACACCTATATGTACGCCCCGGTCCACACTCGTAGGTACAGCTGTCGTCTTCCAACTCTAAAATGCGGGTGTTTCGTAATCTCTTTATACTGCAGTTCTCGTCCCCTCAGTCCCAAGGAGCTTATCAAATATGAAATCTCGGCAGTTTTAAATTCGGTGACATCTCAAGTGACTAAATTATTGGCAGTGTGTTAGGCTGAGAGCTATAGGTTCGACTGTGAACGCTCGGTTCGGGTGCCTTATGATTCTCTTGTAATGTAAATCTTACTCTGTCTGATTGATTTTCTCTCGTGGCTGTTGTCGATTGACCGACTCAAATCAAAAGTCACACACTTATTATTTCTTCGAAGCTGACCACACGTGGATCTCTGCTATATCTCTCTGCAAAATGCATTGAAACGTTAGTGTCCGTGTAATCCAGATTATAAATGCCGACGCATTATTCGAAGCTCTTGAATTGGAATGGCCAGGAGCAGGTCATGTGATATTCTAAGGCAGAGGTCGGCAAACTCCGGCCTTTAGGACAGATATGGCTTAGCTAGTACTCCAGTCCGGCCTAATGTCCCCCTAGTTTGAGCCGTGATAGCCCAGGAGGTAAGGTGTTCGCTTTTGTGATAGCCCAGGAGGTAAGGTGTTCGCTTTTCACGACTGAGATCGTGGGTTCAATTCCTGCGGTAGGGTTTATTTGGAGAACTCATGGTAATTGAACTGTTGCGGTTTGGTTCCCTTCCATTACTGCTGGTTGCAGCCTAAGCTGAGGCCTGTGTTTATTTTTAGAACTGACGTCAGGCGATGGTATGAAACAGAAGCGCCTGACCGGAGATGGATGAAAGCGTCGATTGAGACTGTTTGTTTGTTCGACACATCGTGCCCGGCCTAGTGTGCCTTCTTGACCTCTTGAAATGACCTCATAGACCGAAAAGTTTGCCGACTCTGATTGGGTTAGGCGGCATAAAAGCCGAACTCTTTTAGAAAAAAAGCGGCAATTGCAAGTGCAAGCGAACGCACGCTGACGCGCCACGAGCGGTGCCCAGCCGAGGGCACGCAAGCAGGCGCACGTGCGGCTCCAAGCGGGTGCGCTGCAGGCGACGAAGGCGAGCCAACTGCAATGGCGCTGGGCCGCAGGCTCGAGGCCGCAGACGACCGTGCCTCGCGATCGTGCATAATCAGAGCCCACGACGCTTACCTGTACAGATCAGTAATGAGGCTCTCGTCGTAGCGCCCAGTGATGTTGTTTAAGAATCTCTGGTGCAAACCGTACAGACAGGTGACGTTGGACACCTCGAAGGGCTGCAAGAGACGAGCACTGGTCACTTCATTCTTTGGCTCCAGCCTATCTGTCAGATCTGCTCCCCCATCAGGCCAAGCATCGTACCACCCGCTTTTCGGAATCCAACAGTCTACAAATACCCCGTACAAACCTCAAATCCTTTGGAGACCGTGCATTTAGTTTGTATGCTCCCAAAGCCTGGAACTCCCTCCCGACCTGCGTCAGAACATCCCCTGACCTGACAACATTTAAAAAGAATTTAAAAAACACACCTTTTTAGGACAGCGTTTGATTCGTCCTTGATGTGCTTATGCGTGCTGACACTGTGTATGCTGCCACTAACCACATTTGCATGCTGACCCTGTGCATGTCACCCCTAACCATGTTATTCATTTTGTTTGTTTATCAAGCATGATTTTACTCACCATTCAGTTGCATTTCCCTTTGCAGCAAATATAAAGCGCCTAGAGAGAGATTGAGTTCTCTGAGGGCGCTTTATCAAGTGCATTACTATTATTATTATTAACTCGTGCAACGACCAGTCGGTTGTGCCGGTCGGCCTTTCAGTGGTGCTCTGGGAGCCGGACGAGAGTGACTGCTGTTCGCTATGGCTCATGTTGGATGCCAATAATCCTCTATCGCTGTTTAATAGACCACTCCACGCTATGGATATAGAGTTGCCTCTCCACGCTATGGATGTAAACTTTCTATCTTAAGCTATAGGTGCACTTAATTTAGGCAGTGTTCTGCAACTGTCGGCGTACTAGTGCAGCAATTCAGCTAGGCTTGAAGGAGCCGAGCCGTGGCGGGCCTTGTGGGTCAGCGTAAGAACTTTTCTATGTATCCTTTGATCAACCAACAGCCATAAAAACTCCTCCAGCAGCCGTATGGTCTAAACTCTGTTATCTCGCATTGCAACCATTTCCATCACAAGCTGCCGTGGCCTAATTCCTTTTTTCGGTAGTCCAGCCAAAATGAAATTGCACTAATCCAGCTGAGACAGAGCTAATGAGCTGACTGAATGTTTTGCAAGTCACTGACGTTGACAGTTCCTAATCTTAGATAGGGGTCGGACGTATTGGCTAGCTTTTGACTCAGTCTTTCGAATGGAGCTTTAAAATGTAGGCTGTTTTCAAAGATAATGAATAATTCCGAGCACGCGGTGACAGTCGCAGAATAGCATCAATATTTGAAGAGTAAAGTCTTCTAGTCTAGACATACTCTTGCGATGTCCTATGACTAGCAGTTCCGTTTTATCATCGTTAAGTTTAACGAAATTTTCCGACATCTACAATCGCATGTCTGCAGGGCAAGCTTTCAGTTTATCACTCGCTGCAGCAGATTCCGACGATTTGAATGACAAATGTAGCTGCGTATCGTCAGCATAAAAGTGAAATTCTATTCCGTGGGCCTTCATCAATTCTCCCAGTGGTTTACTATAAATGGAGAACAGCAAAGGACCGAGGATGGACCCTTGAGGGACTCTACAGGTGACTGGTCTGGTGGATGAGACCTGACCCCACGGGACACGGATTGATCACGATTGGACAAGTACAATTTAAACAACGACTGTCTGCCAGATCGATCGTTGTTCTCAATCGTTCAAGTAGGGCATCGCGATCAATAGTGTCGAAGACAGCTGATAGATCCAGCTGCATTAGGACAGTGAAATTCAACGTTGCTGCATTGGATGTCATTGGTTACTCGGAGGAGAGCAGTTTCAGTGGAATTGTGTTGCTTGAATCCGGACTGAAATTCTTATGACAATATTTTTTTTAATGTGTGCTGCAAGTATCGCGGCGACAATCTCTTCAAGAATCTTTGACGAAAAAGAAAGAAGGGAAACTGGGCGATAATTTGCAAGGACCTCTGAACCTAATCCAGCATTTTTAAGTATTGGTCTAGCGATGGCCGATTTAAAGAACTTGGTTACTAACCATTTTCCAGAAAAGCATTAACAATCTTAGTTATGGCTAAGTTTGCCTGCCTGTGAAGGCCACAGAAAGGATGCTATATGGTCTTTAGGAGACGAGTTATTTTTAGTAGACTTTACTAAGGTAAGCTACATCGCATGCAGAAACCTCGGAAAATCTCTTAAGGAAGGTCGCATGTTGTGACTCAATAAAAATTGATTTAGTTGGAAGGAGCTTTATGGAGGGACGAATGTGTGCGAAATTTTTCAAGGAAGAAGGCTGACAACTTATCGGTCGAGCCGTTAATGTCTGGGGAGTGAGATCTCCTAGACTTTGCCAGCAAATTGTTAACCGTCTTATAAATCTGCTTGGGGTCTGACTGGCAGGACTTCAGTTTACAAGTGAAAAAGTAACCCTGGCGACTTTTCTAAACTCCCAGGTGTAGACTCAGAGAAAGCCTTTGAAATTTGCTAAATCGTCGTCACCCACACTTTTGAAAGCAGAGTTCAAGCCTGCGTTTAACACGGCTTATCCTTTGAAGTTTTTTGGTAAATTGAAAGGAATCTCCGCGATTCTGTGCACGGACAGAATGTACGGGGTGCAGATAAAGAAGACCTTCCTCACAGAAAGATTAAAGAAAATGTATCCGAGTTAATGCTTTGCGCCGCTGGACAAACTCGGCGTTGCAATGCACGTACGTAAGACGGAATAGGAACAGTAAACGAGACCGAGCAATGATCCGAGAGGGTCAGCGGGCACAAGGTCCACAAAGTCAGTGGGCCAGACATCCTTAGTGATCGCGAGATCTAGGATATGGCCACTGACGTGGGTAGTATGATTAACGCGTTGGACCAATTCAAAGTTTGCCCGAAAGTCAAGAAATGAGCAGACCTGGCTGTTGCTAGGGGTTTCTCAACGTGAATATTGAAGTCTCCTGCAATCAATAACTGCATGTCACACAAAGACGTTTTAGTGAGGAGCTCTAAAAACTAGTCCACAAACGAGGTTAGACAGCCAGAAGGAGGTCGGTACATTACAGCAGTAAAAGGCATGGTCTTTGATAAGGCCCTGGCAGCAACTGATTCAAGCGATGGCCCATTCGCAAAACCACAGATCTTTTAGCCAAACGATCTACGAATACACAATGCATCCCGCCAATCGCCTCGTCGGATGCGTACATTCGTTCGCATAGAGTGAAAGAGGCTCGGGGCTTCCCCAGCATTTGTTTCGCGTCTGCAAGGACTGATACCGTTACGAGCGATGTGTTTGCAGCGGCCTATTTCTGTCCCGACGTGGAAGCCGCTACATCCTGTTTGTAATACTGAGAGGACTGCGAAGAGCAGTCGTCTTGTGCTCATCTAATTGCACGTAACTATATTGGTAAACATTGAACCTTAACGACGGACTCCTTGTTTAATCGTGATTGAGTGACGTACTGGATTGAGCCATTGAGTGTTTGAACGCAGAAGTAGGCGCCTGCTCTATGTAACTTCGGGACTCGGAGAAATCCCTCCGGCGAAACTGTTTTCGAATTTGGATACAGTGATTCACCAAAATCAAGAAAACTGACAAAGAGCATCGTTCTGCCCCTTACTTGAAACTTGAATATATGCACTTGCCGTGGATTTCGAAAGGCAGTAGCTGGCGGGCGAACAGCATATAGCAGGAGTATTTGAAGTACAGTATCGCGAGTACGGACACACTGAAGGCGGAGGTACCTCAACGTCTGAAGCAAAAGTTGAAAAATATCTACAGTAAATGTCGCCCCTAATCAGTAGTCTGCTGAAAGTCATGCCGAGACTGCTTCGAGACCCGACCATCCTTCCTTTACAGCATATGTAAAGTGTCTAGAATGATTCAGAAAAATTAATTTCTCAGAAGGCTCTATACACGTGTATCAATATTGTTGTTATAGAGGCGAGTACCTTCAATCCTGGGCCAAACCAGTTCTTGTGTGTTTTAGCACCAGAGCAGTATGGCGCTAATTTTTTTCGTCCACGGCCACGCACTTGCTAGCGACTTTCAGCTGCGGCGTGGACACTGTAAACGCATTCCTGTGCTGCGGGCAATCGAAAGGCGCGAAGGTGAATTCCCGTCGGTGGAGTGGACTGGATTACGACATTGGCCCAGGCGATTGTAGGAGACTGCAGTATGCCAATATCGGTGCAAAGTTTCATGAAATATTTGTCGGTAGACTTTAAAAAAAAGCACAGCCTTGCATTTAAGTAGCGGCCCGGACATGTGCAGCTCATTTGCAGACAAAGGTAATGCCCGAAACTTTCAAAATAGTTGGATGACTTGAATCGACGCGAGTTAGTTTTTTGGCTGCACCTAGCCGATTACTGGCGTATTTGCGGAGCATAAGGGTGGTGTTTGTACGGGCCTCTGCATTTGAATGGTATGCGTTGGCCAAGATAAAAAAATTCTCAGAGCATGAAGAAGAAGATGTTAACAGTGAACCGAGTGCTTCGCAATGTGCTATCAAAATTTGAACTTCGCACAGGCAACACCGTGACAATTTTTGACGCATTGCAGTCGATTGCGGCATTGGCCCGGGCAATTAGTGTCTAGAATGATTCAGAAAAATTAATTTCTCAGAAGGCTCTATACACGTGTATCAATATTGTTGTTATAGAGGCGAGTACCTTCAATCCTGGGCCAAACCAGTTCTTGTGTGTTTTTGCATGGCTGTCTAAGCATGATACCTTGGTTGTGATTAACTCGTGTTTATTGAGTCTCTCGAAGCGCGTTGTAAAGCACCATATAGAGATTTGGTTCTTTTACTGTGCCGTAGAAAATACACAAACAGTATTATAATTACTAAAATTTGTACAAAACTATCCAGCGAGACTTGTCTGTCGGAAAAACTTCGTTAATGTTTTGTTACACCAATTATCATAGACTTGCATTGGTGCCCAATCGATGACTATCGGTGACATCTTAGACTATAGATTTCACGTTTCTTTCACTCACTTTTAGGCCCCATCGCGCTCGAACACTGGCCAGAAATAAGAAATCCCACCTGCTTTTCTGATTCAAGCCCTTTAGTGGTGACTCTATTTAACTTGTAATCTTTTGGATGTCGTGACTTCAGTTCATATGCCCCTCAAAACGTGGGACTCGATCCAGACTGTCATCACTACATCACCGATCAAAATCTAACGAAACTTAAGAAGAAGCTAAACATTCACCTGCCTGCCCCTCACAGAACTTAATCTGGCCGCGTAAATTGTCGTGTGGGTGCTAATTCGTGCAGACGCTATATGCACGCTATCAGCGACCAATTGAACAATTGCTTATTTCCCAGCACGCATGACTTTATTAGAGGAAAATATCTACTTCTCTTTAGGCACCATATAAATTTATTATTACTAATTATTATTATAGAACCGTTCCTCACAGTACTTGCTTTGTCCGTGTGAGTTGTTCGTAGCGTTCCCAAGGTTGCTGCTGCAGTTATGCGAGCCAATATACCACTAGTGAGCTCATCCACTTTCCTTTCAGTGAACGCTTTCATGTGAATGGTTCTGATACGCATTTAGTTTTCTTAGAGCTAATACAAGTGAATTTTCATTATTATTATTATTATAGCTATTATTATTATTAGGAATTAATGGAGCAAGTTGACGTATTATTTTTTCGCATTGTATATACTTTTCAGCACGTTAATGTCGTGTCCGATATGCATGCATAAGGGAAACGACATGTTTAAATAGGTCTATGGATGTTTCTTAATGCTTGGCCTCAGTACATCAAACATCAGTCGAGAAAACCAAGCTAAAGACCTCGACCTTTAGCTCCGTAAGCAAGCTAAAGATCGGCCAACTGCTGGGGAATCCGTTAGAAAGATATCACCGCGTAAAAATTTCATTCCCGGGTAGCAAGATACTTTCTGACTGGTTATACCTCAGAAGTCTAGAAAATATTCATTATTTCCAACACATTTTGATTTTGTGACCACGACGGTGATTAACTTGAAAATTAATTTTTTCTGAGGAGAAACTGACATAGTCGCGTCCCACGGTTCACATTGAGTCAGGAAGAACAGCAAATGAATCCCATTAACACGCATTTAGTTGGAAGTCATGCACATATAAACCTTATCACAAGGGTATATACACGAATATATTTCCTAGATTTATGGCCATAGTACAAATCACTTTCTCAGAGAAGCTCCCAAAACATTGTCCCACATCGTGATTTTGTTATGCTGTCCTTCGTATGCCGGCCTTTCAAAGTCCAGTGTATCCTGAGTGAAGGCGCTCGCCTGACAATTCTCTGTCAGCTCCCGCAGATTTCCTTGGATTTGTCAAAATGATACCCAAAGAAACGTAACTTGTGAGAGACTCCTGCAACGGACTTTTACATCCCATTTTCGCATAATTCTTGATGAGTGCAGGAGTCAGCTACTCATAGCTTCCAGCCTTGTCATTGCCCAGAAATCCGAAAACCACTGTAAGGAAACAGCTTAAAGAAGCCGATTTTTTGCCCTGTTCGACTGATTGACGAATTCGTCATACTCCGCGATCGACTTCCTTTATCCTTACTTATCCGACAAAGATAACCTGGCGTTGACTTTCGACAGCAGTTGAAAGACGTGTTGGAAGTGCTCGACGGCTGCTGACTCAGCTGGATGTTGAAGAACTTCTTGAAATTAAATACGATAAAAACGAACTGCTGCTGCTCATAGGACACCCTAAGCGTGTGGCTGGATTAAAAGGCTTTGCTCTTCTAATAGGTGATGCTGTTGTGCGTGTGGTTTTAGTTAATTGATGACACTGCCCCTGATCGCTGTACGAGTGGGCTGTGACACTCGATGTGGTAAGCAGCCGGGCCGTGCGATTAGTGGTTTGTTTTGCCAAGGGAGTCGGGGGGGGGGACTCCGGTGGGCGAGAGGGGCGAGGAGAGTCGTGCTTCGCCCTGCTCCGTGTGGAGGAGGAATAAACTGGTGGTGTTGCTCGTCGGCTGGCGTTTTGTGCCGTCCGCGACAATAATTCGGGCTACAGTGCGACCATCACCACGTGCTCAAAATTTAGGTGTCGTTTTC
Source organism: Cristatella mucedo (assembly GCA_009760855.2). Taxonomy (NCBI): domain Eukaryota; kingdom Metazoa; phylum Bryozoa; class Phylactolaemata; family Cristatellidae; genus Cristatella; species Cristatella mucedo. The sequence continues at coordinate 5,034,014 of WPIO01000018.1, read as the reverse complement.
GACGGCTGCCTCAATTTTAAAGGCTTCATTCAGAGCACTGCTTCAACAGCTAGCCATCACGTCCGATCCCTATCCAAGATTAGGAGCTGTCTTCTACAGTGGCTTGTAAAAAATTTAACTAACTGCTTAGTTCTTTCTCGGCTTGATTATTGTAACTCCCTTTTGGCTGGGCTACCAAAGAAAGCAACTAGGCCACTGCAGCTGACTATGAATATGGCTGCAAGGCTAGTCTTCAAGCCCCAGAGGTTTGAGCACGTGTCTCCTTTGTTAAAAGAGCTAGGATGGATGCCGGTTGATCAACGGATACAGAACAAAGTTCTTACGCCGAGTTCTTATGCTGAGTTCTTACGCTTAGAGCTGGTTTGGTCCAGCGGTTAAGGTGCTCGCCCCGACCAAGGTCTGACTGAGGTCGTGGGCTCGAGCCCCGAGGCATATGTGAAGCGCCTGAATAGAGATTAAGTTCTCTTGGGGCGCTATATAAATGAATTATATATACATATATATATATATATATGTATATATATATATACTGCTGAGCATGATTTCGCTAAATTGATCGAAGCTTTCTCGAGCCCTCGAGTGCGAAGTGCTCCTTTTCGCGTGAAATATTAAATAAAGTGAACTTTCTAACATTTATTTTTATCTGTTTCAAACATTTAAAGCAGACATTCAGTACGAAAGCAAAATAAACGATCAAATTTAAATGCAGGGGCAAAAAAAAACCGAAAAGTGACAGGGGACCTCAAACCGTTGCACGACAGCTCTGCCGGCTGTCTAATGGATTCAGAAAATAGGGAAACTTCGTGAAACCGCCGTGGAGGCATGTCACGAATGGCGCCATTTTGACGTCTTCCACATGACCTTCCAGCCATAGTCGCGACAGTTAAAGCCACTCAGCAATATCTTGACGCCGTTTAGTTATGTTTGGGATGCACACAGTGCCGCGTAGGGAGCGACGGGGGCTTGTCGCTGTTACGAAGCAGCATGGCCGAGGATCCCGGATGAGCTATGTCTATGAATGGGCGCCATGATGCTCGGGTTTCTGACGATTCCCCTTGCCTCGAATAGACCGGCCAAGCTTGCTGCATAAGCACAGCCCGTCTTGCCGAATGACGAAGTTGGAAAAAAGTTGGCGACACTTTCTCTGACCCGATATTTTCACTCTGTCGTCCATCGAGTTCCGCTCCTTGAGCCTACAAAAATACTTGCTGAATAAACAGCCTCATTTGCATAGCGGTAGGAGAGCCTAAACGGCTGTCGTCGCCGCTTGCAGTTGGCAACAAAGAGTCGCCTACTGCAGGATTCAAACCCACGACCTCGGTCGTAAAGAGCAAGCACCTTATCTCCTTGAGCCTGGATTTCGGAAGCTAGGCACTAGACTCGATCATGCCGAGGTCTCTGATCGGATCGTTGAGGTCTTTCCTGTTGGGTAAGTATAGCTCTCTTTCTCTCTCTCTCTCTCCCTCTCACTCCTCAGCGGCATCTGTGAAATTAGAAAATGAATCTGAAATGGCACCATCGCAGCCTCACTTATTTTGCTCACCCTTCTGAAAACGGTCAAAGCCTCACCCGAGGGGTGGGGACGGGCGGGCTCAGGGCTACTGTGGTGCTAGATCGATGGATTAAGGAATGTGTGGGTAGCATACGATCGGGAGGTGCACTCGGCTACTGCCAGTTCGACGTTTGGAAGGGTTCGCCATGCAGAAATAGCAGCAGTTGCTTTAGTGCTCAGTCGCCGAACTCCCAAATTCCTGGGACTAAGCAAACTTAATGCCTCTCTTCACTCCCTTTAGCAGCCTGTAAACACACCAGACTTATAAAAATTAAATCCTGATATTCCACGCATTAAATAATATTGCAAAAAATTTGATCTAGCCCGTAGAAATTGATCATCTAACGCTCAAGAGCTCTTTAGCAGTATTTGCACATGCAATGAGGTCCCAAAGAACTTGTCTTGATAACCGACAGGCCGAAATATACTTTTACGCCGCGAAAATCTTAACACCTGCTTTCACCGAGTATTTTTGGCTCTTTTCTTTATAAATTGTTCACAAAGTACCAATATGCATTTGCTAGGTGCGGGCAACATCATTATTCCATGTAAATTAAATATGGCTATTCACTAGTCTCTTATTCTGCAATTAAATCAACTAAAATGTTCGTGTGAGGCACCCTTACTGTTACGCTTCAATGGACACTATACTATAGCGTTATGCCCGCCTAATCCTCTCTAATATGGGTAATAATACTAATATATTTGTATAGCGTCCTCGGATAGCTTAATCTTTCTATAGGCACTTTACTTATGCCGTAACAGAAGCACGATCAAATGGTTAGCGGTAGCTCATACTCTCCACCAAGCTCGCGGCTTTGCAAGTATCGGGCATTCATATGCAGATCGCTCGTTGACAGATCGCTCGTTCACTTCGAATAAGCATCGCGGTAGGTTTGCGGTTGTGCGGCTGAAAAATCCGCGCCGTGGACGTGCGCTTGCGTGTCAGCACTGAGGCCTCGGCGCGGACAATCGGCGCCGAGGCCTCAGTGCGATGATGAGCCAACCAAAGAGTCGATCGCGAATCAGTCATCGGCCAGCTGCTGGTGGTGGTGGTGGGACTTGATGACTTCACCGGCTTTCCTAGTCGAGCAGGGAATTCAATGACTGAATTCGTGACTGTTTCAAGCTTCCCGGACTTTCTCGCACGCGCGTTAGGCTCTCTCCAGTCTACCCAGCCTCTCTAGGCTAGCTCTCCTTGCTACTCAAATCACCAGGGGTCCAACAGAGTGGCTGCTCCGGCCAGAAGGCCGACTATACCGGAGATACCGTGTGTCTGCTGCCTATCAAACTTGCGCGCTCTGGAAACGTTATCAGAGCATGTTTGGTCGGTGAGCTCGTGGTAAGTTTCAGCACACTAGCTTCAAGATGTATCCGTTTTATGAGTTGTCTGCTCGCCTAGCAAGCGGTTTTGCACAGTCGGCCAGACCGACGAAGACAAAATATTTGCTAACATCCACGCAGGGAAAGCAAAACTTTCACTAATTTGTCTCAGTGGCTGACTAAAGATTACGCCAACCTCGTAGCCCCTTCCCTAGGCTGCACTGTTGTCACTCAGTCCTGGCAGGACTGCTGAAAGACGCCATTTTTAAGCCTCTGCCGTCGATGATGAAATCTGGTTACTAGGTGGATCTTCATATCAATGATATGCAGTCACGTGTACCCTTGGCTCAAGGATCTGAGGACTCACTTCCACAACTCTTGTACAACGATGACATACTCTTACCTTCAGCCGACTCAAGCGCATCTTCTAGATTAGCGATATTTGGTGGTACGAACACAAACGCGCAGGCGCACGGGTGGATGCACGCACGGACACACACACAAACACACGCACGCACACGCGCTCACACGCACACACACGCACACACACACACACACACACACACACACACACACACACACACACACACTCATACACTAGTCTCTACTCGTGAACAATCACGACAAACAGCGACTTTGATTGCCTAGAAAGATATTGAGTTCTCCGAGGGCGTTATATCAAATGCGTTGTTATTATTATTTTGAAGGGTAGCCTGATCGTCGGCTGACATAGTTGGTGGGAAAGAATTTCTAACGGGCAATATTGCAGTCCTTCCTATATGTTGCAAAATCTTATATAAGATTAATAAAAATACTTTAAATGCGCAATTCAACGCCCAATTCTAGTTAGGGGGTGCATTTTGTTGCTACAAATGCAAATTAGTAAATTATCTCCCCTTATATATGTGACATGACTCTCATGAAAAATGAACCGTCGCAGGATTCCAAATATCGCGCAAGGCGCAACGCAAGCATGCTGCCAGTGACTTGTGTTTACTGTCTCCCTCGCATTCCAAATTATACAGGTTAATGTACAGTCAACACTTCCTCACTCAAGTCTTTTTCCACTAAAAATGAATGGATAGACTAGCAGAAGCCGGAGGCAGCACCAGAGCAGTATGGCGCTAATTTTTTTCGTCCACGGCCACGCACTTGCTAGCGACTTTCAGCTGCGGCGTGGACACTGTAAACGCATTCCTGTGCTGCGGGCAATCGAAAGGCGCGAAGGTGAATTCCCGTCGGTGGAGTGGACTGGATTACGACATTGGCCCAGGCGATTGTAGGAGACTGCAGTATGCCAATATCGGTGCAAAGTTTCATGAAATATTTGTCGGTAGACTTTAAAAAAAAGCACAGCCTTGCATTTAAGTAGCGGCCCGGACATGTGCAGCTCATTTGCAGACAAAGGTAATGCCCGAAACTTTCAAAATAGTTGGATGACTTGAATCGACGCGAGTTAGTTTTTTGGCTGCACCTAGCCGATTACTGGCGTATTTGCGGAGCATAAGGGTGGTGTTTGTACGGGCCTCTGCATTTGAATGGTATGCGTTGGCCAAGATAAAAAAATTCTCAGAGCATGAAGAAGAAGATGTTAACAGTGAACCGAGTGCTTCGCAATGTGCTATCAAAATTTGAACTTCGCACAGGCAACACCGTGACAATTTTTGACGCATTGCAGTCGATTGCGGCATTGGCCCGGGCAATTACAATCGATTGGTGTGCGTTTTCCGAGATTGTACGTACCCACTGGGTTAAAATAATAATGCGATCGCTGTAATGTAGAATCTAAATTTCAGCTACGCACAGCCTATTTTTTGTCGATTTGCGACGGATTGCAGTAGACATCATTATTGGCACGGCTATTGCAGTCGATGGCAATGCAGTGTCCGGACGAGCAATTACAATGGTATTTGTAAGATGCACCATAAATAGAGTGCAGAGTAAAAATAAATCTAAACGGGAGCTGCGCCTAGCCGCTTTAGTTGCTTGGAATTAACGATGTATGACCGTATTTGCCCTGGCCATTGCCGTCGATTGCCATGAATTTTTTGCGATTGCACTTGAGCGATTAGTTGACATAATAATAATAATAATGTACTTGATAAAGCGCCCTCAGAGAACTTAGTCTCTTTCTAGGCGCTTTACATTTGCTGCAAAGGGAAATGCAATTGAATGGTAAGTAAAATCATGACATGAGATTTGGTTGTACTTCAAACACAGTGCTCTGGAGCTTCACCCAGCCACTTTCTGGCAATTAGCGACCTATCAAAATGGATTGCCATATTGGGCTGGGTTATTGCCATCGGTTGCAGTGTAACGTATAAAGTAGCCTGAAAATTACATGTTTCTCTTTGAACATGAACATACTGAAATGTTATATGCGATGAGAAATGGAGCTTCGCACAGCAAATTTCTGGTCGATTTGTGGTGATTTGCAGTGGATGGCTGCCTTGAGCCACTGCGGTCTATTGCCATGCGTGGGCCCAGATTATGTCACTGCACTTTACAAATAGTGCGCTGTATTATGTATTCAAAATAGGATCATTGAGAAGCCGATATCCGTATCCGTGCATTTTGTAGTGGATTGCAGTATATTGCTTTACTGGCACTGGCCATTGCAGTTAATCGCAGTGCATTACATGTGAATACCCGAGGCACTTGTAGTGAAATTATGGGATTACGTTAAACACTAAGAATGTAGTAATTTGGAATCAAAATTATAGCTTCTAGTATAAGATTTCAGGAAGTCTTGCAGGGAATTGCATGAGAACACTGTGCATACTGCCATTACCCATATTTGCATGCTAAAACTGTGCACGGCGCCTCTAACCATGTTATGCTTGCTGTTGTTGAGCTTGGCACTACTAACCATTCGATCATGCTTCCTTTGCAGCAAATGTCAAGTGCCTAAAAGAGATTTGGTTCTCGGAGGGAGACTATAAAAATGTGATTATTATTTAAATATTATTAGAACGCGCATATGCAACGGCGGGAAGTTTTACGCGTGCACTTTGAATTTATTCTAGTATTATAAGTAATTTAAATTGGAGCTTCGTGTTGAAATTTAGCAGTGGGTGAGAGTGAATTGTGGTATTTGCCCAGGCCATTTAGGGCGATTGCCGTACATTGCTAGAGAGCGTGCATGGCTTGAATTTACGTGGGTGTGCTCTTAATACAGTTCACTTTCATATGTAATAACAACTGTAACTCGGCACAATCTATTTCTAGTAGTTTTGTGGCTGATTGCAGTAGATTGAGGTATTTTTCCGGGCAAATGCAGTTGTTGTATGACAGTGGCTCCGTAGCCAGCTGTTCTAATGGGAATCTCACTGAGACAGAGCGGGCGAACGTGAGCGGTTAACGAGACTCTATCTTTATTGCTCGCAACGCGTATATATACGAGAGCTCGGTAAATCACAGCAGACGACAAGAAATACGGTATGCATTAGTGGCCTGACGCTGTGCTGCGCCAATGGCTTAACTATTGGCCACAGGTGAGGAATGTACATTAATGTCATGGCGCATTAATACATTAATACATTAGTACTTAATTAATACACGACAAGTACATTAATGTTATGGCGCTTCGCTAATTACAACAGCAAAAGCCGAAGATGCACACAACACAGTCGATTGCAGCAAATTGCACGAGCTCGACTTTGCCAGTGCAAGTGGAGTTTTGTGAGTATGCTTGTCACAGAGTTTATTGTCGTATGCAATTAAAAAAGTGAGCTTTTCGCATAGTATTTATTTTGCTTTTCGGTGAAAGGCAGCGGATTGTGCTATGGGCCGTATGGGCCGGTGCAATCGATTGCCGTGGACTTCCTGAGACCGCGAGAGCGAAACGGCATGAAATTTTGTGGGCACGTTTGAAATCTAGCATTGTCTTATAATCATTGTTAGTAGGAGCGTCGTGCGGCCGATTCGTACTGGATTTGAGGTGGATTAAGTGGATTATGCTGGATATATTTAGATTGCGGCACAGGTCTTTGCAGCGCATTTGCAAGGAAACACGTCAGCGAAATGGGCTGCAATTAGGTGAGTACACGTAAATTTGGTGAGCCATGATGGCATACTAGGTAAGGCATTTGCTCCTCACGTCCCGAGGTCGTGGGTTCGAATCCTGCTGAGAGTGATCCTTTTTTGCCGACGCAAGCGATGATGATAGTCTTTAAGGCTCTCCCGCCGCTATAAAAAAGAGGCTGTTAAAATGGTGGACGGAATTCCCCCCCGACGTTTACCCCGGACACTTCCCCCTGGGGTAGGACATTTCCCCCCTGGGGTTTAGCGTTTAAGGTTTAGGATTTAGGGTTTAAGGTTGAACCTTGAGGATTTAGCGTTTGGCGTTTAGGGTTTAGGGTTGAGCGTTGAGAATTTAGTGTTTAGCGTTTTGGGTTTAGGGTTCAGCGTTTAGCGTTTAGCGTTAAGGGTTGAAGGTTGAGCGTTTGAGTGTTTAGCGTTTAGCATTTAGCATTTCGAATTTAGGGTTTAGGGTTGGTCGTCGAGTGTTTAGCATTTAGCGTTTAGCGTTTAGGGTTTAGGGTTAAGGTTTTAGGATTTAGCATTTATAGTGATTGCTTGCATCTTTTTATTGCTCTTTTCGTGATTGATCTGATTGGCCTATCAGTAGTTTATTGAACAAAACATCAAAGTACAGCTTTGTAATTAGACTACTCAAATGAACTGTGTAGTACAAGGCCAACCAGTGAATATGTCACACGGAATTAACAAAACGTCCAATTATACTGAGTTGATTTTATTGCAATAGAGCGTTAATTTCATTCGATCATGTATATATATATATATATATATATATATATATATATATATATATATATATATATATATATATATATATATATATATATATATATATATATATATATATATATCTGTATTCTCACTTATACATTCACCAACGTATGGGGGAAATGTCCTACCCCGGGGGAAGTGTCCTACGGTCTACCGGGGAAAATGTCCGGGGGGGGGGGAAATGTCCTACATTCGTTGAAATGACGGTGTATAACCATATTCATTCAAAATTGGTGCCTTGCGCCGCAGGTTTCCGGTCAATTTTAGCCGTACTGGCATCTCAGCAGCATCGTTAAGACGCTATCACAAAAATGCAGTCAATTCAACAAGCGGAAACGGAATAAAAGCAGCTGCCTAACGCTGAGAAATTAGTTTACAGTCGATGTAGCACCTCAAATAAGATAACCCGCTGAAAGTGGTCATCAAAATTAATTTTTTCAAAATCAAAATGTTGGTAATGTAGATGATGTTTGCGTTTCGCAGTGACCTGAACTGGGGTAACTCACTTTTCGCTGATAAGCGAGTGCGACCGAAAAACTCCCCAACGCCAAGGCTAACACAAAATTTGATTGGGCCACCAAATGTGGTAACTAAATTTTATGATAATAATACATCGGATAAAGCGAACTCAGAGAATTCTATCTCTTTCTAGGCGCTTTACATTTGCTGCAAAGGAAACATGATCGAATGGTGAGTGGTATCATGCTTGATAAACAGCATGACTAACATGGTTAGGTGTGACACGCACAGGGTCAGCATGCAAGTGTGTTTAGTGGCAGCATGCACAGTGTCAGCACGAATAAGCACATAAACTAAGAATTGCAGGGGCCCACAAATGCTGTCGTAAATAGGTGCGCTTTTAATTCATTTTTAAATGTGGTCAAGTCAGGGAATGTCATGACGCAAGCCGGGAGTGAGTTCCAGGCTTTGGGGGCATACGAACTAAATGCACGTTCTCCAAAGGATTTGAGGTTTGTACGAGGTATAGGTAAACGGTTAGTTTCCGAAAAGCGGGTGGTACGATGCTTAGCCCGGTGAGGGAGTAGATCTGATGTAGAAAGTGTATCCAAGGATTGATATACGGCGTTAATCTAATAAAAACTAACATTAACAAATTTGAGTTGCGTTGCAGGCGTTCTTCCTTTCAGAGTCGGAGAGTGGAGTAGTCAGACGGGGGGGGGGGAGGGAGGACGGGGGACGATTCTATTGGCCAACGCCGAGCCGTAGCCGAGGCCGGTGGAGATCTTGCGTTTGGGCGGCGTTAATGCACGTTCTCTCGGACTTCTTCCCCCGCCCGCGTGTACTTCTATCTCGCAGTCGAGCTTGTATTTCGAATGACACTTCGCGCGTGACCAGACTTTCGCTTTCCGAGCGAACGCCGAGAGCGTTTGCCGCTTTCGGTACTGCGCGGCGCGCGATTTGAAGGCAAACTATCCCGACCCGAAGGAGAAGGGGAAGCCAACGGACCGGCGGAATCGCTCGCGTTCTGCGCGGCTGCTTCGGCGGCGGCGGCGCCGTCTTTTGCGCTTGTCGCGGCGCTAGAGAGGAGCGGAGAGAGACGGAGAGAGAGAAAAAAGACAGTGAGAGAGAGAGAGAGCAGTGCTGACTCGATACTTCCGCGACAGAGGGAAACGCGGCGGTAACGGCGCACGCGAGCGGCATGGAGCGTTACATCGAGCTGCTCATGGTCAGCATACGCAGGAAGCAGTATCCAGAGACCGTTTACACCACGCTAGAGATCGTCTCGCTGCTGCTGGCCGCGCCGTCGCCTTTCCACATCCCCGGTCTCGGGAATAATCTCGAGGAGGAAGTGCACGCGATGGTGGAGCACTACCTCTTCAACGCCGACGGCCGGGTGAGTGATGCCAGTTGCTCTCGATAGACGCGCATTCGCGTGAAACGTCCACGCGCGCGTGGGGTGGCCCAGGGAGAGGGAATGGCAGTTTGACCGCGATATTCATTCGAATCGGCGTTCACTGGCTGTGAGCACCGGTTTGGTCCAGCGGTTAAGGCGCTCGGCCCGACCGAGGTCTGACTGAGGTCGTGAGCTCGAGCCCCGCGAGGCATATGTGAAGCGTCCGAATAGAGATTAAGAGATTAAGTTCTCTTGGGGCGCTATATATAAATGAATTATATATAGCACTGTTGCCGGTGGCGTTTGAGCACCTTGGCGTCGCGTCGTCCACTCGTGGCGTGCTGTCCTCGTGTTGGCCTCAAGCAGCCAGTCTATTTGGCTGGAGCCGAAAGACATATGTGGTCGCTAGCTCTGCAAGTATCTCTCCCTACCCCCTGTGCAGCGGTTAGCTCACTGACTGGCAGGTGATATAATGATATAATGATAATAGTAATAATAACATTTGTCATAGTGCCCTCAGAGAACTCAATCCCTTTCTAGGTACTTTACGTTAGCTGCAAAGGGAGCGTGATCGAATGGTTGGTAGTAGTAGTATGCTCGGTGACAGCAAGCATAACGTGGTTAGAGGTGACATGCACAGGGTCAGCATGCAAGTGCTGTTAGTGTGATCTGGTGACGTCAGTGGCCGGAACGCCGGGACGACGACCTTTTCCGTTTTCTTTTCGCAGATGCCGACGCAGATAGCAGAACTCGAGATCCTGCACATTGTGGCGATCGCCGTGAATCAGCAGCCGTCTCCAGCAGTCCTGCGGTTCATGTTTTCCATAAACTTGCCTGCCAAGCAGGCGTATTTCTGCAAGCTCCTGTCGCTGGCCTTCTCGCTCAGGCTCAACGTGTTTCTCACCCATGCCACGTCATTGCTCGAGGTACTGGCAGCAGCATCTGCAGCAGCAGCATCTGCGGCAGCAGCATATGCGGCAGCAGCAGCATCTGCGGCAGCTGTGGTGAAGGTACCTGCAGTAGCAGCTGCAACATGCCTTCCTGCCTATTAGAAGTCCGATGTCTGATCTGATGCCCGTGCCTTCCACCTTCTGCCATTCGATGCCGCTTCCCTGCAGCCGAAGGAAGCAGCAGGCTGGAGCACTGTCTTAGGGCCGATTGGGGGGGTTGCGGGGGGGGGGGGGGGGGGGTTGCCGGGGGGGGGGGGGGGGGCTCACTCTTCACGACCAAGTCGACCAAGTGGATTCAAGTCGTCCGGGCAGTTTTATCTTAATATTGTGGGTGGAGATAGCTCCTGAGGATGCTCTTCTCTTCCTTGTATGCGTAATGAGGCTGTGACTGAATCAGCTATACTTGTATTCTTGTTTTTATTCGTTCATATACTGCTAGGAGGAAGTCGTGCCACCTGCCCTGCCTGCTGCTGCTGCTGCTGATCGTGCCAGCTTGTGTCGTGCAATTATTGGAAGGGCTTTGAAGAGCAGCTGTCAGCAGCTGCTGTCAGCTGCTGCCTGTTGGGCCAGTGGCTGATCACCTGAGGAGGAAGGAGTTGCCTGATGCCATATGGGAGCCATCTGGTGCTTGCTCGGTGACCCCTCCGATTGACCTGTTGGTGACCCCTCCGATCGTGCTGAGCCGGCAGGCTGCATGACCGTGGGAGACTGCTGATGCTCTGGGTGTGGGTGTGTGTATGGGGTGATGCTGGAGCCTCTGACTCTGCCCACTGAGACTGCTGCTGCTGTCCATTTTTGCCATAGGTGCTGCGACAGGCACTCAAGTGCACGTGTATGCATGAGCGCAGTGGCGCAAGAGGACACATGCGAGCCTGTTATGTGTGAACGTCAGGGGCCGGCAGGAGCTGCCCGGTCAGAGCATACTATCTAAGATTAGGTAGCTTAGCTGTCTTCCACGGTGGCTTGCAAAAACTTTAACTAGCTTCTTTGTTCTGTCTCAGCTAGATTATTGTAACTCCCTTGGCTGGGCTACCGAAAAAAGCACTAGGTCACTGCAGCAGGTGATGAAAACGGCTGCAAGGCTACTTTACAAATCCCAGAGGTTTGACCACGTGTCTGCTTTGCTAAAAGAGCTAGGATGGCTGCCGGTTGATCAGCGGATACAGAGCATGGTTCTTAGGCTGACTCATTAGGCCTGCCACGGCTTGGCTCCTCCATAACCAGCTGAACTGCTGCACTAGTTTCAGCCTCGTTGTGCCCTCAGGTCCTGTATGGACAGTAAATTAGCTGTTCCATTCCTTCGCTTAAAGACTGTTAGCGACAGAAGCTTTTGCTCTGTTAGGTCCTAGACTATGGACACCGCTTTCACGATTCCTACGCAACAGCTACTCTCCTGCTTCCGACTGTGGCTCATCCTTTTCAGCGGTCCTGAGCTGCTACTTTCATGCTACTCACTACCTCAACTGCTCTCCTGACTCAGCTGTGCTTCCCACTGTCTCTATATTTCCTGAGATGAAGTCTGTTGGCTACCGAATGCGTACTGAAAGCCGCTCAGGCTGTGAGTGCGCTAGACCAAAGACTCTCCTGCATAACACCCACATGGTCTTTGTGGCTCAGTCAGCCGTCAGGCTGCTGCTGTCAGGCGCTGGCTGCTTGCTGTGCCCAATCATTCTCATGCCAGCCACTCTTGTGCCGGCACCGCGCCGTCGCGTGTTTAGCTTGCAGCTGAGTCAGAGTGGCATGGACTTGCAAGTGCTCCCTCTCTCTCTCTCTCTCTCTCTCTCTCTCTCTCTCTCTCTCTCTCTCTCTCTCTCTCTCTCTCTCTCTCTCTCTCTCTCTCTCTCTCTCTCTCTCTCTCTCTCTCTCTCTCCCCCTCCCTCCCTCCCTCTTGCTGCGAGCAACCCTTCTGCCCGCTTGTGACCGCCGTTGGTTTCGTGCCAAATTTTGGTTTGCCACCAGCACGAGGCTGTCCGAATGGCAGTCAACGATGTATCGTTTCTGCCAATGAAACTCCTCATCCAGATCAAAAAAGCTTCCACACTTGTCGCGCATATCATCGCAGGAGAGAGTTAATCGTGCCAGATTGCACGTGTGAATGATCAGAATCGCCGCCGCATAATAGAATGGCCTATTGGAATTTTAACCACGCGATGCTTTTGTTTTTCTATCGCTCGTCTGCGCATTCTCTTTCTCTCACCAAGTTTTCTCTCAGGGAATGATTGGCCCTGGTCATAGCGTAACATGAGTGGTTTTTCACGATCACGAGCACATTTGTCGTGTGCACATCGGGATATGGTCGAGCCTCCCGTGGCGCAGTGCTGTGCATGAAAAGATATTGGACGAGCCCCCCCCCCCCCCCCCCCCCCCCCCCCCCCCCCCCCCCCCGCCGGCGACGGACAGTCTCTGCTGGATGCTAGCTGGGCTTAGACTAACTAACCCGTACCCCGATAGTCAGCCGAGGACGTCGTCTCACTGCTGTGGGTGGCAGCTGCACAGCTGCGGGCAACACCGATACCTCCGAGGCATCGGTGTTGCTCCCCCCCCTTGTGCTTTCGACCGACGGACGGCAGCACTCACTGCCAGGACCCGTGAGAGCATTGCGTGTGCTTGCAGCCCTCGAATGAGCCTCCGCTCGACTCGGTAGGTGGCGCTGCTCGACTACTGCTGCTTCTCGTGGCAGCTGAGCTGCGAAAGGCTGACGTTCGGCAAGGGCAAGGCCTTCTCAGCACCACTCGTGTCCCCCCCACCCGCCCACTCCCGCGGTGAGTGGTGCTGCCAGACCGAAATGTCTGCCAAGAACCCAGCCACACTCACACAGTTGACTTTGCTGCTTTTCTGCCCCTCCCCCTGGCTGTGGCCTAGTTCCTTGAGCCAGGCTGCAGTAATTGACTCCCTTGCCTAAACAGAACAAAAAGAGACAGCAACTGTTCGTGGTTATTTTCGACGTTTTCGACACTAGTTCGGCTTTCTGGGCCACGGCAGTTGACATGCCACTGAAGTCTAGCAGTTCTGTGCAATTCTGGTAGCGCAATAAGCTATATGGCTAATAGTGCCTGCGCGCCGGCCCATAGCTAGGTCTTTATGTTGCTAGCGATAGCATTGCAGTTTCTTGTCCACACCCATAGCTCTATAATATGACTACTGGCGCTGTCATGCGCATGAAATAGGCCCTGTACTTAAAAACAAAATGAAGCTCTCCTTCCTTCCTCCTTCCTTCTTCCTCTCTCTTTTCTTCTCCCCCTTCCTTCTCCCCCTTCCTTCTCCCCCTTCCTTCTCCCCCTTCCTTCTCCCCCTTCCTTCCTGTCTCCATCCTTGCTTCCTCCTCTCTCTCCTTCCATCTCCCCCTTGCTTCCTCCTCCGTGCTCCCTTCTTCTCTCTCCTTTCATGTCCCTCATTCCTTCCTCCCCATCTGCTTGCATGCATGCATGCCATTGCTGCAAGCCTGAGGCCTGAGTGCCCGCAGTGTGTGCTGCTACTGACGAGCTTGCGTAAATCTTTCCGATTAGCTTCGATATCGGCGAAGGCGTGAACGGCCATTGGCTGATGAGGCTGTTTTTTCCTTTTTAGGAACTGCGCCCAGATCACCCACTGCGGTTTCACGTCGCCGACGTCCTGCTGTCCGACTTCGGTCCAGCCAAGAAGCAGCTGGGCGTGGCAGCAGCGGCGCCCTCTGCTGCCACCGCAGCTCCTGCTCCGTCGGCGCTCGCTGCGCTACTGCAGGTCTGCCCACGACTGGCGCGTCTTCTCATCTCGGTGCTAATGGCTCATCGAGGCCGCCTGGGTAAGCAGAAGAGGAGCATCGTTGCCACAGCAGCCGCTGGAGCAGCTGCGGCTGAGCCTCCTCCTCCCCCTCCCCCTCCTCCTCCTCCTCCTCCTCCTCCTCCTCCTCCTCCTCCTCTTCCTCCTCCTCCTCCTCCTCCTCCTCCTCCTCCTCCTCCTCCTCCCCCTCCCCCTCCTCCCCTCCTCCCCCCCCCCCCCCCCTCCTCCCCCTCCTCCTCCTCCTCCTTCTCCTCCTCCCCCTCCTCCTCCTCCTCCTCCTCCTCCTCCTCCTCCTCCTCCTTCTCCTCCTCCTCCTACTCTTCCTCCTCCTTCTTCTCCTCCCCCTCCTCCTCCTTCTCCTCCTCCTCCTTCTCCTCCTCCTCCTGCGCCTGGGCTCACTGCCGAGTTCACGGGATTCACCGGATGCCCTGACCTGCTGACCCGAGCCTGCTGTCTCGTGCTCATCCGCCGAGCCTCTCCCTTTTGCTGCTTGGTTCGTTTTACCAATTTCATTCTTAGTGCATTCAGTTCAACTCGTAGGGACGGAGCAGAGCTGTGAGAAGCAAACGGCCCAATCTAGGTCTGTAGTAGAGAGGTCGCGCGAGAAAGCGAAGAAGAAGCTCGCGGCGCTACTCGCGGAGCGCACCGGCGTGGGTCGGGGGGGGGGGGGAGGAGAAAGAGAGGGAGAGGAGGAGGAGGAGGAGGGGCTACTTTTGCTTCGGACTGAGCTCCGGCCTACCTTCCACCGAGTGCTTCAAAATCCAGCAGCGATGCGCATGTCGTTCGACTGCGAGAGAGAAAAAAAGAGTAGGAGATTGAGAAATTCGTGGGTTAGCAGAACGGCCAAGAAAGTAGTGGCTCCAGCTGTGAGAGACGACTGGAAAGGAAGTGGTCAGAATTATCAGCTAGAAAGCAGAGAGCGGAGAGAAGGCTGCACGTGCACGTGGATGCACCGTCCTCCTGCTAGGATTCACGCCTCTCTCCACTCTCATCTCGTATGTAAAGCGCCAGAAAGAGATTTTAGTGCGCTTTCCAACTGATGAATTACAGGTTGTGAATCTGTCCTCCCTTCTTCCTTTACTCCCTACTTCCTCTCCTCCTTCCCGAAACTCATCTCTCCTGCGAAATGGAAGCCCAGTAGCTTGTCTGCCTCGGTTGATTTGCACTGATTTGATTTCACCGTCCGACTTGGAAAGCAGTGTATTTATTCTAGTCTGAGGATTCCAATCTGAGGATATTCTACTGTTTGCCACGGTGGCATGTGAATGCTTGCTATTTATCATATCAGTCGAGTCTCATACGAGTTTCGTTTTTGCGGGTGCGTGCTGGATTCCAAGCATTGGCTGGCGTGCTGCCGAACGAACGAAGATCGATTGAGGTGAAACCGCAACGATTTCACTTGCCTGCTAGGGTGCGCCTTGGGCGAAAGTACTTCGTTGGCGAGTGCCGATGGGGGCGGGCGCCGGTGTCGCTGCCCCCATCGGCTGCTCGCGCATCCGACAAAGAGTGGAGCAGGTGGCGCAGGCCGATCGTGGGAGAGCACTCGCTCTGCCGATCCGCCGCTTGCCTGGCGATGGCACTCTGGATTGCTTCTCGGGTAGCCGTCTCGTTTGCTCCGCCCTCTGGCTGGCTGTCGGGGTCACCGTGTTGGAGCTGTCGACGAAATCCGAGCAGGCTTTCAGTGCACTGTAGGAAACTCCCGTGCAGCTGCATTGAACGGCTTTGCAGAGTCATGGAAAGAAGGTGGACAATGGCAATTAGTGTCATCATGATGGGCGAAACTTATTGCACTCTGCTGAAAGAATTCGAAAACCTGACTTCGGGTCCAGACTCCACGACTTCTAACCTCCCAGTCACCGGGTCGACTGTGTGTGTGTGTGCGTGCGTGTAAGGAGGCTGAGCGTGGGCACAGGGAAAATTGTCAGCTGGACCGGCAGCCGGATTTGCATAGTTGATATGGCCACTCCAAAGGGATAACATGGCTCAAGAAAGAAATTGGTGCATCGTCGTCTTTCGGAGTCGAATCCTTCGAGCTCTTGGTCTCGAATTAATGATCAATCAAAGTGACAAAGTCCTGCACAATTCTTCCTGAAATCGCTTTGCGGACAGCTGACGTTTTGTGTGGTTCCATTGCAATGCTAGGTGTGTGAAGGTCGTTATTGCTTGCTCTTGAGTCGAATAACAAACAGGGCTTGAAGAGAAATTAGTTGGCAGTTGTCGACTTGAGGCGACGATAATTGCTTTTCAGAACTATAAGATGTTGCTCGATGTCTCCCAGGTAAAGTGCTTCGAATTTCCAAATTATCAAATGACGTCTGCAGCAGCAGCTCCGTTGCTGCTTCGTTGTTTTTTGTTTTGTTTTTGGATTGTTTTAGAACTGCTGCACTTTCGCCCTGGCACGCGTGTGTGCCTGTAGGCTCATCTGCAAGTGACCAAAAAGAACCTGCTAGCTGCTAGACTAGAGTAGTTTGTTGCAATGTTGCTGGTATTGGGCCCTCCTGCCCCCACAACCAAGTGGAGGGGAATGTCGGCTGGAATGAGCGATGGGCGCGAGCGCCATGTTTTCACTGACATGACACGCTAACTGAGCATGCCGCGGTCGCTTAGCTTGCTCATTGACCATCTGCCATTTGGGCGGCGTGGCTAGAGTGTCTTCGGCCCTCACCCGTTACTTGTTGCCCGAATGCGAGTGTGTGTAAAGCGTAGTCTTAGCATTGCCACTCGCATCTAGTGTCGAAGGAGAGTTTTCTTGACGAACGGCTATCCATCTATCATTGGCCAGACGTTAGAGGGGAGCATTGAAATCGAGGAATGAAAGGAGCAGTGCGCAGTTTCGTGATCTGCTACGGGTCGTGCCGGACAGGGTGGAGCGGAGCGCCTGGGGTCCACGGCGGCCATCTTGGCTGCAAGCCGGCGGCCGGTGTGGCTTCTGGCTGTGACGGTCCTGCCAGAACAGCTGGTCAAGACATTCCGGGCAGCAGGCGCTCATTAACCTCATCTGACCGATTCAACCACCACTGTTCCCATTCTTATCGTGGCCTCTGACCGCTTAGCTATCGGTGAACGTGCCGAACTGCTCGCCAGCAACAGGCGAGCTTGGCAGCGCCAAGCATCCGCCAGCCGGTGACCTCGAGATTGCTGTTAGCAGCAGCAGCAGCAGCAGCAGCGAATGCACGCTCCTGTCCGGATTGCAACGAGCCGCCCGTCTGGCTCACTCGTGCGCCCGCACTGCTGCCGAAGCTAGTCTGGTCGTGGCCGAGCCGCTGCAGCTGAATTGGCAGCATGGCTGCCTATCTTGCGCAAACAGCGCACTTCCGCAAACGCTGCCCAATCCCTGACGCACGACTGGGTGCAGCAGCAAAGCTTGTGTGGCCGAGAGAGTGAGAGTGAGGGAGAGAGAGAGAGAGGACAAAGGAGAATCCACGTCAGAGTGTTTGGCCGCTGCTATTCTTATTGACAAAAGAGCCCAGCATTCCGGATGCCCCGTGCCTTATCGGAGTGAGCCCAATCTAGTAGTAGACTATGGGCGCACTACGCCGACGACGCACGGGTCGCCACCCTGTGGGCTCAGCTGTACTGGCCTTCAGCGTGTGACAGTGGCTACATTTTGCATGCCACCTTAGCCGACTGCGGCTGCTGCCGTTCGAAAGCGTTCGCTAGCTCTGCTTCCCAGCGACCGGCATCGCTTGATTGCTGCGCGCTCTCGTCGGCGTGCCATCGAAGTGTGTGGGCAGGTTGGGTGCGACAGTTGCTGCCGGTTGCCGAGGCCAGTCTGTCTCTGCGCGCGGTTGCCGGTGAAAAAAGAGGCAGCCAGGCGTGAGCCGAGGCGCCGTGCTGCAAGTGAAATCGGGCGCCTGCAGGCAGGCAAAGGAGCGACTGAACATGATGCAGGGCTCTGTCCTCTTTTGCTGATTCGTAGCTCGGCCTTGACCCTTGAAGCCAACCCAGGGAGCATTTTTATCCTGTCCACTCGACAAGCCGCTGGCTGTGTCACGTGCTCGTCGGCTCGCTTCGAAGCGTAGCTGTGGCTGCTGCAGCTGCTGCTGTTTCTACTGCTGCCAATGCTGTTGCTGCTGCTTGAGCCACTGAGTGAGACTGCTGCTGTCCGCTGCCGCAGCTGCTGCTGCTGTCGGCCTTTGGTGCTGAACGCTCATCGAAATCCGCTTTCGTGCAGCCGACGAGGTGGTCAGCATGGTCGCCGACTGGGTTGAAGCTGACGATGCGTCGCCGCCCATCGCGGCGCTGACACGCTGGTGCCTGGCGCTGCACGGCAGCGGCCGCCACGACGGTGCCGTCACATGGAAGCTCCACCTGGCGGTCATGCGTCGCGTCGTGGCAGTGCCCGACAAGTCGTCGATCGGTCTCGATGACGTACGCTCGTGGCTGGAGGCAGCGCTGTGCCAGTCGCTGCAAGCTGCGGCCGGGGGTGGCGCCCAGAGCCCGGCGCCTTCGACGGCGCCTTCGACGGCGGTGACGACCGCTCTGGACATGCTGGCGCAGATGCTGCAGGCAGTCATGGCAGCAGGCCTGCTCAAGTGCGACCCAGGTGAGCTTATGGCCCTCTTCTGCGATCTCGCAAGGGCCTCTTGTGAGCGTGGTACGATGTGGGCGGGCGATGAAATGCTGCGGGCCATGAGATGCTACGTGCCCCGCCGCAGCACCACTCAGGCACGTGGCCTGCAGCTGGAGCAGCAGCAGCAGCACCTGGTGCGGAGGCTGTTGTTTGATAGCAAACGGCCTGACCCCCTCCGATGACCGTGCTTGACACCGGATCGTCGCCGAGGGTTCGTCTCATAGTACGCACAGCAGCTATAGTACGTCAGCTCGGCTCGGCAAGTTTACCCTGCATAAATGCCTGCGTTCTTTCCAGCCTTGGGGGAGTGGTTAGTTCTGACGGAGCGCTTGGCGGCAATTTGTTTGTCAATTGCGCTTGTTTGTCGGTTTCTTTGAGTCATGGTCAAATCGAAAGACTACCTTCTCTGTGTTCGTCTTTGTGTCATTTGCGTTCGTGCAGCATAATAGTAATAATAATAATAATACATTTGTTATAGCACCCTCAGAGAACCCAATCTCTTTCTTAGGCACTTTAAATTTGCTGCTAAGGAAACGCGATTGAATGCTGAGTAATATGCTAAATAAATAACATGAATAATGTGGTTAGGGGTGACATGCACATGGTCAGCATGCAAGTAGGGTTAGTGGCAGCATGCATAGTGAACCAGCATGCATAAGCACATCAAGGACGAGTCACAGGGACCCACTAAATACTGTTGTAAATAGGTACATTTTTAAGCTCTTTCTAAATGTGGTCAAGTGAGGGAATGTCGTGACGGAAGTCGGGAGTGAGTACCAGGCTTTGGGAGCATAGTAACTAAATGCACGGTCTTCAAAGGATTTGAGGTTCGTACGAGGTATAGGTAAACGATAAGATTCCGAGAAGCAAGTGGTACAATGCTCAGCGCGCTGATAGGTAGGCTGGAGCCAGAAAATGAAGAGACCTAAAAGTGAGCGACAGAACCTTGAAGTCGACGCGTTGCTTGACTGGTAGCCAGTGCAGGTCGGTGAGAAGTTATGAGATGTGGCGACGTCTCGCCGTTCACAACAGCTAAGCCTAGCTGCAGAGTTTTGCAAGAGCTGTAAGCACCTGATTGCACAGGCCGGTAGACCAGCAAGCAATGCGTTACAGAAATCGAGACAGGATGTCACAGATCCATGGACCAATTTAGATTTGGTATCCCTGTCTAAACAAGAGCTTTAGCCATGTTATTATGTAGCTGAAAGTAGGCAGACTTGACACGGTGGATTGAGCTGATGTTTTCTTCTAGTGGTAGGTCACTTTACTTTTAGTCACACGGCTATAGTAGATTTCGATCAGTTGCTACAGGACATATGCTGGCAGAGCCGATTTTGAGTGGTGATTTTTCCCATTTCTGAATTGCACTTGGTTTGTCCGTAACTAGTTGGTTAGTTTTTATCATCATTCAATTTGAGAAAGTTTGCTGCCATCCATGTGCAGATGTCATCAATACATGCAGCAAGGGAGCTGAGAGAATTCGACGTGGTGGAAGGCTGGGAGGGGACAAAGCAAAGGTACGACTGAGTGTCATCTGCATAGAAGTGAAAGCCTAGATTGTGCTTGGCAATTACGTCGGCAAGAGGGAGAGTATAAACCGTGAAAAGAACCAGACCAAGTAGAAAGCTCTGAGGTACCCCATTATTCAGTGGTCTCCTCGGATGATCTTTGTGCGTTCACATCAATACTCTGGAGTCTCCGACTTGATCCGATAGGACTTGAACCATTGCGGTGCAGTTCCAAGGCGCTCAAGGACTTGGTGATCGAAATTATAGAAAGCTGCCGAAAGATCGTGCAAAACAAGCAGAGAGACTCTATACGAGTCTGCATTCCCAAGTTGGTCGTTATACACCCGAAGTAATGCTGACTGTGGAGTTAAGTTACAATTAAAGAGTTCAGCTGGTCTGCCACGACTCGTTCCAGTGTCTTTGATAGGAACGGTAGAAGGGAGACTGGGCCGAAGTTGCTCAAGTTCTCTTGGTCTAGTATGGCTTTAATGACTAGTGGCCTGACTAGAGCCTTTTTGAAAGATGCTGGGACATGACCTATTAATGATGTTAGTTAGCATGACAGCAGCAGGTCTATGCATCGTAGCAGCAGGTCTATGCATCGTAGCAGCAGGAAATTGGGAATATGGTCTAGAGGACAAGTTGTCTTCTATGATTGGAATGTGAACTTTAGGACAAGGTTACTAGTGGCCTTGAATGTAGACATGGAGGTGCTGCATGAAATTGAGGGATGGGATTCCAGGGTGGTTTCTGCCACCAGTGCCTATCTGGGATTGATGGACTCCCAGATGATCTAGTCTTATCTTGCTAACAAAGAAGCAGGTTTTGGTCCGGCGGTTAGGTGCTTGCCCCAACCAAGGTCTAGCTGAGGTCGTGGGCTCGAGCCCCGAGGCATATATGAAGCGCCTGAATAGAGATTAAGTTTTCTTAGGGCGCTATATAAATTAATTATATACTTAAATTTTTATTTACAATCAAAGAAGCAATAGAGAACCGATCAGCTAGATCATCCCAAGGATCATTAGGTAAGGAGGTAACCTGGGAGTGGTTAAGGAGATGCTCAATTGTAGACATCAGCATTTTTGGATTGTGCATCTGTGATTCAACAACCTGATTCAACAGCATCTGTAATAGTACAGCTGCTATGGATGGACATTGAGAAAATTGAATTGACTGCTATGCCAATCTCAGCCACCTCGTGCCTTCAGAAATAATCTGTTCAATTCACTTGAAGACCATTGATGATTAAGTTTTTGTGCTGCGGGCCACTGACTTTAGAGCTCACCTCCTAATTCTTTGGCAACAGTATTCTCTCCTGCTGCCACCTCCGGCGCATCCTTTCTAGGCATCATGTGTTGCTTCTTCCTTGCTACTCAATTCCTCAACCCTTTTCCTGACCCTAGCATGCTTCTCACTCTTTGTTGCGTGAGATGGAATCTGTTAACTACCGTACGTGCGCTAAAAGCCGCTTAGACTGTGATTGGTCCATAGAAAGTGCTCTAAACAAAACTCCACTTTGTATCATCACCGACCCACCGAGTCTTTGCTGTTTAGCGTTACAGATGGATGTAGATTGCTGCAACCAAGAGCCACCAAAGCCTCTTAAGTAAAGGGCGTGCACGGTGGTTTTCTTGGATTTAAAGATCAGTATCAGTGGCTGTATTCAGCACCGGCTCTAGAGACTGAATGACTTTATCTGCAGCCCTACCATTACTGAATTACTACAGTCTAGCTTAGGGAGAATCTGGGAGTGAGTAAAAAAATATATAATTCATTTTTATAGCAGCCCAAGATAACTCAAATCACTATCTAGGAGCTTTACTTACACTGCTAGGTTCGAGCCCACGACCCCGGGCAAGCACCTTGCACCTGGGCTAAACCAGGGCGATAAAGATTTTTAATTAGCCAATGTCTACCAATAGTTCCTGGTACTGGAAACAGAGCAAACACGATGACTAGATGTGCGTGGGGGGTCTTGTGAATAAACTTTTACACGGCCGTCCAGAGATCGTCCAAAAGGACATCAAATGATGATGATGGGCATGCTGAGATGCTGGTTGCACCACGGCACCACCAGTTAGCTCTGCAAAGTCACTCACTCTAGGATTGCATTTAGTGACGAGTTAGATGGGCGTGATCGGCGGCACCATGTGACCAGGGTGACCAGTGCTGCCTGTTACTCCTCCTCGATTGTGGACGTTTCTTTGGCCTCGTTTGAATTGCTCCTATACCGAATCCTATCTCGTCTAGCATGGCCATTGCACGAAGAGTTCCGAAAGGATAAATGTAGTAATACAAATTTCATTCATTTGTATAGTGCCTGAGAGAACCTAATCTCTGTTCAGGCGCTTCATGCATGCCACAGGACTCGAGCCCACGACTTCGGTCATCAATCTAATGCATTCACCTTGACCTCAGTCGTTAAAGGCGAGCACCTTAAACCACTGGGCTGATACGTTCCTGTTCCATTGCTGCTTTCCAATTACATATACATATTACATGCTTACAATTGCATGCATTACATGCTGCTTTTTCGGCTGACTCTAGCCAATGGCATTGGCTGTCATTTTCCATGCTGCCGGCAGCCAGCTTTAAACGTCGTTCAAGCTCTTGGAGGTGGTAGCTGTGATGACGTTCGTCTTGCAGACGATAGGTCCTGAATAAATTGGCCGACTTCCTTAGAATGAACAGCAATGAAGCAGAACTACTACTTAGCTGTAGCCGTAGAGCAGGAATTGGCAGATTTGCATTGAGCATTGATGATAATGATTATGATAATAATAATAATAATACGCATAATACGTATAGCATCCTCAGAGAACTGAATCGCTTTCTAGGCATGCTGATGCGTCTGCCGAGCACCGAAGCACCTTTGCAATCGGGTTGTTTTCGTCGTTTTCGGCACGGCTTTATTTATCTCTACTAATTAAAGCGAGAAAGTCTGTCACGCTGCAAGATGGCCCACTTGCAGCACAAGGCAAGATGGCACACTTCAGTCAAACGGCAAGATGGTGCAGCACCTTCTTCTGTGACGTAGCTGCTAAGACTCAGTAAAGTGAGCCCACAGGCAGCTAGCTGCTCGTGTCGCATAGATCCTAAATCCTCACGAATAGCCATAATTTTTGCTCTGTTTCAACAACATGGGGCTTGCATTCAGCCCAGCCCAGGATCCGGCCCTTGATGCCAGCTAGTTTAAGCTATTGTAGTGCTCCCTATTTTGCTGGGGATGCAGCGAAAAGACACCGTCCCAACCTGCGCTGCAAGTCCCCTGTCACAGCCTGCACGGCTGCCTTTAAATTAAGCAGTTAAAGAGTACACGCCACCATAATAAGAGAGTTGCGGTGAATCTTAGCTGAGCTGCTGACACGAGCCCATTGAAAGCATATTTGTTTGCTGTTTGGCCGCAGCACGTAAGAAATTACCGAGCCTATGGACATATAAGTGCTTGCAGCTTGACTCGCTTGTCCCGGCGCCATACTCCCATGATGCATCGCAGCTGGCCTGCGCTTCCGGCTAAACTAAACCTAACTTAAGCGGCTCTAGCTTTTCCGACTGTTAGTGCCCTCGCTCGTGCGTGCCTGTTATCATTTCGCTATCGTCGTTCAAATGTTCCTAGTTTTGGTTACTGCTGCCTGGGCTCGTGAATTGGGCATCTTTACCCACTCGAATCAAGCACTTTGGCAGACGAGGGCGCTTGCTTATTATTCCCAGCCACACCAAGCACGATCTCCCTCAACAGCTGATGTGAGTCACTCCGACTTAATAATAATAATAGTAATAATACATTTGATATATCGCCGTCAGGCAACTCAATAATTTCTTTCTTGGCACTTTACATTTGCTGATGGTCATCAGGCCTGCTATAACCTTCGATATCCCCTGCGGCCCATCTTAGCGTTTGCCTGTGTAACCCTCGCTCAGCATGCAATAGACCCCTAATAATAGGTTACGTGGTTCTTGAAGACAATCTTGACCTGTTTGCTTTGACCGAGACTTGGCCAAAATCAACTAACTGCCCTACCGTAACCGATGCTGCCACGACAAGCGTTTCTTTCTTTCGCAAGAAAGAATCAAATCCTAGATCGATCAAAACAGGTGGAGGAGTCGCCATTGCTGCTCGATCCTACCTTTAATTTAAAATCGTTTGCAGTCCCATCCAAGCAATCTTTCGAATCTCTTGTTTTTGAGTCCCTCCGATGACAAATTGCCAATATCCTGGCAGTAATCTGTCACCCCCCCCCTGTGCCAAGTGCCTCTTTATTTGATTGTTCTGATCTTACTGTGGTTTTGTGTGCAAGAAATAGATCATTCCTCGTTCTGGAGGATTTTAACATTCTGTGTGCAAGAAATAGATCTTTTCTCATTGTGGATGATTTTAACGTTCATTTTGACGACTCAGCTACCGCCTTAAGTGCCACCGAATTTCGTGCACTGACTAACTCACGCACTCTTGTGGCCAATGTACATGATCCCACTCACAACAAAGGTCACACACTATCAAATATTCTCTTACGACTTATGCCATTGTCTCCTAGTATTTCAAAATTCTGCAGATCTGACCATATGTGGAACTCAATCAGTCTGTCCTCTTCACCCAGAATCATCTCTGTACCTCGAAACCTTAAGACCCTTGACATTGATGCTGACTATTCGAAAATATCTTCTTGGC
This sequence comes from Cristatella mucedo, assembly GCA_009760855.2. Lineage (NCBI taxonomy): Eukaryota > Metazoa > Bryozoa > Phylactolaemata > Cristatellidae > Cristatella > Cristatella mucedo. The sequence goes on along the minus strand of WPIO01000018.1, from coordinate 5,009,013 downwards.
CCAAGGGCTGCTTCATCCTCTTTCTGACCTGTCTTCGCTGGTAAAATGCTAAACACTGGTAGAATGCTACAACACTGGTAGAATGCTACAATCTCTTTCTAGGCACTTTATGTATGCTGAAAGGGAAGCATGATCGCATGATCGCGTGGTAGCATGCTCGCACGATCGCGTGGTAGCATGCTCAATGTCAACAAGGTAACAATGTCAACAATGCAAAGTGCCTAGACAGAGATAAAGTTCTCTGGGGGTGCTACACAAATGTATTGTTGTTATTACATATGCTGCAAAGGCAGCATGTCAATATGGTTGGTGATAGTATGCACGGTCATAAGAACACAAAGGACAAATCACAAGGATCCACCAAATGCTGTCAAAACAGGTGCATTTTTATCTTCGTTTAAAATGTTGTCCAGTCAAGGGATGTCGTAACGTCAGTTGGGAGCAAGTTCCAGGCTTTGGGAGCATTCGAACTAAAGGCAGGGTCTCCAAAGGATTTGAGGACGGTTCGTGGCACAGCTAAGCGATTGGAGTAAGAAAATGGGTGTTACGATGCCTATGCTTGTGGTTGAGTAATTCTGATTGGTAGGCAGGAGCCAGAGAGTGAATGGACCTAAAAGTGAGTGACAGAACCTTGAAGTCGATACTCTGATTGATTGGGAGCCAGTACAGATCGGCGAGAAGTGGTGTGATGTGGCAACTGCTAAAATTCGGGCTTGTTTAAATAAGGATACCACGTCTAAGTTGGTTCATGCATTTGTGACGTCTTGACTTCTGTAACTCACTGCTTGCTGGCCTACCGGCCTGTGCAATCAGGCGATTACAGCTGGTGCAAAACTCGGCAGCTTGGCTTGTGTGCCGTGAGCGTCACAGTTGCCACAAATCCTTTTGATACCATGCATTTAATTCGTATGCTCCCAAAGCCTGGAACTCACTCCCGACTTGCGTCAGAACATCCCCTGACTTGACCACATTGAAAAAGAATTTAAAAACACACCTATTTAGGACAGCATTATGTGGGTCCCTGTGATTCGTCCTTCATGTGCTTATACATGCTGACACTGTGCATGCTGCCACTAACCACATTTGCATGCTGACCCTGTGCATGTCACCCCTAACCATGTTATTCATGTTGTTTATCAAGCATGATGTTACTCGCCATTCAATCGTGTTTCCCTTTGCAGCAAATGTGAAGCGCCTAGAAAGAGATCGAGTTCTCTGGTCGCTTTCTGCCGCTTCCTGTTCCGCACCGTTCACCTCCTCGAATATTTCGTACGTTCAGTGCTGCTTCTTAGTTCTGCCGCACCTTGTTATTCGTGAGATGCCGCGCAGTTTTTGCCTCCAATGGCATCACGTCAGGAGAAGCTGCTTGGGATTTGCTTGCATGGCTGCATGGGCTGCAGGAGAGCTCATATCTCTTATTCGTCTCCCTGAATGACTATTAATTAATACTAGCTGATTCAACAGCCTCTTTTGTATAGCAGCAGAAGCGCCTGTACGGCTATCACCACCACTTGCAGTGAAAATACAGAATTGCCCACCGTAGGATTCGAACCCATTACCTCGGCGCTGAGGTTGTGAAAAGCAAAGCAACCACCTTACCTAGTGAGCCATCATGGCTCACCGACTGTCCAAAATGACTGCCCTGAAATAGCATGTCATCCGACCTGACCACGTGATGTTCTGCCTTGTAAGCAGAATGAGATGAGAGAGAGACAGAGAGAGACAGAGAGAGAGAGAGAGAGACAGAGACAGAGAGAGACACAGAGAGAGACACAGAGAGAGACGGAGAGAGAGACGGAGAGAGATAGGGAGGATGAAGGAGAGAGAGAGAGAGGGAGGAAGAAAGCAAGAGCGAGAGGGGGAGAGCGAGGGAGAGAGATATAGGGAGAGGGCGGTAGAGGGGGGGGGAGAGCTACGAGTGGCCATGCATCCTTATTCTCAGTCCAGCGATGGCTATGCATGCTGGCAGGGGGTGCATGCTGGCTCGCTCAGTTGTAGTTTATAGTGTCGTGCACCGGAAAAGGCACGAAGGGTGTTGCAGTGAGGCAACGCTCTGGAGGGTGGTGGTTACTAAGGCACAGGCGAAGTCAGCTTTGATGCCTGCCTGCACAGCACTGGTCATTGGCCAATGGGGGAGGGAGGTACAAATTGAGAGCAGACACTTCTTCTATGCTGTGATGAGCTGCTTTTTAAACAGGTGTGTTGCAATTGTGCTTGTCAGTATTACTAATCAGTTGATAAGCTTCCTTTCCAGCCTATGCAAAGTACCCGGAAAGAGATTTAGATCTCACAGGGTGCTTCGTAAGTACTTCAGTATAATTGTGTTATTTGCACCATTTTCCAGATGCTTGCTGCCACTACTTTGTATTGCCATCTGTATGTAACAAGGTCACTGGAAGCTCTTTTTGTTTGATACTGGCTATTGCTGTTGCTTCTGCTGTGTCGCTGCTGGAGCAGCTGCTGTTGTTATGGCTGGTGCTGCAACTGTTGCAGCTAGAGCAGCTAGCAAATCCGGAGGCGTCTGCCTAGCGTCGGCACCCTTGTTCTATTCACGTGCCTGGGGGGCGTCTGTCCCACCGCAGAGCTGACCCGGCTGTGCGAAGCTGGGAATCCCTGGAATCCTGGGATTCCTTCTATTTCGTCGAGTGTCGATCGTGGGATGCTGGACTCCAGCCTGTCTCGAGTAAGTGGTCTCATTGCTTGCCTGCATTCCGGGAACAGAGCATTTTGGGAGCAAGGAAGGGAGAAGGGGACATTGGATCCTCCCCCCCTCCCCCCTCCCCGAGCATGAACAAGATTGGCTGCTGCTGCTGGACGTCTGCCAAGGTGCACCGTTCGTTTGCTCCCTCAATATCTATGTGATCTATGTGGGTCATGGTCTTTGGCACATCGGCCTGGCTGATCAGCACCAGTGCGTCTCTCGGCAATGTGCCTGCCGAGTGGGAGGTTCTGCTCCCACTCTTTCGATAGCCTGTATACGGTGGTCACTTGCCATCGTCGGCAGAAGAGTCGTCGGCAGAAGAAATAATCTTTGGTGTGTAAACACTTGGTATGACGTCGTCCAATCACGATGCTTTATGACCTCACCTTGCCTGGCCAGGAATTGTGGCCACCAGCATCTCCGCTGTCTTTCATGCTGCAGCTTTTATTCTGCAGAGCCAGCGTTTTGCTGAAAAGGTCTGCCACCGGTGTAGGCCGAGTGCCCCACCGATGCTGTCGATATTGCTCCATGGTCGTTTTATGGGGATCAAATCAGGCGACTGGCTGCAGGCCGCTGCATCTTCGCCAAATAGGGATTCGTCAAAAAGTACTTCACTGGCATGGCAGTGTGTGTTATATCTTGCTGCTAAATGTAGCGACCCCCAAGCGGAGTGTTTTCGAAATAAATTCAGCTTTCTTGATCAACAATAAACTTGAGTAAAGCACTAGAACTTTTGAAAACCGTCCTATCACTCGAACAAATTTACAGCGGCTGCAAACTGCTAGGATTCTTCGCACCTGAATGTATGCTGAAGAAGGGGTTAGAAGGATTGACCAGACCGACAACATGTGGTGAGAGAGAGGTCAGAGGGCGCATGCAGAAACAGGACGCGAGTGCAAGCATGTTAATACAAAGACTTAGGGGTGAGGCTTGCTGAGGGTGCAGCAGGCAGATAGATAGACTAACACGGGACATACTCACACATGCTAGAGACAAGTGCAGACAGAGACGTCGATGCAAAGAGTGTGAGAGGGAGACCTAGGCTAACAGATACCAGAGGCAATATTCCAAGCGAGTGCAGCTTTTCGAGGATAAGCTAGGACTTACTTTATATTCTTCTAGTTGCATTCCGGTATATGTTTAATGACGACTTGTAGATGGATGATTACATATGAGCTGCATGCAAGCCGATGGGACAAGCCCTCCTTAAAGTGTGAGCAGTCGGTGAAAGCAACTTCAAGTAAAAATAAAATAACGCCCCGACACTTGTCAACTTGCTGAGAAAAAAGAGTGAAGGAATTTTACCTAAAAGGTGACCCTAGCTATAGTCATAGCTGCCAAAAATAATTGAGTAGAACAGCACGCGAAAAACTAATAATTGAGTAGAACAGCACGCGGCTTCGAAAAACTACTGACTGCGACACTGAAGAAGGCTGCAGCCATGTTTGCAATGAGGAAGGCTACAGCCTTGTGCAGCCGTGTTTGGTGTTGGCCTTGTGTTTGTTTGCACATGCTTTTCCTGAGCCAAGCAAAGTGCACCGTAGCAAGCCGTTGTTGGCCTGTAGTGAATGTCTGCGCAGCTGTCCTAGTAGTTGCTTGTGGTGATGTTCGCCGTCGTTTGGTGTTGGCCTGGGTGGCATTGTTAAGTAGCCAGTAGCCTAAGTCAAGGAGAAGACTCGGAATGCTCCAAATGGTCTTTAGAAGGCCGGCCGGCCTGAAAGTCTGCTGACCTAGCTGCTGTCTGCTAGCCCTACAGACGAAGACGTTTGCTGCATCTTGAGGCTGCATTCTTTAGGTCGCCGTCGTGCGCGGCTCATTCGAGTTGAGCTTCGAAAGCCTTCCTCCCCTGAGAGAGAGAGAGAGAGAGAGAGAGAGAGAGAGAGAGAGAGAGAGAGAGAGAGAGAGAGAGAGAGAGAGAGAGAGAGAGAGAGAGAGAGAGAGGGAGAGAGAGAGAGAGAGAGAGAGAGAGAGAGAGAGAGAGAGAGAGAGAGAGAGCTGCTCCCGGGCTTCTTCGAATTTGAGTTTCCTCAGAGAGCCGCAGAGTGGATTTCGCTGTCACGTTTTTTTGTCGTTGTCGTCTGCGGTGGCCATGCTCCTTTTCGACGGCCTTTGTACTCCTCCATTTCGGATCCGTCGCTATCAAAGTTTTGTACTCTCGCTCATATTCGGTACTTCCTTGCTTTTGGTCTTGTTCGAAGGAAATTTAATTTTCATCTGAGAGAGTGTTTTTGCCACTCACATTCGCGCGAACTCCACGGACGGCTTCGTACCGTCGGTCTGTCGGCTCTGGCTAGCCAATCAGAAGTGACTTCCTTTTACAGGCATGAGCGCATCTGTGTACAGGCCACACGTGAAACATTATATAGCTTGATATCGTTTTTTAGCGTTTGAGTAGCATGGTGGGGGGTCGCATGGCGATGCCTTGGAGTGATCCAGGCGACACGCTGCCAGTTTTCCTGCGGAACATTCGTCGGTCATGCATTGTCATCGCTTGCATCGGGGGGGGGGGGGGGGGGGGGGGAGAGAGAGACTTGACTACTCTAGGTAGATAGCGCATGGTGTCGTGTCATCCGGTCGAGCTTATCTGTGGCTGTGGCATGTCAGACGCAGACTGAGCAAATGAGCAAACAACCAATGCCTATCACTTGCCACTGCGTTACTACCACTGCGTTGCTACCCATGTTTGCGGGCTGCATTTGTGCATCTGTAAATGCATCTCCATCGGTAAGGCCACAAGGACGTCACGTGGCGGGTGTCACGTGCTGGGGAGTTTTCTATGGCGCTCTTTTGAAGCCTAGGCGCCTTTCGGTGTGCCCATCCACACATCCATTCATCGTTCCATACACCTGTCTGCATTGTGCATCTGCATTGTGAGTTCCGATTGCGAGCAGCTACGAGACGTCGTAGCTGCTCGCAATCTTTTCTCTCTCTCTCTCTCTCTTTCTACCTCTCAATCCCTCTCTCTCTCTGTCTCTCTCTGTCTCTCTCTCTCTCTCTCTGTCTCTCTCTCTCTCTCTCTCTGTCTCTCTGTCTCTCTGTCTCTCTGTCTCTCTGTCTCTCTCTCTCTCTCTCTCTCTCTCTCTCTCTCTCTCTCTCTCTCTCTCTCTCTCTCTCTCTCTCTCTCTCTCTCTCTGTCTCTCTCTCTCTTTGCCTGCAGTGAACGCCCGCTGCCGCTGCCCGCCCACTCGCTGCTCTGACCGTCGCATGCAAGATCGTGGCGGCCGTCTGGAAATGCTCGTCGCGGCATAAGAGCGTTTTTTTTGTACTACCGGGCGTCGTCTCGAGGCGAGACTCGGCGGCAACGCTTTGTGCATTCCTGCCATCTGATTGGGTGACCAGCAGCAGGTCAGTGCTTGCCCACGAGTGTGTCAACAACCTCTCTCTCACTCTCTTTCTTCTGTGCCGTTGTAGGCAAAGTTAGACAGGCCATTCTGCCGCACTGTCCAGTGCAGAACAGGTACGCAATTCGCCTGCTGTCCCAACCGCTAGAGCTAGAAAGGACAGCTGCTGCTAGCGGTTGCAGGAGAGGCAAGCGGGAAGAGATGGAGGGAGGGCAGTGGCCGGCGATGTCCAGCCGGGTCTGCTTCGCTGCTGGACACGCAGAGCGCGCCCGCCAGCACGCACTTCACGATAAAAAGTGTTGAGTGTGCGATAAGAAGAGTCGTCGGTGGCAAGTGCACGCACGTGTCAGTTGGCAAACACGGAGTTGATGCTGACTCGCTTTTATTTAGACAGCTCGCCCGCGCCGTGTTTGTAGCGTGGTTCAGGTGCCACTATTTTTGGAGATGCCTGTGAGGTCGGTGTGTCGCCAGCCAAAGTTAAGCTGTCACCCCGCGTCTAGGCTGCGCACGTCTTCCGGAGAGTGACCCGACCCTAGTCCGAACGGACCAGTCGTCTGCTTCGGTCGGCGATTTGGAAAGAGTTCTTCAGCTCCGTCATCTGCGGATGTTCATTCTGTCCGCCGCGCAAACGAGAGAGCGGGATCTTTAGGGCCGGTGGAGCGAGGGGACAGCCGAGTCGCAGCAGCAGCAGCCGCCGCCAGGTGCCTGGCGCAAGCACGGGGCTGGTTTTTATCAGCTTCCGGAAAGAAGACCCGGAAGCTGATAAAAAAGGTAGTCCGTAGTCAAACCGAGTGTCCATAGTCAACCCGTAGTCAAAGCCACACTTACAGTGGCCGATCTTTATCGTTTGCGTTCTGCCGACTCGCCGATAAGTTGGGCGTTTAGTCAGTGGTTCCTGCTGAGAACCCTCGTCTTCTCAATGGTGAGAAGACAAGTGTATTCCACTTCAACACAGTCCAGGCCTACATAAATTAATGCGAATCGCTTAATTGTGCACGAGAACGAGAAATGGCCGTGTAAACTACTCAGCTGTAGCTTATAGATTATTAGCTGGATGAACTGCTTTTTTGCTCGTCTATCCTGCCCATGCATTGAGGCTTGCGCACTTGAGTCCTTCCGTGAGTCCTTCCGTGTCCTTCCTAGCACGCCATCCTGGTTTGGCCCAGGAGTATGGTGTTCGACTTTAGTGACCGAGGTCGCGGGCGCGAGCCCTTTGGCATATGTAAATATCTGGATAGAGAAAATTAGTATCTGTAGTATCTTATTATTATCTTAGGATGCTGAAGAAGTGAATTGTATTTTTTTGTTTAACTGTTGGCCAGTCCAGCAGCTGAGCAATTCAGCTCTGTCTCTCACCCGTCATCGTTTCGGTTGTGATTCGTCACAGCAACCAGTGCTACTCGTGCTACCAGTGCTCGATCATTGGCCGAACAAATCGGTTATCTCTACTAATTAAAGTGAGAAAGTCCTACCGCCCCTCACATTGGCAAGATGGAGCACCTCCATCATGCGGCAAGATGGCTCAGCACTGTCTTCCGTTACCATACTATGACTACTTCTACTATGACTCAGCGAAGCGACTCCACAGTAGTGAGCTCTTGTATCCAAGTAAAACCGCTAATAAAACCTTACGGTCTAATTCGCACAGGAGGCATTGCCTCGGCCCTTTGACCTAGTTACAGCTTCCTCCCAGCCCAGCCCAGGACCCTCCGTCTCACCGTTGCACTGCCCGTCAGAACGCCGTCGCACATAGCACTGCACGGGCATGACAGACCTCGTAGATAGTGGCTGATGACCTGACCAGTCAGAAATCAATCTGCCACGAGTATTCGAACCTGGTATCTCAGCGCTCAGAATACTATGGTACGAAGCTTACGATCACGTGGCAGAGCCATCGCCTCGGTAACGCTGGCTTCGCGAAGTGATGGGAGTCGCACAGGCAAGCTTTCATATTGGCATCGTTCGATTACCGAAAATCTTAAATCACCTGTGGCGACGTCTGCTTGGTGCCTTTCTTTTGTTGCACTGTTGGGGGGGGGCTAGGTGGTCTTCTGCGACCTAGAGCTGCTGCCACCGGCGTTCGCTCGTCCGCGCCCTTCGACGTTAGCAGTAGTACTCATAAACGTGCCTCGATCAAAAAGTGTAAAGTGTAAAGCTCGGCTGATTTAGCATCCCTCGTTTTGTCGAGCTTCGCAGACGGTCGTCTCGGTGACCATCAAGCGTCGCTTGAAGCTGGCAATAAAGAAGCGCCTGCTTCCTCATCCTGGAACCCGGGCAGCGTGCAGTGCAAGTACGTGTGTGTGTGTGTGTGTGTGTGTGTGTGTGTGTGTGTGTGTGTGTGTGTGTGTGTGTGTGTGTGTGTGTGTGTGTGTGTGTACCTGACCCACTGGCTATGACCCCCCCCGTATGTCCTTCGGGGGACACCTTCCAGGTGCCTGCCGAGGGGGCGGACAGATTGGTGGGAGTGCTATTATTACTATTATTATTGTTGTTATTATCTGCATCAATGTTCAGTCGCTTTGCCTGCCTCGACGTTTTTCGAATGAGCAGGGATTGCTGTTTTTTCTTTTTTATTTAATAGATGCTAGGTTTGAGAGTTGAGGTGTGAGTTATTTTGTGGTGCCCATCGTTTCTCTGAAGTCAGCTCTTTTACAGCAGCTGCTGAAATTGCAGCATCCTATTACTAAGGACAGGGCTGGCGTCAATTCGTGACCGGATAGCTAAATCCAGTCATCTGACAACCAGTGGTACCGATTGCTGCAAAGGGGGGCCGGCCTCAGTGGCGGAGGTGCTCTCCCGGAAAGTGCTCGGAAAGTTCGCGGGAAGCGCAGAAACATGGAGGATGGAGATCGGTCGATCTGTAAGCATGGCGGCTCCGACTACCGGGACTAGCTCTTGCTGAGAAGGAGATCGTTGCAAAGCACCCGGAAGCTCATAAAACCAACCTAATTGCACCAGGCAGGTGGCGGGGAGTTCCCATCCCATCCAGTTCCATCGGCTTTGGCAGCGGCTGCTCCGCCAATCAAAGGCACCTGAAGGTGGCCGTGTAAAGGGAAGCCCGGCCGGTTAGTGATAATGATGATAATGACCATTAATAATTAATAATCATCAGTAATGACTAATTAATAATCATCCGATACTAATCAGCTATGTAATGATGATGATATTGATAAAGCACGTGTACAAGGTGCTGTAAGAGTCTCTTTCTGGGTGCTTGACATCTGCTGGAAAGGAAGTAATATAATTCATTTATATAAATGCCGAGCTGGTTTGGTCTACCGGTTAAGGTGCTCGCCCCGACCAAGGTCTGACTGAGGTCGTGGGCTCGAGCTCCGAGGCATATGTGAAGCCCCTGAATAGAGATTAAGTTTTCTTGGGGCGCTATATAAATGAATTATATTATTTAGGTAGCGAGTTTCAAGCTTTGGGAACACGGCAACTGACGGCTCGGAATTCAAAGTATTTGAGTTAGGTTAGAGGGCCAGCTAAACGATCCGTGTCAACGGAGCATTGGATGGCGCGATTGGAAGCTTGTGGAGTCGAGCTTTACACTTTGTTTTTAACTCTATGATCTCAGCACACGCGAATGCTACTTTCATATAGAGGCATCCAAATAGCAAGTGATCTGTAATCTGTATTATCCAGTCTGTAACCTCACAAAGCCACAAAGACTATGTGGGTGTTACGCAGGAGAGTTTTCTATCAGCTCACTAAAAGCCTTAGTGGCTCTCGGTAAGCATTCGGTAGCCAACAGACTTCATCTCGCAAAACAAAGAGAAAGTGAAAAGCATAGCTAAGTCAGGGGAGCAGCTGAGATATGTGAGTAACATGGAAGTAGGAGCTCAGGACGGCTGGAAAGGATGTGCCATAGTCGGCAGCAGGAGAGTAGTTATCGTTGCATAAGAATCACGGAAGTGAGTCGATGCGTTCCCTAATGGTAGGGCCTCGTGCATATAGGCGAGAAGTGGTGCAACGTGGCTGTGGTGACGTTTGCGACAGACAAGCCTAGTTGCAGAGTTTTACACCCACTGTAAGCACATCTTAGTGCACAGGCAAGAAGATCTGCAAGTAGCAAGTGACAAAAGTCTAACCGGAGTGTCACCAATTCTCGGACTAGCTTGGCTCTGGTGTCCCATTCTAAGCATGCCCAAAGCTGTAGAGCTGACATGGTGATCTAGCAAACGATCACTTCGGAACAGGACACCCAGACTCCATGCAGAGGCTATTGGGAATATCCTGGCCGAAATCATTTTGAGGTTTTTTAGTTAAGTTTATGAGGAGTGGCACTACGTTTGCCCATAACAATTTTTTAAGAGAGTTTTTATCTTCATTTAGTATGAGAAAGTTTGCTGCCATCCCAGTGCGGAAATGTTAGCGAAATATGAGGCGAAAGGAAGTTGGAGTTTAATAATTATAATAATGAGTTTAATAATTATTATAATGCATTCGTATATTGCCCTCAGAGAATTTAATTTCTCTGTGGGCACTTTAAGTATGCTGTAATGGAAGCACGATCATATGCTTAGTGGTAACATCCATGTGTCAGTTTGAGGTGCTTGAAGGCAGGGAGGGATCAAAGCATGGGTAGAGATGGGTGCATAGAAAGGCAAGCCCAGACTCTGTTGGCGACTGCATGGGCCAGATGGAAGGCATGCATTGTGAAAAAAGTGGGGACCCGGAACAGTGGTGACATGTGGGGGGCAAGCTGCACTGCCGTCGATTGCTCTGCCAAGCGACAGACACATCGGGAACCGGATGGGAGTCTCGTGGTGGCTAGCTTTTTTCTGCGTCGGACACTCGAAAGTGTCATCCCAAGACAGGGCCAATGAATAGTATGAAGGCACTGCCATCGAAGTGTCGTTTTGCCCTAAATGGTAAGCTGTGATGACCGGCCGTTTATATGAAACGTTTTAGTGGCTTGGTAGGAGGATAGGTGCAAGAAGGGGGATTCCAGCCTGGTTCAAAATGTTGCCAAATGTCAAGTGGCTGAAGTAGTGACCGGCATGCATGCCGGTAGAGCTTGACATGTGGTGTGCCACGTGGTGCTTGTAGCCAGCTACAGCTGCAGTGGCCGCTGCTCCGGGTGAGTCCGCCGTGCGGCCGTGGCTCTCAGAGAGCATCGGTGGCAGTAGCGGATGCGATCTGTGATGCGATGCTCGCTGTCGCTCTTGCTCGCCGTTAGACTAAAGCCCTTGCGAGTTGGACCACGGCAAATTGTGCAGAGCTTCGGCAGCTGACTGCCGCCGCCGGCCAAGTAGTTACTCGCTGACTGTGCTGACTGCTGCCTTTCGTCTGCGTCTTGCTATTGCTGTATAGGCGCTGCCGTCACTTGTCTTGTTTCGATCTTGGTTCGTCGTTCAAGCAATGCGGTCTGGGGCGGTCCCTGCCTGACTGACTGTCTGTCTGTCTGTCTGTCTGACTGTCTGTCTGTCTGACTGTCTGTCTGTCTGTCTGTCTGACTGTCTGTCTGTCTGACGGTCTGTCTGTCTGTCTGACTGTCTGTCTGTCTGTCCGCCGTCCGTCCTTTCGTCTGACTGTCTGTCTGTCTGTCTGACTGGCGGTCTGTCTGTCTGTCTGTCTGTCTGACTTTCCTTGTTCGGTGCTCGCTGTGCTCTTACGACTCATCCTCGATCATCCTCGGCTCCTCACATCTTTTTCTCGACACGACTTTTGCCGATCCCCTTTGACGATTCCTGCCATGTTTACAGTTAACCGGATAGAAGCAGCCGCAGCCGCCTAGCAAAAGCGAGAGAGCCTTGCAATCGCACCCCGAGCGGTCCCCATCCCTCTCACCACCACACCCCTCCCTCGAGGCTCCTGTGAGAGGTGCTCGCGTTTCGGCAGCGGCCCCCCCCCCCCCGGAGCTTGTATCTGCCGCCCGAGCCCTGGCGCTGCTCCGCTCTGCTTCCGTCCGTTCGGCTCTCTTTATTGGCACGCTAGCCATTTGGCCATATTGGCCGCCGCTCGTGCTCGCTCGCCGTGCCCGTGCTAGCATTTGCCCGTCGGCTCCTGCCGTTGGCATTTGCGCAGAGGGCATCTGTACGGTCGTAATTAATTTCTCCCACCTTCCGACAGGCTCCTCTGGCGTGTGCTCGATGCTGCGCAGCCACAGCAGCAGCAGCGCACAGCCGCCGGCTTCTGAGCCTGCTGTGCCCGTGCCGCCATCGCCGCCGTCGCTCTCGACTCGACAGACCGGCACCTTCCACCTTGTTCTGGCGGGCAGCAGCTGTCACTCTCGCCGTGACGGGGCTGATGCGGCGGACTGATCGACAGACCGGCGGCGGCTGTCCTGGGCAGCCAGCCATTTGAGGGAGTTCGACGAGCGACGTAGCGGCTGCTGCTGCAGCAGCAGCTGCTGCTTCTGCTGGTTTTGCTGTGCGTTCTTGTCGGACCGAGTGCTTGCTTCGATCGATGTGGCCGCAAGTGGCGTCTGCCATTTTGTCATTGGTCTTTTCCACCGCGATTGTAACGGTTGACGTTCAAGAAAATAGTCGATGTGAAGTGTGTCGAGGATTGATGCTGGTCAGCAGTCATTTCGAATGCGTTTGCAGCACCACTGTGCCTCACCCCCTCCTCATAGCTGCAGCACCATTTACTGCACCACTTTCTCGTGTGGCTGCAGCTCACTCCGACGATGACCTACTGTTGTCAGGGTCAGCTCCATGCTCTTGATATGGATTACCGCTATTCTCTCTCTCCTCTCTCTCCTCTCTCTCTCTCTCTCTCTCTCTCTCTCTCTCTGCCCCTCTCTTCTTCTCTCTCCCTCTCTCACTCGCGCTCTCTCCTCTCAATCTCGCTCTCTCTGCCCCTCTCTTCTCACTCTATTCTCTCTCTCTCTCTCTCTCTCTCCCTCTCTCTCTCTCTCTCTCTCTCTCTCTCTCTCTCTCTCTCTCTCTCTCTCTCTCTCTCTCTCTCTCTCTCTCTCTCTCTCTCTCTCAGATGAGTTAAGAGAGGACTATCGGAGGTGAAAGAAGTCGATTAGGATGCACATGATTTTGGATTAATTGGGTGTAATTCACAATGTTGGGTCGTACTAGGCGGTAGTAATGTAGTGCTGTAATGCTAATGACTGCAGGGGTCTCGCTTGAATGTTGCCGTGGCCACGGCTGTCACTTAAATCCGAGATGGCGATTGGTTTAGAGCTCTTTTCTGATTCTGGCCACACTTTGAGCTAAGCTTTCACTTATCATCTCAGAGAGACAGCTGCTTTCGTTGCCATGTTTTAGTCTTCTGGCACATGCTGCCCCTCGTTGACTGCTGGCATGAACAGCAACGATCATCGAACTGACTGTTTTGCATGCAAGAGTCAGCAGGTGTCGTCTGGACACCGGCGGTTGCTGTGCGGCAGCTGCCCTGGCCGGTGACTCATCGTCGGGGCCATTCAGGAGGTGCTTGCGTTGTGTAACCCAAAGGCTCGCAAGTCTTATCCTTGGCTTTTATCCTTGGCTCGGTGTTTGCTTCGGGCCTGCGGCCGTGGCACGGCCGCAGGCCCGTGTGGCCGTGGCGGCAGCCTCGTGCGATTGCAGGCACGGCCCTGCCTCCTATCGCCCCAATGAATGTGTCACCGCCGCCTGCCTCCTGACTTGCAGTCTATCAGCCATGTCACAGGCATGCACAGCTGCCGTAAATTTGGCCTTGCGTAGAAAACCGCAATTTTCCGAGGCCCGAAGTCACAGCTTAGTTATCTGACTTAGCCAAAGAAGAGGGTCATTCTTCGCAGGGGTGCACAACTTTCGGTGGCTGCTGAGCCGACAGAGAGAGCGCATTGTCCTAATGCGATATATATATATATTTATATTTATTTATTTATTTATATACAGCTAAGCACCCGCTGCTTCGCTGTTAACTGCTGCTGCTGCCTGGGCGGCCCTCCCCCCTCACACTGCACCGGCTCGGCTCGAGTGACAGATCGCGGCGCCGGACTTGCCCGCGTGTTCAAAGTGCCCGATGAGATTTTTGCTCTCCTGTGGGCTGCGAAAATACTGTATTACTATTATTATTATTTTTTACTTTTATAACCGAGGGACGGTTTAAGGACACCGCTGGGAGTTCGGGGATGGGGCGGTCGGTAGGGTGCTAAGTTACATTAGGGTTGCTCACCTGCGCGAACAAATTTACCGGAAAAAGACTAGCGAGAGCTATCTTAGATCGTGCTGGGCAAACGCAGCGCTATTATATGTGCCATAACCGAGGGACAGTTTTAAGGACCACCCACCGAGGCAGGATCTTCAGCGCGTCGGGCGTTCGCGGACGCGGTCGATTGGATTCACGCCCTCAGAACTGTTCTACGCTCGCTCGCTCCTTCCGTGACGTCTGTTTGGCTGTTCGTTCTCACGCGTACACACCGCTGAAGCGGCCACGATCGGCCGATGCCACATGCTGGGTCACTGCGCAGCCTCAGGGTCACTGCGCAGAAGCTCGCTCCTTCCGTGACGTCTGTTTGGCTGTTCGTTCTCACGCGTACACACCGCTGAAGCGGCCACGATCGGCCTATGCCACATGCTGGGTCACTGCGCAGCCTCAGGGTCACTGCGCAGCAGCTGCTTTCTCGCCGGCTCGAGTTGGACAACGATCGGAGCGCATGCCGCCGCCGCCGCCGGCGCGCTTTTCGACGGGCAGCAGCGAGGCCTTACGGCCGGCAGAAAACGCTAAATAAGCGCAGGTGTGGCCAGCGCTGACAGCTGACAGACAGGTGGACCCTGACACCCTACCGAGTACTTCTTCTTCTCGCGAAGCAGAAGACGCAGCCCTCCTTGAAGCGAAAGCCGAATCGCCTCGAAGCGAAAGTCCGCCGCGAAAAGCAGGCCGGCCGAGCGCATTCAGGAAAGCGCGCGCTCACTCCAGCGAAAGTCAAGGTCGCGCGCGCGCAGTGATCGAAATTTGTTCGTCGGGAACTGACGGCTCATTTGACCGCCGTTGCTGCGAGCGCACGAACCGCTGCTCGGCTCTTCGCCTCAGCTCTGCGCCAGTTTTGCAACGGAAATGGTCGATCGCGTTAATAGTTCTTATCCCTGGTTTGAGACGCTCCCACTTAACGATTCGAGGGCTCGCATCCTGCAGGGGGGGGGGGCATTCCTTAGTGCCCCTGCAGCGCTGGCGATAGCCGTTTATGCTATTCTGCCGCTATACAAATCAAGCAGCTGAGCTTGATTTGTTTACTTAGCCGATGTATTTATTTATCTATCTATTAAACCGATCGACGCATGCCTTTTCAAGATTTCCACAATTCTCGATGGAACTCGATGAGTCGTCAAAAACTAGGTCACGGCACTTCATTTTCCGCTTTTTTTCGGCGAGCATACGACGAGCCGCGCCGCGTCACTTCCTGTTTGAGCGCACACGATACCGAGCTCGATGATTCCCTATACGTACATGCCTTCAGAGTATTTCGCGGCGATGTACTTAAATGTGGCCGAGTGAAGTCGTTATGGCTCACTAAGTAAGGCGGTTGCTTTTCGCGACCTCGGTCCCGAGGTCGTGGGTTTGAATCCTGTGGCGGACGACTCTTTATCGCCGCTGCAAGTGGTGGTTATAGCCGTAAAGGCTCTTCTGTCACTATACAAAAAGGGGCTGTTAAAACGGATAGTTATTTTTATTTATATTTATTTTGTAGCCATCGGAAGGGTGTCCACTATAGCGGGGGGGGGGGTAGGCCGGGGGCCGCCTCTAAACGCCCGAAAAGGAACCCACGCGAGTCGACAGCTGTCGTCGTGAGGAAAGCGCGTGCTGCTACGAGCGTCGCCGAAATGCCTCACGCATGGCGAACGCCGTCCGATTCGGATGTTGGCGCGACGAAGCGGCCGAAGCTTTCGTTTCGACACTTCGCCAAATTTTGAGTCCAAACGTTCGCGGTTGCCGTCCGTGCCTGAAGTCGTGTCACGCTAGCTGAACGCGCCAGCTCAGCGCCGTCGCAGCTCCGGAAGCCGAAAGAGAAAGCGACGGCCGATTGCTGTCGGCGGCGCAATGCAGCGAACGGATTGGATGCAAGCCAATTATTTGTCGGTAATCGACGATAGAACGTCCGAGCGGCGACGCGGAGGGAGAAATGCGACCAGCAGGCCAGCGAACGTAGGTTCAGCCTTCGACAGCCATGTCGCACCGCGTCGCCTAGCGAGACACTCATCCGCGAACGCAGACACGTGACCGTGACGGCTGTGCCTCTTTAAAAGAAAGAAACTCTCTCGACATTCGCGCTGGAGTTTGAAGTTTGTATCGTCGCTGCTTTCCGTCTCCGCGACATTTTCGTGTACACCTCCACCCGCCACCTCTGAACGGCGATCTGGTGACGGCCCGAGTTGGTGCCTTTATGGTTGCCGTCGTGCCACTAGAGGCGCCGTGGACCGCCAAGATACGATTTGCCTGTCAAGGTAAATCCGGGAAGTACGGTTTTGCAGCTAAGTACCTCCGAATCTAATTTCGATTCCATGACACGGATCGCTTGGCCAGACCACGTCTCGACAACTATTTGGCGGAGGAGACATTACATACAGACACGATGACATGAAGACACGATGACACATGAAGACACGATGACATGAAGACATGGTGACACGTGAAGACACGATGATACATGAAGACACGATGACATGAAGCCGCGATGACACATGAAGACATGAAGCCGCGATGACACATGAAGACATGAAGACACGATGACACTTGAAGACACGATGACATGAAGACATGGTGACACGTGAAGACACGATGATACATGATGACATGAAGCCGCGATGACACATGAAGACATGAAGCCGCGATGACACATGAAGACATGAAGACATGAAGACACGATGACACATCAAGACATGAAGACACGATGACACTTGAAGACACGATGACATGAAGACACGATGACACTTGAAGACACGATGACATGAAGACACGCGAAAGCCGAAACCCGCCAAAAGTTCTCGCACACGGCCTTTCACTCGACCTTTCACTTTTCACCATTTTAAAATAAAAGACGGGAGTAAAAAAACCCACAATTTAAAACGCGAGTTGCAGAATTTAATAGACTTACTAAAGCCATCGTAAGCAGTGAAGGAATTTGTATTATCTTTTTTACAACATGCTGCACTGCTTGAGTCGGCTGAAATTTCAGCTCTAGCGTGTTGGAAGTCGTTGGCTCAATTCCTGACGCAACAGAATGTTTTTCCCTTTGTGATTTTAGTCCTACATGCAAACGTGTAAATCATAAATGTATAAATCATTGTATATAGCTCAAATGTATACATCTAGGTAATGCTTTGTGTAGTTCGATTGTATGCAGGCTCCTCTGATAAGCCGCTAGTGAGCAGCTGTTAGCAGCATCACCGAGAGGGGGCAGTGCACAGCTGTGGCCTGCCTGTGATGTGGCGTGGACACAGGCTGGTAACCCTCTGCTGAACAGGTGGTGGATTCACCATCAGGGTCGGCCGGCTCACAGTTGTGGTCCTCCTGGATGAATCATCGAGGTCGACCAGGGGACAGTAGGGGTCGAGAGGGAGAAGGGGCCGAAGGGAGCCGTGCGCCTTTCGGCTCCGTGCGTCGTGTAATAAACTGTTGGTGTTGGCCATCGGCTGGCTCTCTGCTGTGCGAACCAAAACGACACTTTGGGCACTTTACAGTCAGTTTTAATGTACTCTTCGCCTGCCATCGAAATAGGCAAGACATTGTGCTTATGCGTGCTGACACTGTGCATGCTACCACTAACCGCATTTGCATGCTGACCCTGTGCATGTCACCCCTAACCATGTTATTCATGTTGTTTATCAAGCATTGTATTACTCACCATTCAATTATCGCGTTTCCCTTTGCAGCAAATGTAAAGTGCCTAGAAAGAGATTGAGTTCACTGAGGGCGCTTTATCACGTGCATTATTATTATTATTATTATTATTGTTATTATTAAACTATTGGCTGAGGTCAAGGCGAGCCCTGAAAATGAACCACCAGGGCGCAAACAAAACGCCAAAGCTTGAACGAAAAAAGGTGGGAGTGGTCAGCATGCGTTTCCGCAGTCAGACAGGGCGACAGCCGATGTTGCTGGACCATCAGCCAGAAAAAAGGTAAAGCGAGCACTAGTCACCCAATAGATACATACAGGGACGATTCTGTAGTAGCTATCGCTTCTTTGCATTAGTACCATACGAAGATTATTTATTAGGACCCTAACATCACAGAAACGAAATACCAGGTGAGTCTGACTCGCGGAGAGAGACGAGATAGAAGAACATCGAGAGACAAAGAGAGACGAAGAGAAACAGAGAAACACAAAGGGAGTGAGAGATAGAAAGAAAGAGGGGATTGGCTATGTTTGTGCATGCTTGTGCATAGCGAACGTTTTGGCGCACTACTTTGCGATACTTAGTTGAGTGACAACACAGGAAAAAGTTACGATATCGAGACGAAGATCGGACGATTTTTCGACTGGTTTTTTCTTCATTCCAAAAATGCGCCACTCGCATCTGCGGGGGCTGAATATTGTACAACATGAGCATACATTGCGTAACAGGGTGCCAATGCACTCTCCTTGGCTAGAAAGCAGCGCGGGCAGTGATTCGGCAGGGCAGCGGCGGAGAAGCTGCCGAAGCCCGAATGGCTCACTTCGCGTACTGTCATGCGCCGCCGAAAGAAATTCCTAAAGAGAGATACGATTAATTTGCGGGAAAGCGAAAATAATTAGCACCGAAGTTCAAGGCTGCAGATGCCGAGAGAATGCGGGTTTTGTACCGCATGTGTAGCGAGGCAGTAGGTTGTCCGACTATCTAGTCGAGCTTCGAGGCCTCCCAGTCACCCGTCGCCTGGCGTCACCTTCACCTTTAGCTTCACCTCCTCTAGCTGCGCCAATACCCGCGACTCGTCTGTAAGGACCCGTTGCGTGCGTTTCGTCTGCGACTAGTTTAGGAGCAGCTGCTGCAAAGAGACGGCTCGGGAACGCCGTGGTTGGTCGACGGGCAGACGCAGACGCAGAGGACACTGGAGGTGCAAAGGCCTTGCAGATAATAGCAGATTGCCGATCGCTTGCTGCGTTCTGCTGGTGAAACCCAAGATGCGTTCGGATTTTCTGTCTGCGAGCTCGCTTACTGGCGAAAAGTACTGCGATGTGCATTTTCAGCTGCGCCGGCGAAACGCCGAAACGGCGGCGCAGCTGGCGGCTGGTGGATTGGCGGGAAAATTGGGAGCAGCTGGCGGATTGGCGGGACAACTCGATCGTCACACCCTCCGTCGAAGAGAGCGAGTAAGATGTGGGAGCGTAAATAGGGCCGAGTTATAACTGACAGACCGACCATTAACAGCGGGCTGACAGAACCTGGAAAAAACTGCGGCGGCTCGTCATTCTCGACCGACTGTAAGCAAAAGGAAATGCACTTGAAATCCATCGGCTCGTTCGCTCACTTTAGGGAGAGCAGCTCGTTAGTTCTTCGGAGCGGAGTGCGTGTCGGGCGAAATTCCCTCCACCCCCACCGTAACCAGCTGCCTGCGCCCTCGCGGCCTCGCCGGACGGCGAGATAGAACGAGATAGCTCGAGACCGTTTTTTGCGTTCTTTCTGTTTGAAGCAGTCAGTCGGGCGCAGGTGATTCTGCTCTGCTCGCCCACTAGACGGCGCTCACTTCATTCTCCCGCTCGCGATAACTTCGCTCCTGACTCCGCCGCGCACGGCGTCCGCCCGCTGCGTCGATATTCCTTGCAATTTCGGCTTCGCCAGCTGTTCACTTGGCGGCTAGATTCACTGCTCACCTCATCTTACGTCAGAGTTCAGGCGGTTCAGCGATGCCTCCCTGCACGAAGATGCACGCGGCGGCGCACTTGCTGCGCCGCCCGAGGCGCTGTGAAAAGCAAACGCGCTCTCCCGTGCCACTCTCCGACGTAGCAGCCCGCACACGCGGTCTGCGTAGACTGCCGCCGGAGATGGCGTATCAGCCCGAACGCTGGCTGGCTGGCTGCGTAGAGCGCCACCGGAGGGAGACTGCTGCCTCGAAGCTCAGGAGCCTCGGAAGATGCACAGCGAAGCAGAGGCGGCGGCGGCGGCCGCCGCAGCGACTCCTAGCGGCCGTCGTCTGCTTCCGATAGCACTTCGCTGGTCCGAGAAGCGATCGGCAGAGACTCGCTTGGCGCATAGAGCGGGCCTATTCGAGAGCCGCGATCAGCGGTTCTCGAGTCCTGCCGGCAGTCGGGCTCTTTTGCCGTGCTAGAGGAACCAGCAACTCCAAAGTCCACGTGGGCTCGTCGTGGGCCCGCACGGCGCGCTCGGTAAGCGAGAGGCGATCGAACGAGCGGATGGAAATCCGTGAATCGCCGCGCGACGCGTTAGCCATCCGAGAGCCGCGAGCCTCGCTTTAGCTGCGCCGCGAGCCTCGCTTTAGCTGTGCTGCTGCCGATAGGATGGACGTCTTGGGGCAGCGAGCTCGGGGCAAGGGTCCAAGCTCGTACCGATAAAGGAGCGCGCTGCGGCGCTCGCCGGAGCGCTCGTCGCGACTTCAAACGGCGAAGGCTCCGGCGGCGGCTGCAGGCGGCCATACTGCAGGCGGCCATACTGCAGGCGGCCATACTGCAGGCGGCCATACTGCAGGCGGCCATACTGCAGGCGGCCATACTGCAGGCGGCCATACTGCAGGCGGCCATACTGCAGGCGGCCATACTGCAGGCGGCCATACTGCAGGCGGCCATACTGCAGGCGGCCATACTGCAGGCGGCCATACTGCAGGCGGCCATACTGCAGGCGGCCATACTGCAGGCGGCCATACTGCAGGCGGCCATACTGCAGGCGGCCATACTGCAGGCGGCCATACTGCAGGCGGCCATACTGCAGGCGGCCATACTGCAGGCGGCCATACTGCAGGCGGCCATACTGCAGGCGGCCATACTGCAGGCGGCCATACTGCAGGCGCAGGCGGCCATACTGCAGGCGGCCATACTGCAGGCGGCCATACTGCAGGCGGCCATACTGCAGGCGGCCATACTGCAGGCGGCCATACTGCAGGCGGCCATACTGCAGGCGGCCATACTGCAGGCGGCCATACTGCAGGCGGCCATACTGCAGGCGGCCATACTGCAGGCTGGCAGACGCCCCGGTTAAGGAGCTGCCAGATTTTGCGGGGATTTGTAAATCAGCCCCGTAGGCCGCTTAACAGGGGTAGCCTGCGGCTTCTACTACTGCTACTACTACTACTAATAATAATAAATTTGTATAGCACCATCAGGGACCTGACTCTCACTTAAGGCACTTTAAGATGCTGCAAAGAAAGCCGTTCCAAATGTTTTGCGGTAGTATCCACAAGCAGCAGGCACAATGTAAGCAGGTACATGCACACGACGGACGAATCACAAAGGCCCACCAAATACTGTAATAAACAGGTGCGTTTTAAGCTTCTTTTTAAATGTCGTCATGTCACGGGACGTCGTAACGTGCGTCGGTAGTGAGTTCCAGGCTTTGGAAGCGTATGAACTGATGGCACAGTCTCCAGTGGTTTTGAGGTTCGTACGAAGTATGGCTAAGCGATTAGATTTCAAAGATAAGGTGGTACGATCCTTCGTCTGGTGGGGGAGTAGTTCTGATAGGCAAGCTGGAGCCAGAGAATGAAGGGACCTACAAGTCAGTGACAGAACTTTGACGTCGATGCGCTGCTTGACTAGAAGCCAGTGCAGGTCGGCGACAAGTGGTTCGATGTGACAACTACGACGCTAAGTGCAGCGAGCGGCCGGAAAGACGTCAGCTAGTCAGCCAGGTCGTTTCCGATTATTCTAACACGGGACCGCTATGAGGGACAAATGGCCGGCCTTCATTTAGTCCTCTGCCCTCGCACCACCTAAGCCGTGCTATCAGCGAGGGGCCTACCGGCGCGAAGAGTGTTTGATAAGAATGAAATCGCTGAACAGAAAGGGCGCACGGCGGAAGGGCAGCTCTGGCGGCTTCTCGGCGTGGCACATTCTAGGTTGAGTTTCTCCGGAAGAGGCAACTGCCTTTTAATTTAGACGAGGCTCCTAGAGTCCCTGCGGCCAGGGCGCACGCACAAGGCCAGGTTTAACTTCCGGAGGGACTCTCGCATTTTTTTAAAAAAGGATATCACATTTTAGAGTTGATAAATGGGAAATTCTTTTAGATAAGCTTAGCGAAGCCCGTGGTGAGGGCATAGCTTTTTAAAGGGGTGAGGGTATAACTCCCCACCCCTATCGGCCATACTCCACCAAAGAGGCGCGTAGTCGAGCGGGTCGAGTACGTGCGCGCTGCCTGCCTAAGGCTCTTCAATGTAGGGGAAGCGACTTTAGCCGATACGCGGCGGAAATGGGGTGGAGCGGGACGGGCGCGGGGGCCTCGCGCTAAAGAGATGACGTGCGCTAACGCGAACGCCCCACGGCCTCGCTTTCGCCCGAGCGAAGGGACGCACGGCGCCGACGAGATCTCGCGGCGGCTCGGCGAGCCGTCTAGGCCGGCTTGGGCGATCGGCCTGGCAGCACTGGCCGCCGAGTGCAAGCGCTGCAAGGGAGCTAGCCAGCTAGCTAGCTCTCGCCGAAAGTCCGAAGCGACCACTGCGACCGCGCGACCGTTCGTAGGTCCGTCTCTACGCGCGCCAGGTCAGGCGGGCGTGCCCGGTCGTGACCGAGCGAGCGACAGCGGTCGTGAAGGACGATGGCCGTCGGCTGGCCATCGCGTCCCGAGCGTCGTCTTCTGGCTGACAGCTAGCTGCCTGCCTGCCCAACGATTGCGGCCAGCAATCGTCTAGAGTGACTCAGACTTCGAAACTCGGCAACTCGGCGGCAGCCTCGGCGGTAGCGAGGCGACAGACCGGAACCGCCTCGCGGTCACGTCCTCCAGACGATTATGCAATGTACGCGAGCTGGTTCGCTCGATTTCCGCTTCGGCTTCGCAGCTCGAGCGCGCCGCGCGCCGCTAGTCGACGGGCGAACGTCTCGGCGGCGGCCACCGACGGCAGCGAGCATTTCTGGCGCAACAGCGGTTTTGGGCCGATCGCCGCGGCGATCGCTCTCTGCCACAATTTCCGCCACCAGGCGGCGAAGTCCGCCGCCGCCGCCGCAGCCTGGTCGAAGCGAATCTAGAATAGAACACGGAAGTAAGCTGAGCGCAGACCTTCGCAGATCGTGGACTCGACTCGTGACCAGGCATAGTTAGCACCATCCGCTTCCGCTTTGGCAATTCTAATGCTCCGACAATTCCAGTTGACTGACTGTCTGTGACTCTGCTGAGTCGGAGTCGACTGAAACCTATATCGCCCGGAGGCGATCAAAGTCGAGCGAATGCTCGCTGCAGCGACGGGCGATGAGTGGCAGCAGCCGCGAGCCTCGTTCAAAAGGAATGAATTGGTGTGCCAGCTCGATCCAGGTTTCGGAGGTTCAACTCTCAGGGATGCGCGTGTGGGATGCAATGCGTATATAAAAAAATCCTTTTTTCTTTCTGCCCGTCTAGCGCTATACCGTCATTATATACATACATATATATATACATATACATATACACATATATATACATAATATATATATACATAATATATATATATATATATATATATATATGTATATATTATGTACGGCCCATCGGTGGGCTCAGAGCTATATAAATCTATTTGAATGATAAGCTACGTGCATATTTTTCAGCTTATACGATTGCCATGCCTCGACAGCGCCTGCTTGCCGAGATAGCCCAAGAGGTAAAGTGCTCGCTGTTGGCGACCGATGTAGCGGGTTCGAATCCTACAGTGGGCGATCCTGTATCGCCCACTGCAAGCGTTGGCGCTAGCCACAAAGATTCTTCTGCCTCTCAATGAGGAGCGGCGGCATCGCGACCGCTAGCCGTGCTCGTCGTCGGACGCATCGGCGCTGCGCCGTCGGCGCCGGCCGAGCTCCGCGAGCTCTGGGCGGCGGCGGCGGCGGCGCCGACCGAGAGCACTCTATCGGCAGGATACTGACCGGACGCCGACCTCGCCGCGCGACGACCGGCGACGGGGCTGGCTACGCGCGCTCGACCGAAGCTTCGCCGAGCGAGCGCGCCTTTGAGCCGCCGGCCGCCGCCGCCGGCGTCGCATTCCGCGAACATGCGGCGGCGGCGCGACGAAGGACGCGGCCGCAGAGGACGGCTGGACGCGCTGCGGCGGCGGCCTCGGAGCTACCCGCTCAGCCACCTGCTTGAAGCGGAGGAACTGCTAATTTATTGTCCACACCTGAAGGACCTGAAGGCACGAAGAGGCTGAAACTGGTGCAGCAGTTCAGCTAGGTATGGAGGAGCCAAGCCTTGGCGGGCCTTGTGGGTCAGCGTAAGAAATTTGCTCTGCATTCGTTGATTAACCGGCAGCCATCCTAGCTCTTTTAGCAAAGGAGACGCGTGGTCAAACCTCTGGACTCGAAAACTAGCCTTGCAGCCATATTCACAGCCAGCTGCAGTGGCCTAGTTGCTTTTTTCGGTAGCCCAGACAAAAGGGAATTACAATAATCAAGTCGAGACAGAACTAAGGAGCTAGTTAAATCTTTTGTAAGCTTCTGCAAGACAGCTCCTTATCTTAGATATGGATCGGACGTGACGGCTAGCTGTAGAAGCAGGTTTCTGAATGAAGCTTTTAAAATTGAGGCAGCTGCCGAAAACGACACCGAAATTTCGAGCACGCGGTGACGGTCGCACGATAGCATCACCTAATAGAACAGCAAAGCCTTTTAATCCAGCCCCACGCTTAGGGTGTCCTATGAGCAGCAGCAGTCCGGTTGTATCGTCATTTAGTTTCAAGAAGTTTTCCGACATTCAGAATCGAATGTCGGCACGATAAGCATTCAGTTTATCAGCTGCTGCACCAGATTCCGACCGTCGAGTCGTCTCGCGGGGCTGCGCTCGCCGCAGAGCTCGCGTGGCGAGCGCCGGTCGTACATGGCGGCTGCGGCGGCGGCGGCTGCGGCGGCTGCGGCGGCTGTGGAAGCTCAGTGGCGGGGGGGGGCTGTGCGGTGGCGGCGGGCCGAGCGGCCGTCTTGGCGGCCGGCCAGCCGGTGCTGACGGCCCGAGGTTAACGATGTGCAGAGAGATGAATGGCGGCCGGGGGCGTGCGTCACGCGGCGGCCAAAGCAGCGGCGGCGGCGGTGGCAGCGTGCGAACTTGGATCGAGTGGTAGCATTAGTTAGTTGCCTCCCGTAAGCGTGCATTGCGCCCATCCCCGATCGACCCTCCCCCCGATCGACCCTCCCCCGCGAGACTCGTCAGCGAGCTGCTGCACCTTTCTAGCCACTCGGAGGCTGCGGCTAGGAACGCCATCCGGGAGACGCCGACATAGTCTTTTCCTAATCCCGTCTGTTCAGCAATGGAGGGTCGGGGAGGGGGTCTGGGGGCGACGGCGGGGCTCGTGGAGCGACGGCGGTTGGGCACCAGCCGTCTCTCTCGGAGGCTTGTCGCTAGTTATTTCCAGCTTCTACTTGTCGGCTAGTTTGGTTCCCGAGGCAACGGCGGCAGCGGCGTCGGGGCCGCTTTTTGTGCCGAGCACACCAGTCGCTAGCGACGAGCGCTTGAAAATACAATGTAAGGACAAGGTTTATAAATGAAAATGTAAAGAAAACGATTCGCGTTCGAACGAGCTCCGTGACCACGAGCGACGTGAAGCGAGCGCCGAGATCTTGCGGCCCTTCGCTTCCGGCTAATCTCGCTATCCGGCGGAAGCGAGCGCCGCACCGCTGCCGCCGCCCAGCTGATGGCGCGGCGCCAGCCCGAATCGCCGACGCCGCAGTCGGCGGCTGCGGTAGCCTCGGCCGTCGCTCGGCGCGTCTCCGACGGAGGCCTGAGCGGAACGACGACGACGATGACTACGAGCCGCCGCCGCCGCCGCCGCCGCGACGCGGTGCCCGCTCGCCCGTCGTCCGGCGTCGCCTCTTTCGAAACCCGAGCGTCCACCGAGAAGTTAATGCACGCCCGCGAGCATTCCGCCAATCGGAGCTGGCAGCGGAGGCGCGGGACAGGCGCCGGAGCGCCGTGTCAGCGGCGTCCTTTCCATTGCAGACGACGTGCCAGCGACGTGCGTGCGCCTCAGATGTTTGGCAGACGCTCGGCTTCCTGCGGCAGGGAGACGCGGGCGTGTTCGCAGGGGGGGGGGGGGGGGCGCCGACCAGCGAAATGTCCTGGGCAGCGGCGTCGGCAGCCTCTCGTCGTCGCCGAGTGCCGCGGCTTGCGCGACAAAAACCCGCCGGTGCCCTGTTGCTCACGGGACACGCTCGAGGCGACAGGACGTTTCCGCGAGCGAGTGCTCGCCGGGGCCGGGAATGGCCGCACGTCGATCGCACGCGGGGCTAGCCAATTACGAAGCGTTTTGCTGCGTGGGGTTCGTTCCGCTCCGCTGGCCGGCCGTGGTGACGGCGGCCCTCGGGCCTGCAGAGCCGCTGGCCAGCGGCGGCGGCGGCGGCGGCGGCGGCGGCGGCGGCGGCGGCGGCGGCGGCGGCGGCGGCGGCGGCGGCGGCGGCGGCGGCGGCGGCGGCGGCGGCGGCGGCGGCGGCGGCGGCGGCGGCGGCGGCGGCGGCGGCGGCGGCGGCGGCGGCGGCGGCGAATCAGCCGCGGCCGTGCTGCCGTGAGCCGCAGTGGCTTCCCGCTAGCTGCCACCCCCCCCCGTTGGCCACCAAAGTGCAGCGGCCAGACGGGAGCCTTGCAGTTGCCACCGCCGCCGCCTCGGCGTGTGTCCCGGCGGGCGCTAGCTGAGCTAGCGCCGCCCGCTGAGCCGGCGTGCAGAGCATTCCGCCGCCGCAGCGCTCCGGTGGTGCGGCAGCCGACGGGACGATGAGCGTTCGGGCAGGGGGAGGAATGCGGCTCGCTCTTGCGGGCTTCGTGGCCACGAGAGAGAACGGCGAGAACGCCCGAGAGGCCCACGCCATGCTGCACGCCTCCAGCCCGGCGCTCAGCGACGCGAATTCCCAATCCTCCGTCCGTTCGCAGCGGCTGCGCCCTCCTCACGTGGCCATCGCGGTAGCTGCTCTGCAGCTGCGGGGCCGGCGGCGGCCGTAAGTTGCTTAGTAAGGTCGGAACGGCCGCACAGCCTTCGTTGGTACTGCTGGCCGTCGGCGTACTTCGTGGAGGGGGGAGTTTCGAACGATTTCTACGAGATGCGCGTGAGTTCGCCGACGCTGGTCGGAGGGAGTTCCCGAAGCGGCGGCGTCGTCGTCGCCGCGGTCGTCGCTGTTTAGGCCACCGCAGCTCCGCAACCCCGGCTGCCGCCGGCGTGGGAATGCTGCGCTCGGCTGCCCGCAAGTCCGGTGAGTCGACGGCGAACACGTGCTGACGTTAACGGGTAGCGGTGAGCGTAGGAAAGAGGATGTAGGAAGAGGCCTCGGGTGAGCGGCACTTTAGCCTTCGCGATCCTCTACCCTTACCGCCACCCTTAGAGAGCGAAAGAGAACGAGAGAGAGAGAGAGAGAGAGAGAGAGAGAGAGAGAGAGAGAGGGAGAGAGAGAGAGAGAGGGAGAGAGAGAGGGAGAGAGGGAGGGAGAGCTAAGGTTCCGGAACTATACTTCCGACTTCTAGTCGACGAGTCGATTCTCGATTACCCCGATACTGCCGTGCGGATCGATAGCGGATGGCCTCGGATAGCCGATGGCCTCGTCTATCTATGTAAAACAATCGGGCCGGCGATGGAGGAGGCCCACGAGACTCGCAAGAAACGACATCGCATGCATCGTCTTCGCGGCCGCCGCCGGCGTCACGGCCAGCCTCGAGGGTCAAGGCGAACGCTCGGCCGCCGACGGCTCAGCCTCGGTCGGGAGGGCAGGGGCGATCGCGAACGCCCCTGCGCCAATCGCCCCCCCCCACCACGCCGTCTGTCGCAGCCCGCTCCATCGCCTGCCGGCGTTCGCCGGGGCTGCGGGGGAGGAGCAGGAGCCCCCGACTGACGTGCGACCGCGCGTCGCGCGGATTCCGCTGCCGCGCTCACGTGACCCGACTGGACCCGACCGACCGGCGGAATGGAAGCACCGCCGGCGCTGAGCCGAGCCGAGCCGGCTCTTTATATACCCCTCCTATTTTTAAAGCGACATCTGATTGGACGGCGCGCGGCTACAAGTAAGCGCTTCGCAGGTAACCCGTCATCTGCTCCAGTGTGTGCTCAACAGTGCGAGCGTGCTTTTCCCCGCCGACGCTGCCGCTGCTGTTCATGCAGTCGCCACCGATGTCCATGGATTTTTCGTACGTGTACGCGCACGGCAACTGTCAGCAAATGGTAAGCGCCGGCCGCCGCCGCCGCCGGTTGGTCCGCTGGCTCGGCTCGGCTCGCTTGCGGCCGAGCGTCGCCGGAGCGTGCTCCCCCTTCGCGAACCGCCCCGCGCGGAGCATCGCCGGCCTGCTGCCGCACGGTTGGTCGTTCGCTGACCTTGGCCTTCGGCGCCCTTCCTTTCTAGACTACGCCAGAGAGCTTTTTCGTCGAGGAGCTCTGCTTCTCCGCGTCCTCCTCCGCGGCGGCCGCATCCGGCGGCGGCAGGAACGACTGCTGCTCGGCCCGGAGCCCTCAGCCGCGGCCTCTGCAGCTGCCGCAGCAGCAGCAGCCGCGGCCGTTGGCAGCCCCGGCCGCGCCTTTGACGCCACCGGGCGACTTCGATCTGAGCGACGAGCTTCTAGACCTCGAGTTCATCCTGTCGCACTCGGGCTACGCAGCCACCGCCGCCGCTGCGGCTGCCGACCTTGAGCCCAAAGCCGAGTTCAGGATCAAGCAGGAGCCGCGAGCCTACGCAGCCGAGGCCGCTGCATCCAAGCCGCTGCCGCCGCCGCCGCTGCAGCAGCGGTCGCAGCAGCCAGCCCAAGCCGACGCCTATGGCGGCCAGCCATCGTCTGCTGCGCTCGACTGCCTCGGTGCCACCTCGGTGGTGCAGCAGCGAATGCTGCATGCGACGCGAGACGAACTGTTCGGCGGCTTTCAGCTGCAGCAGCCGATGCTGTGCCACGGTGCTGTGCCGCCTGCCTACCAGAGCCAGCAGCAGCAGCAGCACCAGCAGCATCGCCATCCTCAGCAGAACCAGCAGCAGCACATGTATGGACAGATGCCTTACTCGGTGTGCCTGTCTCCGCCGCACGTGCAGAGTCCACCACTGTCGCCCGTCAACTGCTCGCTACATCAGCAGCAGCAGCAGCAGCAGGCACCGCAGCACCGGATGCACGCAGACTCGCCGGGGATGCCCGTCTTCCAGCAGCTCCAGCAGCTTCAGCAGCAGCAGCAGCTCTTGACCAAAGCTCACATGCTTCCGCAGCAGCAGCAGCAGCCGCTGCCACAGCAGGTGATTATGACGCCGCCGCACTCACCCTCGCAGTACGGATGCGACTTTGCCGCCGCAGCGGCTGCCGTGGCCGTGGCGGCGGCTGCCACCGCCGCCGGCGGCGGCGGCGTGCCGTGCGGCAGCGAGCCACCGAAGAAGCGCGGACGCCGCAGCTGGGCGCGAAAGAAGGCCACGGTGCACACGTGCTCGCACCCGGGCTGTGCCAAGATGTACACGAAGAGCTCGCACCTGAAGGCGCACCTGCGAACGCACACGGGCGAGAAGCCGTACCACTGCGGCTGGAAGGGCTGCGGCTGGAAGTTCGCCCGCTCCGACGAGCTGACGCGCCACTTCCGCAAGCACACCGGCGACCGGCCGTTCCAGTGCGAGCTGTGCGAGCGCTCGTTCTCGCGCAGCGACCACCTGTCGCTGCACATGAAGCGCCACATGTGAGAGCTCCGTGAGCGGCGGCCACGTGAGCCGCCACGCTAAAGGACAAGAACACTCGCTCCCACGCTCCTCCGGGTGGTCCCGGCACCCGGAGCAGCCGGACGGCCGCCCGTGCTGCCGCCGCTGTGCTGCCGACGATGACGGGGCGGGTCCTCGTTGTCGACCCGGTGACTCGCAGTGTCCTCCGCGAGCACGTGGGCTCGTCGTCGCCTGCTTCACTGCAGCAGAAACATGCCTCAAATGCTGTGCGGGCAGCAGCAACCCAGGCGCAGGACAGATCGCCGGTTGCCGAGACCGGCGGCTGCCGCGACGAAGGCAACGATATATGCGGGACTCCTCGCTGTATGCAGGATGCTGCGTTCGAGAGAGAGGCCAGCGGGTGCGGAGCGCTTCGCTGGCCCCTCGAAGGTGGGTTTCTCACAACTAGTCACATGACTGTGCTCACCTGCCTTCGTGGTCGGAGGGCGGCTTCGTGGGTGCTCTGGTGGTGGCGAAAGAAGGAAGGAAGGAAGGAAGGAAGACCGACGGAACGGGGACAGAGCGAACCGAGCTTGAGCTCGCCTGGAAGGAGCTGGTGGAAAGAGGCTGCTGGCACTTCTCCTCTCGACAGCGACGGAGCGCTCACGCAATGGACCGAGACCGCACAAGAGACTTAAGCTATTTATACATTTACACGGTGGCGTGTATAGTGCTATATTTATACATATTTATATTTGGCCCTTTGCTTATGTCTATGCATTCGGCATTTGTTGGCACTTGCTAGCGGTGGTCGTTATTGTTATGATTTTTGAGAATACAAGAATTTGGTTCGGTTAATAATAAGAAAACGTCGTTAATATTACTCGAATCTTTAATTTCTTCGTCATTACGCAAGCGAAGCCAACGGCGAGCAGCTAGAGGAACGGCTGTGTAGGCTGAGATTCGGCATGGATGCCGAATAGGCATCGATTGCTGGGGAGATTAGTAGTAGTAGTACCAGTAGTAGTAGTACTAGTAGCATTAGTAGTACTAGTAGTAGTAGTAATAGTAGCATTAGTAGTACTACTAGTAGTAGTAATAGTAGCAGTAGTGGAGATAGAGAGACAGACAGACAGACAGAGTGAGAAAGAGGGAGTGAAAGAGTTAGAGAGACAGGCAGGCAGACAGAGAGTGAGAGAAAGAAAAAGAAAGAGTGAGTGAGAGAGAGAGCAGCCTATAAGGAGAGTGCAACTGAGCCGGTAGGAGGACGAGCTCTTTAGGCTCCCCTCAGGGCAACTTCTGGCTAGCAGATGCTCTGACCGATCTGGCTGCACGGGCTTGGCTGACGCGGCAGCAGGATTTATTAGTGCAGCACTTAATCATCTAGCTGTACTAGGGTGCGGCGATGCCATGTAAAACCGGTGCAGCCGAGCAGGGGCTGCATGCCATGCGGTATGCAGCCCCAGCTCTTCGACTCTTCAGCATCGATCGTGGGACTGGCGGCAGGCTGGTTCGCGTCGCCTGGCGGCCGTAATCGGACGGCACTCAGGTGACACTTCCATCAGTCGGCGACAGCGGAGCTGCCGGCCTAGTGTCAGACGGAGCTGATCGTCGTTGCAGGCAAAGCACTGGCACAGTCGAGCGGGCAATAAACAGACGGCCTTGTCACGTGACGATCCAAGTGGCAACATGAGCACGTGAGCTTCTGTAACTTCCTGTAGCCAACAGCATCCTGCGGCCCGCACCGACGTCACCACGGCCGGCAAGGCTGGTGTGCCAGAGATGCAAAGAGTCCCATTCACCCTAGATGCAATGGCAGTGGCAGCCATGGGGCAGTCCCTCCCAGAAAGGCATTTTCAACAATGGCAGGAGTGTCCAATGGCAGAGTGGCAGCTGCACGGGCCAGAGCAGCAGCAGCGGCGGCAGCAGCAGCAGCAGCAGCAGCAGCAGCAGCAGCAGCAGCAGCAGCAGCAGCAGCAGCAGCAGCAGCAGCAGCAGCAGCAGCAGCAGCAGCAGCCGTGGCGGCGGCCTGTGACTGCAGACCTGAGCTCGGGATGCGTGGCAAAGCAGCAGATCTTGTGCTCGGTGAGAGCTGCTGCCCCTTGTCAGGCTTGCACTGGGGCGCCGAGCAGCGGCTGTAACGGTGGTGTGCGCACCACCGCTACCGTACTACCTCTATGGGCCAACTTTGCATTCTTCACTTCTTGCTTAGAGTTGAGAGAATTTGAGGTGCTCGAAGGCTGGGAGGGATCAAAGCAAAGGTACAACTGAGTGTCATCCGTATAGAAGTGAAAGCCTAGATTGTGCTTGGCAACCACACCAGCAAGAGGGAGAGTATAAACCATGAAAAGAACCGGACCTAGCACGGAGTCCTGAGGTACCCCATATTTCAGAGGTTCCTCTGATGATCTTTGTCCATTCACGTCAATACTCTGGAGTCTCCCGCTGAGATAGGACCTGGACGATTGCAGTACAGTGCCAGTGATGCCCAGGCGAGATGAGAGAGAGGCGTTCTAGAAGAACTTTGTGATCGATAGTATCAAAAGCTGACGAAAGATCGAGCAAAACAAGCAGATACACTACATATGTCTGCATTCCTAGGTAGGTCGTTGCACACCCTAAGCAATGCTGATTCTGTGGAGTGATTAGCTCTAAAGCCAGACTGGAACTGTCTAGCAAGGTTTGAAGTTTCAATATATGAGTTTAGCTGGTTCACCACGACGTGTTCATGTGTCTTTGATAGGAATGGTAGAAGGGAGTCTGGGCGGTAGTTGATCAAGTTCTCTTGGTCTAGTGTCGCTTTCTTGAGAAGTGGCCTGAATACAGCTTTGCCATTCACTCTCGCGGTAGAGACACATCGCAGCCCCCGAGGACATCGGGGGGGGGGGGCTGCTCTGGGCGGTCAGAGCTAGCGTCAGGCGTCGTGCCATCGCGAGCGTCGGGGGGGGGGGGGGGAGAGAGGAGAGGTCAACAGGCCAAGCTCCAGACCGATGATCGTTGAGCGATTATGCATACATCCCACGGCAGGGAACACTGCCGGGCTATTATTCGATTGACCGAACCACTGTGTGGCTCGACCGGGATATAATAGGTTAATGTTCGGCAGGCGGCTGCCTCTGGATGGGTGGGGTGGACGGTAGGTGGGAGATTCCCATGACGACAGCATTGTGACGCCGAGATACCGACCGCCGAGCTGCTGAGGTCACGTCGTCAACGTTGTCGCGCGTCGAGGGACCTGGCAAGTGGAGACTTTTGCCGCCGTGTCGAATCAACGGGGGGGGGGGGGGGGCTACCATGGCACGTGACCGGATGTAGCAGAGGAGCTACTCCTCGGAGCAGCTCCTCGGAGCTCTTCCTTTGAGCACAGGTGCGTGCCAACGACGATGACTAGCATCCACCCTCCTCCCTCTCCTCGTTCTGAAGTGTACCGATTCCTTTGCAGGTTCGTGGTCTCGATTTTTTTGGAGACAGAGAGATAAAGCCACACACAGATACAGACAGACAAAGAGCTAGAAATACAGAGAACGGGTCCTTGTTACAGAAGCCGATGTCGGGGGGGGGGAGGCAGCAAGCAATTGTTTTCTTAAGTATGCAGGTAATGTAGGTAGTGGGTTCGAATCCTGCACACTAGATGATCCTTTATTTCCAACTGCAAGCGGCTGCAATTGGCCGTCGAGGCTCTTCTTCGGCCTCACAAACGGGGCTGTTAAATCAGCTAATATCTATTGTTATTTATTTTTGAATTGTGTCATCAGCGAACATCAGCCTGGCGAAGAGTGTCGAGTCCCTAAATTGCAAAAACGGTGAATGCATGGTCGATGGGATGAGCCGATTCGGCAGCACTGCACCTGCCTCGGGAATCTGCACAGTGGATCACGTGATGTGGAGGAAAGAATGTCGTAGCATCAGGCGTCTTCGGCACGGGCAGCTGAGCCTATCAGAGCTCGTGCGACCGTCTGAACCAGTGTGCGACATGTAGACACGAGCTGCAATTCGTTTGACCCAGGAGGAAGGAGACATCGTTTTCTACGTTTCCTGGGATTCAGATGTTAGCAGCAGCGCTTCAGGTCTGCATTGAATGCTAACGTGGCAGCAGCAGCAGCAGCAGCAGCAGCAGCAGAAGCAGCAGCAGCAGCAGTCAATCGCGACGCTTGGACACAGAGTCATCGCCCCATTTCGCAGCAAAAGCTTTGCAAAAGTAGAGCACTTCTACAGAAAACGACACCTGTATACTGCGATCCCGGTCTGATATTAGGGACTGATTGTCTACAATTGTGGCTTGGCTAAACATCTTGCTAGCTTCCTGCTCCTGTCTAGGCTGCACAACTGCAATTCCGTTTTGGCTGGGCTACTGAAAAAGCCACCAGCCGCCTCTACTGCTCGCAATGAATACGGCTGCAAGGTTAGTCTACACATCCCAGAGGTTCAGCCACCACGTATCTCCTTTGGTTGTTTAGCCTCTTTCAATGGCAAGTTGCAACCACAAATAATCGCAAGACAAGAGGCAAGAGGCTCGGCTGCCTATTTGGGATGCCAACGGCCCGGTGCAGCAGGTAGAAATACTCGCCACTGGAGTGGAGTACACAGAGTACACGATGGCTTAGTCCAGATGCTCACCTCGACCGAGAGCAAGGTGAATGCATTTAAAGACTGAGGTCGTGGGCTTGTGCCCAGTGGCATATGCGAGGAACCTGAAAAGAGATCAAGTTCTCTTAGGGTGCTATACAAATGGATTATGGTTTCTTTAACCTTTTTTTTATGCCCGTGAAGAGCGGTAGTTCATGGCCGTCGACGACAGCGACGATACTTGAGAGACTACTTCCTCTAGGCTGGATCAGCTCGGATGACGCAGGGCGACCGTCCGGTGAAGAGCAAGTTCGCACGTGTAAGCATTCTATATCGGGAAGTGGAAATTAAAAGTGATGTCACATGTGTTGAGCTGCTTGTAAGCGACCGGCAGTCAGATCTGGTGTGGAGAGAGGGTTGAATAATTGTTTGCCTTCCAATGTGTTCCACTCCTAGCAGTCCGATCAAGACCGTTTCGCAAGCTGTGCGGAAGAGCTGCAGGCAGAGCGGCGACCCCGGATGTGGAAGTGGAGCCGTGGAAGCAAAGTGGGCGGGCCCGCAAGGCTAGGCCCCCCAGGTGGCTACATGCTTCGCTTTCCGTCCTCGTCCACTCATGCCCTACTATTGACCCGAGCCGTGAGCCCCCCCCCCCCCCCGTGGGCGGCTAGATTTCGCCGCCAGTGGCAACGAGTTTAGCGACCTCTGCTTCTCAGCCAGCCGTTCGACACCATTGTTCACCCGATGGCTAGCTGCTGCCTGCTGCTGACTGCTCTGCTCGCGGCAGATTTCTGGGATGCACTCCATTGAAGGCCTCTCGGCGGCTGCTCGGTGGATGCCGTTCGTCGGGCAGCTCGCGGCTCGCCTCGCCCGTGCATCGCCAGCGGACTGATTGCACGAAGCAGCGCAGCACCACAGCCACCGCGGCCATTGCTTGGCTGGCATTCGAGTCGGCATCCTCAACTCGAAGCACGCAGCAGCGAGAGCACGTGGTGGCACGCACGTGACCACTCGCCGCGTCTGCCCGCTTCGCTCGGCTGCAGCCGGCTCCGCTGCATCGGGCTGCACGACCTTCGAAGTTTCTAGCGTCTTCTCGGCAACGGCTACGTCATCGCTCTACGAAACGGAGTCTCAAACTCTCTCTCTGCTGGAGGCTTTGCAAAACGAGAGGAATTGTTTCGGCCAGCTTCTGCTGGCCGCCGTCCCCACCCCTCGAAAACCGCAGCCTCTACCGGTCGCACTGGCCCTGCCGTCCTAGCCAAGCTAGCTGACAGGTCGAGCTGACAGCTCGCATGGCATATTAAGCCGATTATTGCAACAGCAGCTCGACATTAGTCTTTCTCTGCCCTACGCTCTCGCAGGGCTATTGCTTGGCCGAGCCTCAAGATCGGCTGCCAGCGGGCGGCCATTCGCCTACGCCAGCGGGCGGCCATTCGCCTACGCCAGCAGCAATCTTGCCGCAGAAGGTCTCGTCGCGTGGGTGCCGCTTGCTTCTAGGCTCAGGCTCCGCTTGGCTAGCGGAGTGCACGCTGTGTGTGCATACACGTGAACGCGCCGGGCCAATTCAAGGCAAGCTCGCGAAGGGAGGAAATCATCGCGTGCCGGGGCTGTCTCTGCCGAAGTCAAACTAGCGATTCTCTGAGCTACGCGGACACCAGGAAAAGCACGGCGACTACCGAGATCAAAGAGCCGATAATAGAGTGAGAGAGAGACAGACACAGACACAGACACAGACACAGACACAGACACAGACACAGACACAGACACAGACACAGACACAGACACAGACACAGACACAGACACAGACACAGACACACAGACACAGACACAGACACAGACACAGACACAGACACAGACACAGACACAGACACAGACACAGACACAGACACAGACACAGACACAGACACAGACACAGACACAGACACAGACACAGACACAGACACAGACACAGACACAGACACAGACATAAAGTAACAGAGAGACAGAGAGAGCTAATCGTGCCGCGCCTGCAGCTACTCTCCTGACCTGAGTGGCCGCTGGGCTGCCGCTTGCAGAAAGCCTGCTTTTCGGCTGCCCATCAAATACGCTGAGGTAGCGGTTCCCGGAGGGGTCGCCGACAGGTGACCACTTTGAGCTCGACCGTTTCGCAAAAGCCCGTGTCCGATACTGTGTAAGAAATTGCTGACGATCGAGAAAACCAAGCGGTCGTTCAGAGACGATTAAAGCTCAGGAGACGATTTAAAGCTCCCCAGCGGCGAATGCACAGAGCCACGTCGCACGTTCGCTGTAGCCAGCATAGATAGACTCCTTCCTCCGGAAGCCTTGGCTCCTTGGCCGCAGCGACTACAAAACAGCAGCCGCTTCTCATTCGCCCTCATAACCGCGCTACGCGATTGTTGTTCTAGCCACGAAAGTGCAACTCCGACGGCCAGAGGACTCTCTCTGTCTCTTTCTCTCTCTCTCGCTCGCTGGCTCTCTCTGCTGTCAGGCCTTCAATAGGCTTGCCTGCCGGGGATCGACGTTTGACAATTTGAAATTTGACATTTGACAACCGACGACGGCTGAAGTGTCCGACGTCGCTGGCACGCTGGCTCGTGCTCTCTCAGCAAAGGCAACCAATTCAGCGGGCTGCACAGCACATTCAGATACAGATGCAGAGCATACAGGCCAATGCTCGCACGGCCTGTATTACCTGCGACGGCCGGTCTACCGAGCTATATACTTTTGCATCTTGAGGATAACTTCCCGAAATACGATGGCGATTGTACGAATAATCGAGATGCGCAAGTATTGCAAAGTGCCTAGAGAGAGAGAGAGAGAGAGAGATTCAGTTCTCTGAGGGCGCTATACGAATGTATTTATTATTATTGTGAGTACAATAAAAGAGAGAGCCGATTGCATACTTATTACGCTGCAAGCCAATAACTTGCCAGCTTCGTAAGTCGCCGCGGTTAAACTCCCGAGGAATGCCCAACTTTTCCCCCTCTCTCTCTCTCTCTCTCTCTCTCTCTCTCTCTCTCTCTCTCTCTCTACCTCTCTACCTCTCTCTGTGTGTCTCACTCGGTCTTTGTCTTGCTCTCCCTCTCTCTCTCTCTGTCTGTTTGTCTGTCTGTCTCTGTCTCTGTCTCTGCCTGTCTGTCTGTCTGTCTGTCTGTCTGTCTGTCTGTCTGTCTGTCTGTCTGTCTGTCTGTCTGTCTCTCTCTCTCTCTCTCTCTCTCTCTCTCTCTCTCTCTCTCTCTCTCTCTCTCTCTCTCTCTCTCTCTCTCTCTCTCTCTCTCTCTCTCTCTCTCTCTCTCTCTGTGTCTCTCGCTCTGTGTGTGTGTGTGTGTGTGTGTGTGTGTTTGTGTGTCTCTCCCTCTCTCTATCTCTCTCGTGCTGCAACAACCCGTCGGAGGCATGAAGGGCTACATATCCGGCTGTAAATTCAGCTAACTTTTTGGTTGCAGCAGGTTCAAAACAAACGGCTGGCATTACAACAAACTGGCTCAATTTTCGGCATTACCACGTAAGAAAAAGAGACACCCCGTAACCGCTGTAAGCTCGCAGCGAGCCTGATTGTGGGTCGCCTTGAGCAGAATCGCTGCAGTGCACAGACAGCTCTGCGCCGCGTGATCGCGGTGCAATTTCGAGTTCTCCAAGCGTCTACCGGTCTACTTGGCGACGTTGCGAGCGTTGCATGTGGTGGCACATTACCATCGCGTCGTGCCGCAGCCGCCTGACATTAGCGAGCATTACGCAAGACGCAGCGCACAGACAGCAGCTTGCCAACGAATCAGCGTACGCTAGCCAGCGTACTGCGAGAGGGCGCCATCGGAATAGGGGAGTGAATGAAAGTAGACATTTCCAGCCAGGTCTTTCCGGGCTCGTGATTAACTACTTTCGAGATCGGCGGAATATTCTCTCTGTACGTGCCGGTCAGCTTGCTGAACCTAGGGGGCGGGGGTATAATCGCAATGCCGCTTAAGTCTGGCCGTCGGCTCAGTTAGATTGTATGCTTTAAGTTTGCAAAAAAGAAATTCACGGGCATTGCAAGCATGTTGATCCCAAAATGTTTGCGTAAATATTTCTTTCTGAACCAGCAAAGCGTCTTGTTTTTCTTTGTAAAGATTGCATGTGATTGCATCGGGACAACACCACGATGGAATCGTGATAAGAATGAGCTAATTTGGCAGCGGCTCGATGTTCTGG
Source organism: Cristatella mucedo (assembly GCA_009760855.2). Taxonomy (NCBI): domain Eukaryota; kingdom Metazoa; phylum Bryozoa; class Phylactolaemata; family Cristatellidae; genus Cristatella; species Cristatella mucedo. The sequence continues at coordinate 4,970,625 of WPIO01000018.1, read as the reverse complement.
CATTATCAGATTTATTACTGATGAACGACACTTTTCTACCATTGCTTACCGCCGCCACAATGATTTAAATAAACTCTGCTTAGTTTTCCAGCGTCTCGTTGCTGACGAGAGAAATGACGACGAGGCGACTGCCGCTCTGCCTGCTCTACTCTACTCTACCTTTCCCCTACCTTTCTCCTACATTTCCCCTACATTTTCCTGATCTTTCCCCTACCTTTCCCCTACCTTTCCCCTACCTTTCCCCTACCTGTTCCCTACCTTTCCCCTACACGTCCCACCCGTTTATCACTTTTCCTTCCTTCCCACTCAGTATCAGTTTCCATCTTCTCTCCCCTACTCGCCGACCATCAGCCTCCAAAGGATGCACGTTGACCCGAACGATAGCCAAGTCGCCTCCCCGATTAGAGAATGCCCTAGATTCTCATTAGAGTCAATTATTGGCTGCTAGCTCAGCTCAGCTGGCTAATAGAATGCATCGTAGTAACGAAACGTAGACCTGCAGGGTAAGTGGCTGACTCGTGGCTCCTTGCGCAACCCTCGACGCCCGTCAATGGCGCGCTCGGGCTCCGGTGCACGCGCCCCACGCCTCGGCTGCTGCAGTCGGCAGCTGAATCAGGCGGCGAGCGTCGGAAACGATCGTGCTCCCGGTGCTCGCCGAGCCCTCCCGAACGGCTGCTCGCTCGCGCATGGCGGCGCGAAGGGGCGTTTCCTGTTCCTTGTCGGCCACTTCCAGCGGCGGCAATTCGAGTCGCGAGTCCGTTCAGAGCAGGATCTTGCCGCGTGCGGCAAGCAGCTCGCGTTGCTCGGGGGGGAGGGGAGGAGGAGGAGGGGGGGGGGGGGGGGGGGGGGGGGGGGGGGGGGGGGGGAGGAGGAGGAGGAGGAGGAGGAGGAGGAGGAGGAGGAGGAGGAGGAGGAGGAGGAGGAGGAGGAGGAGGAGGAGGAGGAGGAGGAGGAGGAGGAGGGGGAGGAGCTAGCGCTGAGCAAGCGGCCCAGCGGCTGCCGAAACGCTCGATCGAGCGATCGTCGCCGCTTCGTCGATAAAAAAAGAAACACTTTGCTGATTTAACAGCCCCTCTGTTTGCATAGCGGCGGAAGAGCCTTGAAGGCTAGCGCCGCCGCTTGCGGCGGCAATAAAAGATCGCACACCGCAGGATTCGAACCCACGACCGAGGTCGTGAAGAGCAACCGTCTTGCCTAGCGTGCCGTCGCGGCTCGCGCTAGACGGCCGCTCCCGCGGCGGCGGCGGCGGCGGCGCGAATGAGCCGCCGCCGCCGCCGCAGGTGGCGAACGGCTGTCGGTCTGCGCGCGATGCGCTCGCTCGCTCGCTTCGCTCGCTCGCTCGCTTGCCGCTCAGCCCCGGCGCGCACGCACGCAGCGGACTTACTAGTGGCGCGCAGACGCGAGTAGGAAGTTCGAGGCGCTCGCTCGCTCGGCGACACGCGCCGGCTGCGACCGAGCGAGCGGCTAAGCTGCCGAGCGGCGCCGGCCGCTTTTCGCGCTCTTCGCGACCTTCCGGTCGTCGCTTTCATTCTTTTTACCAACATTTGAGCATTTTGCAAAATCGGATGTTTGAAGGCGTCGAAACTTACATAGTTCACTAATATGGCAAGACCAGTGTTTTTAAACAGAAGACTGCAGCCGTTGCCAATTTTCGGAATTATTTCGATCAGACTACACTGGTCACTCAAAATAACTAGGAGTTTTCGTCACTCGGCTAGTCTTTCATAGCGCCGCGCGGGCTCGGGCGATTCGAGCCCTCTTCGCCGAGGGGAGCGGCTCGTCCCGGCATTGGCGAGATACCTACGAGCCGGGCGGGCCCGGCAGTTCGCCCTGGCCCGGCGCACACTTTCCGGCAACGGGAATGACCTCGACTGGCCATTACGCTTCTGCGCCCGTCGCGCGCGGAAGCGCCCGAATCGGCGCGAGCTCCGCCGCAGGCGGAGCTCGCGCCGATTGCGCGCGCCACTAGGTGCGGCGGAGCGGCGCCTAGCGGCGGAAGATCCGGTACGCTTTCTGCGCACTGACAGAGAATAGACGCAGCGCCGCGCCCTTGAGGCACCGACTGGTGGGCAATAGTCTCACCTCTCTCTCTCTCTCTCTCTCTCTCTCTCTCTCTCTCTCTCTCTCTCTCTCTCTGTGAAATCTTATGAGTTTATATGCGAGCCTGTCTGCTGGCCTATGGTTGTATCTTTCTTGCCTTCCTAACTCTGCCGTCTCCGTCACTTTGCCTCTTTCTTCCCTGTCTCAGTCTTTCTGTTTCTTTGTCTGCCTGTCTGCCTCCGTTTTCTCAGTCTCTTTCTGTCTTAAAGCCGCGTGTCTCGATCTCTCTGCCCCCTCCATGTTTCATATCTCACTTGACGCCTCTCCCCCTCACTCTCAGTCTCTCTCTCTCTCTCTCTCTCTCTCTGTCTCTCTCAGTGTCTCCCTCTCTCTCTCTCTCTCTCTCTCTCTCTCTCTCTCTCTCTCTCTCTCTCTCTCTCTCTCTCTCTCTCTCTCTCTCTCTCTCTCTCAGTGCCTCTCTCTGTCTCTCCGTCTCTCTCTTTTACAAATACACGTTTTCTGTTCCTAAAAGTTCTCTCTGCGCCGCCCTCCACCACGTGACGGCCAGTGTTGCCTAGGATTTTGAGGAGCATTCTGCACCGGCACTTTGTCATGGCGACGCTCGAATTTTAAACCAAACGGAAGATCCGAATGCCACCGTACTGCTTCGCGCCTCTATTAACAGGCCTAAATATGGAACTCTGCGACTAATTATAGCTGCGCCGACGGCAGCGCCGAGTTGCAGCTATTGGCAGCTGAAGCAACTCTATACTCGGAACCAGCAGATCCGACTTGCGCCGGAATTTAGATATTTAGCTGCATGTCGAAGGCTGCGCTGGACCCTCGTTCGGTTTCGTTTCTGTTCGGCCTCCGCGTCTCTCTGCAAGTGTTCCCCATCAGCTACACTTCGCGGTGAATTCGCGCTGGTGACGTAAAGGATCCGTGGGAGCGAATGCTCGAAAAAATCGCCGAAAAATACCGCTTGGGGATCATCGAGCCTCGACCGTCGAGGCTCGATCACATTTCAGCTCTCTCTCTCTCTCTCTCTCTCTCTCTCTCTCTCTCTCTCTCTCTCTCTCCCTCTCTCTCCCTCTCTCTCTCTCTCACACACATACACACACACACACACACACAAACACACACGCACGCATCTCGCTGCGGCAGAATGAGGTGGCGGCAGGCCAGGGTCAGCAGAGGTCAGTAGGACCTAGGAACCGGGAGGCTTCAATCAGCTCAGCTGCAGGCAACGCGGGCTTTCACTACCTAAATGCACCGACTAGCGCCCAGCGATTCTCCATCGCGGCCAGACGCCATCGCGGCCAGAGATCTCGCGCTTCGCCGCCGCTTCGGCCACGAGCGGCAGCGCCGCTTTCAACCTCGCTTTTCGGCTGCGGCTTCGTACTTCGGCGACACGCCGTACCCGCCCCCGAGGCATCGGCTCTGCCCTCTAAGCGGCTCGTTGTCGCGACGCCCACGGCGGCGGCGGCGGCGGCGGCGGCGGCGGCGGCGGCGGCGGCGGCGGCGGCGGCGGCGGCGGCGGCGGCGGCGGCGGCGGCGGCGGCGGCGGCGGCGGCGGCGGCGTCGGCGGCGGCGGCGGCGTCGAGATCATTACACAGTTGGCTGCACTAAGGCGTTCCACGAAGCCGGTGTGCGGAGAGAGAGTGAGAGCTAATGTGTGCTAGTCTGAAGCGCTTACAAGGAGAAGAAGAAGGAGAAGGGGGACAACCGACGTTCCGTCGACGCATGCGGTGTGCCGTTCCGCCGATTCCGCCCGTCCGAGGCCGTCGTGGATGACTAAAGTCCACGCTTCGCTGGCTTTGCAGCTGGGTCGTTAGCATAACGGCTCGATCGGGGCTCAGCATCGTGTTTACTGAGCTGCAGGTAAGTTCAGTCGCTGCCGAGCCCTTTTAGCGTGGCGGCGGTGAAATCGGCTACCGCGGCCAGCTCGGTGGGCGGCTCTGCAACGCGCTCTGCAGCGCGGGCCGCCTCGCAACGGCGGCGGCGGCGGCGGCGGCGGCGGCGGCGGCGGCGGCGGCGGCGGCGGCGGCGGCGGCGGCGGCGGCGGCGGCGGCGGCGGCGGCGGCGGCGGCGGCGGCGGCGGCAGCGAGCAGAGCGGCTAAGCGCGGCACTGCCGCCGACCGAGTCTCTCGGGGACGTGCTTGGGAAATATCTAGGGCTTCATTCAACCTTGGCCCGCCCTCTGAGCTCGAGACTTCTGGGCTGGAGGACCCGGATGCCGGGCCTGATGCGCGGCGTCTCAGGAGCTGGATGCTCCGATCCGTGTCCAGTTCGCCGCCGAGAGGTCGGCGCCGGGTCGCTCGAATGTGCTACAGCGAAATAGGAACGCGCAGCGGCCGTCGTTTGCCATTTCCGACTTCAAGCTGGGCGCCTCTCTGCTGCCGCCGCCGCTTGGGACCGTTTCGCGCCCGCAGCAATCCCCTCAGCAATCGTCAGGCTTCCGCCGCTAGCTTCCTTCTGCTCAGCTCGGCGGCCTCGCTGGTGCGACGAGAGAGTGGCTGCGGCGCCGCGGCGCCATGGCTCGATGGCCGAAGCAATGCTATTCTATCGCGAACTCATCCGGCATGCAGAACCGACGCGGCGCCGGATGTGCGGCGACGGAGGAGCCATCGAGGAGTAGCCGAGCAGCCTGCTTGAGAAGCCAATGCGCGGCGTCACGCGATGTAAAGTCACTTGCGCCACAGGGCGGCGAAGGCTTCAGCTGGCAGCGCCCTCCGACGTTGGCAGGCATTGTCTTCCGGTGTTGGCTTCTGGCGGCCGCGCTCCCTCGAAACGAGGCCTCCCGCTCCCCCCCCCCCGCTGGCCCCGAGAGTCCTCAGAGAGTGAGAGTGAGAGAGTGGCAGCGACGGTTCGGCGACGAAGAACTGAGTGAGCCCTGTAAAGAATGATGCCGGGCGCAATGGCGGCAGGGCGCTGCGGTGTCGGGACGCAATGGCGGCCGAGACCGCCGGCGGGCAATGCGAGGCCCTTCGGGAAGAGGCACGCCGGAAGTCAGACCTCTCTCAAAGGCTTAGCGAACTCGATGCTAGCGCACCTGTTGCCGATAATAGTAATAATGACGACACTAATGCATCTTTATAGCACCCTAAGAGAACTAAATCTATCTCTACGCACTTTACGTAGGCGGCTAAGGAATGCGCTCAGGATTCAAAGCCCATCCGTAGCAGAGCCCTCAGGCGGTAAGACGCACCTGCGTAATAGTACCTGCACACGTAGCAGAGCCCTCTGGCGGCGAGGCATACCTGCAGAGCCCTCTGGCGGCGAGGCTCACTTGGGTCGGAGCTCCCTGTTCGGCGTATTTCGGAGCATGTCTGCGATGGAGGATACGAATATATATATATATACATATATATATATATATATATATATATATATATTACGATGGATATATACGATGGATATATACGATGGATATATATATATATATATATATATATATACACAATTCATTTATATAGCGCCACAAGAGAACTTAATCTCTATTCAGGCGCTTCACATATGCCTCGGGGCTCGAGCCCATGACCTCAGTCAGACCTTGGTCGGGGCGAGCACCTTAACCGCTAGACCAAACCAGCTCGCTGATCGAGAGCGAGCAAATTCGAGCACGAGTCGGCCAACGGAGACCGGGCGAAGGCTCAAGCGAGCCTACTTTTTTTTACACCTTGCTTGGGTCCGCCGCGGGAGTCCCGTTAGGTAGGATAGGCGGGTTGGGCTCGCGCCGTGGCTGCATAATGAACGAGAAACGTGACTCGCTTGAGGTCGACTGAAAGCCACGCGCGCGCTGAGTTTGCATAATGAATGAGAAACCTGGCTCTCGCTTGAGGTCCACCCAAGGCCAAGGCCGCCGAAGCGTCCGCTTTTTGCATCGCTGCTCTCGGCACGAAAGGCTTACTTGGCAGGCTTTATTTCTATGCAGAGCTCCGCTTTGTTGCATCTCTGCCCAGTTGCATCCAGCGGGCGAGTGGGGGTAAACTGCACGAAGTCGAAGGCTTACTTGGCAGGCTTTATTTCTATGCAGACGCGACAGAGCGTCATCAGCGGCCATCGCTCCGCCTGCTCCCAAAGCCTGGAACTCCCTCCCGACCTGCGTCAGAACATCCCCTGACCTGACCACATTTAAAAAGAACTTAAAAACACACCTATTTAGGACAGCATTTAGTGGGTCCCTGTGATTCGTCCTTCATGTGCTTATGCGTGCTGACACTGTGCATGCTGCCACTAACCACATTTTCATGCTGACCCTGCGCATGTCACCCCTAACCATGTTATTCATTTTGTTTGTTTATCAAGCATGATTTTACTCACCGTTCAATTACATTTCCCTTTGCAGCAAATGTAAAGCGCCTAGAGAGAGAGAGAGATTAAGTTCTCTGAGGGCACTTTATCAAGTGCATTATTATTACTATTATTATTATCTATAAACAGTTTATGTATGCAGCTGCATAGATCTACTGTTTGTATAGACGCTCTTTTTTATAATTTTGTCGTAGATGAGACATTGTCAATGCAGTAAGTTATTGTTAAGCTCGGTAGCTGCTCATAATATGGGGGCGATGCATAAGCGGCCGCAGAGCTTTAGTTCTCCTAGGTGCTCTGCAAATGTTTCACTGTTAGCTGCATTGTTATTGTTATTCTTGTAATTATAAGAGCGCACATTTCTTCGAGACCAGAAAACGGAGAACCACTGACGGCGGCCACGGACGGCGGCGTCGGTCCGGCAGAGTCGGCGTCCGAATCGGCGGCCTTCGGTTGCTGCAAAAAGGCCGCCGCTGCTGCAGCGGAGGACGCGGGTCGGGTCAGGCTTAACAGAGGAAAGTGTTCGCTAATCCATAGCGCCGACGGCACAATCACCAGAGGCACGTGCATAGAGGCCTCCGACGCCGCAAAAGCGGCTCAGTCGATTGGCCTGCACAACTGAGCCGATCAGCGAAGGAGGATTACCAGTTGGCAGATCTGATCGGCGGCGGAGGAGGAGGATTATGAAATCGCAGATCTGATCCACTCGCTGCGATCCGATCCACTCGCTGCCGCAGACCAGATCGAGCAACTCGTGGCATCGCGCCACTCTCTGTGACGAGCCGCCCGACGATGACTCTGCACAGAAAGTGGAACAATCGGCCGAATAGTATTCGTCGACTCTCACATCGAAAACGACGACCGTAAAGCCGTACCGCTCGCGTAAAGCCGACGCTTAAATTAAATCTAGCCGACACCCGTAATCCGCGTCCAGCGACGCGCCGTATGGACTCTCGGAGAGCGGCTCAGCGTGCACCCGCCAGCCACAGACCGCAGCAGCGGCGGCAGCCTCTGCTTAGCGGCTTTCTGATTATTTGGGCCTTAATGGCATTTATTATGACTATTTTGGTCTTGTCCTGCAGCGACAGCAACTTAATTGACCGTACTGCGCCGGCTTTCGGGTGAAAATCCATGTCGTTGGCTTGGCACTCGGATGGTGGTGGTGGTGGGGGAGGTCGCCCGAATTTGAATTAAGCGGCGAGAGTCGGTTCGCAAACTGAAGCTCTGACAAAAGGTGTCAAGGTCAAGATGTGCTTGGGGACGGTTCGCCTCGAACCGTCGCTCCAGTCGTCGGCCGCAGCCGCCGCCGCCGCGTGCCTGCACCACGATTGTCGCCCACGCTTGTTCCTCGGCGGTTCAGATGCTCGCCTTTGACTTTTGAGTTTGGCCTTGGGCTCGTGGAACCGTGCGGCGGCGGCATACGGTTAAGCACCTGGATACGTCGCTATACGAATGAATTAAAAATTGCCAAGCGGTGCCGCACCGCACCGCAGTATCCACTGCTCAGCGTGAGTGCTTCGATGGGCATGCACAAGTTGACCTTGAAATTTACCGAAGGACGCTTGGCGGGCAGCTCTACTACTTCGAAGGGGCAATTTCGCATGTACGTGCCGTACTGTGACGAAGTGACCGCTTGAGTTCGCGCTTGTCAGCATCCCACACCCAGGGGAGACGATTTCAAGCCAGGTAATTGATTGTCTCACCATTGCTAGAAACGCCCGAGGGACGCGGGCAGCCACGAAGCGACCGGTCCTCACTACCTCCGATCTCAGTCCGCACGACCGATTCACGAGTCGCACAGTCATTTAGTTAAATCAATCCTGACCCGGAAGCGGCGAGTTAACACGTTAACAGTTTCACGCCCTAAATGTACTGTCGCCTCGCTACCCGGAAATGACATCCGCGGCTTGTATCTTTTAGAGGCTAGAAAACCGATCGCTGCCGGGTCGCTGCCGGGGATCGACAGGTCTAGACAGATCTAGATCTCAGACAGCTCTAGATCGGAAAATGACAAAATATTCGTAGTCACACCTCGTAATAGGAGCAAGGAGTTCACTCGTTCTTTATCTTGACTGAATATAATTTAATCAGATACAGTGTCAGTTTTACATATTGATCTACACCTACTCGTGGTCCCAATATTTATGCAGTGCACCGTAAGCCCAAACAGCCGCCCACAGGTCTTTACAATTCTTGGGGGCTGGAAGAAGTAATTTCAGCTAAACTTAACTCTTAATAAGTAAATATAAACGGTCGAAATGCAGTTAAGTTCGCTAGTGCTCCAGTTAAATATGTGATAATTCATAATAGTAATATTTCTCAGATATTTTTCTTAATCTCAGCTTGGCTCACTAAGTCCTTCTCGAGTGCCTCTCGTCTCACCGTGGCATCACTGACATCACTGCAGCTAAATGAATTATATCTTGTCTCAGTGTGATGATGATGCTCATGATGCGACTAGATTAAGATTTATCTGAGGAGCGACTGGTGTACCGGGTACCTCAGTACCCGCGAGCTCTTTCCTTGCATCCACTTTTTTTCGCTGCCGGGTGAAGCGACCGAACAGATGGCCGGTAATTTACGTCAGCATTTTCGCATCTTGCGTCTTCGATTCAGCCATCTGTATTTTTTATGGAAGCTAGACTTGGCCTTTGCTAGGATAGATCGGTATGACCTTCGCATGACCTTCGTATGCCAGTCGATGAACTGTCAGTCGGTCGCGATCTCTTGCATGCTTTCTCCAGCTGTCACGGCTATTTTAACGATAGCAGTAAACCGGGGGGGGGGGGGGTGGTTGGCAACATCTAGATGAGACGAGGGCATGCGTAGTGCCCTCGTGCGAGGAGCAGAATCATTCAGAACGCTAGGCTAGCGTCGTGTCGTAGGATAACATCGCCGAGGCGAGGCCGGATGGAAAATTAAATAAATAGTAAGGGGCGGGAGGAAAGGCGATTTGATGTCGGATCGCTTCAAAGTCGCGGCTTTAAAGATTTGCGGTTTACAGCTGATATTATGTGAACAGCTTAAGGAGATGAATACTCTATGAGTGCATTAGTCACTAGCATCTTAGTGCATTAGATAGGTGGTCAGGTGGGAAGATGGTTTGCAAGTTTGGTAACACTAAGAGCTAAGGGTGCGCAATCGTGGCAGAACAATATTAGGCGAAGGACACGACTAGAGTTGCGAATGGGGCACGAGCAGCGACTTGAATGATGTGCACGAGCATCGACTTAAAGTCGATTCTTTGAACTTGGGAAACAATTCGCCGAATTACCTGGCAATCGAGATTAGAAGGAAAACCTCGCTGGTGCTCGTGCGGCGGGCAATCTGCTGGCAGGCAGCGCTCTTGGCCAACGATTCGTATGGCTATGCACTGGCCGAATCCACACGTTCTCGGAGAACCTGCCTATGATCCTTACGAGCTCGCCGAACGTTGCCAGTTGGCAGCATAGTCTTACTATGGCTGGCCTGGATCGAAAAACCGCCGATTGGCGTCCCTCGCAAGCGTGGAACGCTGGCAGTCGGCGGGCAGAGTCCTAGCGCGTCAGAAACTCTCGGGTCTGACCAATCAGCGAGTGGACAGAAGTCGGCTGGCTGCGCTTGGATGGCTGTCAAGGTGAGCTGGCGGCGGCAATGACCTGCAGGAACAGGTTGCCGCATGGAAAATGTGGGCTATCTTTAGACGCCGGGCGGCATTTGGCTTGGCGCACGTCTGGGCGCACGTGTGCGAGCCTTTGGCGCCTGGTAGCAGATGCTCTGCCGCACTGTTCAGCAAGCCTGGATCCAGACGCCGGAGCAGCTGTTAGATGCCTAGGGGCTCCCTCTCACCGACACCACAGCGCTGCCTCTGAGAGCAGGGCTTTGGCGGCTCCGATGCCAATGGGCTTCGGAGCTCCTTTGCAGGGTAGCCTAGTGCATGCAGCTGCATGGTGCGTCTCTCACTGTCTCAGCGGCCGATGCGAGCAGACGAGAGCCGACGAGACGACTCGCCGAGACGATGAGTGAAAAGATCGGGAGGTTCGCCTTGCCAGCCATCGCTGGATGCCACTGAATGCCAAGCAGAATGTCAAGGTGGAGAATGAACTCATACCATCTCATGCTCAAATGTATTTGTGGCACAACTGGTTTGCTTCGAAGCTCGGTGGTGGCGGCAGCTTGAGTGGAATGCTTGAGTCGAGCCTCTCCTTCCACGTGACATGTCACGTGTCACTCGGGCTCAATGCTTGCAGGTAAAGGGGGTTGGCAACCGCATGATCTTCGTGATTTATAAAATGAATATCCGTATCGCAACGAATGGAACCAAAGGGACTAAAGAACACGAGAAGACCAAAGGATATAATGTTGAGGACACTAGTTCAACTTCACGTTGGTGAAGAGCAAAGCCCGTGACATTCATCTAAACTCTGACTCGCATGACTGACTGACACCCAAGCACAGACACACTCATCCACCCACTAAGGGGTAGGCACTCACGTGCACAAGAGCACACACATGCATACGAGCACATTTAGGCACACACGTATGCAGGCAGGTGCATGTGTACACACACACACACACACACACACACACACACACACACACACACACACACACACACACACACACACACACACAAACACACGCATGCACGTGCACAAGCATGCACGCACACACACATAAAAAATGCAGATGCATGAGCACATATATGTACATATGCACATGTACCTAAGCACACACGCAAGCATGTACACGTGCAAACAAAGGCCTAAGTATGCACAGGCACTGTAAAGGCGTACACACACTGATATTCAGTGGACCGTCGGGACGGTCGGTTCTGGTGAAAGGACTGGCCGTAGAGGAAAGAGAAAAAAAAATCACCCTCATAATCATAATCCTAAAATAATCATCGTTCTAAAACCCCTCATTCATTGGCGATTGCCTTGCATCGACGGTGTCTCCTAGTGCAGCAGATAGGCGCCTCAAGTTAAACCCGATGTCATTGACCTTGACCTTTCCTGGTCGGCCAAACTTGGTTTTTCATCACAAGTCGGAAGTATGTCTGTAGCTACGTATGAGTGACAACTGAGGCTACATTTTAGAGCTGGACTTTACCATGCTTGCTTTTGGCGATAGCTGGACATTACTGGCAGCGATAGCTGCTGTCATCTTAAAAATGGTGGTTTGCCTCATCGTCTTGCTGAGCCCACTGAGAGGCCCAGTGAGACGTAGACATTGTAGATATTTCAAATACAGATCTAGCATGGATCGAGCTCCATGGGCTGGTGGGAAATGGGGGTGGGTATGTCCCCGACACTGAACTGATCTTACTACCACAGCAGCTGTGTGGCAGCGCCGTCAGCGATCAGACACCATGGGCTGCTGCCATTGGATGTCTCGGTCCTAACGGTTCGATCAATTTCAGAGCAGCTCTGATTGGGATTGTCTGCTCTTGATCCCTAGAGCAGACGGCGGTGCAATGCAGGCCGCTGCGGAAAGCTGCTAAAGGTTCTCTGCCACAATGCAAATGAGGCCACAATCAAATCGAAGGCTTACAGTTGTTTTCTATTTAGCTGTCCCTGTCACACGGCCTGTGCCTCTTACGGCACATCTCTTGCGGTGCCCATGACTCAACCCAGGGCACCTAGTGTGTCAGGGGCAGCCGGAGGCTGAATAATAGCTCATAGAGCGAGTTGACACTTGACACCGGTATGAGAATGCGATACGGTCGTTTATCTCAATCGGCTGTGTGAAAACGAGGGCTGGCGATGAGCTGCAGCATGAGCAACAGAGGTCAGAGGTCAGAGGCTGGCTGCTAAGCTTCCTAAGCATCAGCTCATTCGAGCTGAGAGCGGGTCCTGCTTCGTCCACACGCTGACGGTCACGCGGGTCACGATCTTAGGCTCGAGAGCAGCTCGCACCGCCTCACCTCTAAGAGCTCCGACAACGGCGCCTAAAACCGTTATTTGGGTTCGCACTTCTGACGAATTACTGCCTGACAAAATCTGATCTTGATGCCGCAACAGCGGATTGAGTTTTGTACCGGGAAGCTGCGACCGAACCCCCTCCCTCCCAGCCAGCATGTCCGCTCCCCCTGCTGCTTTTTGGGGAAGTGGACGTGCCTGGCTGTAAGAGCCTGGCCGAACGTAGCCTATGAACCAACTGCCTTACTTGAACATTATTCCATTCGGCTAATGTCGTAATCCATTAAACGACTCTGTAGCTGGCCGCCACTCGATGGCTGCTGCCAGCTCTAGGCTACAGAGTTCTACGCTCCTCCTCCCGCCGCCGCCGCCGCCGCAGCAGCAGCAGCAGCAGCAGAATGCAAACGAAGTGTCAGCTGACAAGGATTGTCAGCTGACAAGGAAGGCGCTTGCAAATTTCATTTTGGCTCAGACTGCGAAAGGCATGGCTGTGCACACAGAGCAGATGTGAAGCGGACACGGCTTCCTTAGTCTTTGGAGGCGACTGTTTCGGAATGAGGAATGAAGCAAGGTTCGTCTTGCTCCGACCCTAAACCGAGCCAAGCCTAATTTCGCCACCAACTGCCTACCGCCCTAACTTACCGGCCCTCATCAGCGCTTCACCGACTGTCCGTCACCGACTGACCAACCGACTGGCCGCAACTCTTTAGGCCACACCCCCTCCCGCCCGCGGCAGCCGGAGGGGGAGGTGTGGCCCGATGTCTTCTGACGTACAGGAAGCGTGTGCTTGAGCTCCCTGCATATCGATCCATATCGATCCATAGGGCTCCCTGAATATCGATCCATAGGGCTTCATCGTCGGTCGCTCTGAGCGAGCAATTGCTACTGTAGAACGTATGTTGCAGTAGAATGGCTGTTGTAGAATGCTCGAGCAGCAGAGTCACTGCAGTAGTATCCACAAGCTCAGAGTGAGGATATCTCAACAGATGTACATTCCATTGACACGGCGAATGACGATTTTTAGGAGGGATATAGTAATATGTTTCATCGTGGATGAAAATAACCGTTTGACAGCCAACTTCGTGGCTTTTAGCGACACAAATAGAACAAGAGAAACAGAGGCCGAGAGAAGGAGTGAGAAATCACGGGGAGAACAAAACAAAAAGAGAGAAAGAAAGGGAAGGGAGTAAGATAGGAAGAGTGAGAGAGAGAAAGAAAAAAAGAGGGAGAGAGAAAGGAACAGAGAGAGAGAGAGAGAGAGAGAGAGAGAGAGAGAGAGAGAGAGAGAGAGAGAGAGAGAGAGAGAGAGAGAGAGAGAGAGAGAGAGAGACAGACAGACAGACAGACAGACAGACAGAGAGACAGAGAGACAGACAGGCAGACAGACAGAGAGACAGAGAGACAGAGAGACAGAGAGACAGAGAGACAGAGAGACAGAGAGAGAGACAGAGAGAGAGAGAGAGACAGAGAGACATAGAGACATGGAGACATGGAGACAGAGAGACAGAGAGACAGAGAGACAGAGAGACAGAGAGACAGAGAGAGAGACAGAGAGAGAGAGAGAGAGACAGAGAGACATAGAGACATAGAGACATGGAGACAGAGAGACAGAGAGACAGAGAGACAGAGAGACAGAGACAGAGACAGAGACAGAGACAGAGACAGAGGCAGAGACAGAGACAGAGACAGAGACAGAGACAGAGAGAGGGACAAGGACAGAGACAGAGACAGAGACAGGAGAGACAGAGAGAGAGAGAGAGAGAGAGAGAGAGAGAGAGAGAGAGAGAGAGAGAGAGAGAGAGAGAGAGAGAGAGAGAGAGAGAGAGAGAGAGAGAGAGAGAGAGAGAGAGAGAGAGAGAGAGAGAGAGAGAGAGAGAGAGAGAGAGAGAGAGAGAGAGAGAGAGAGAGAGTCAATAGCAAGACAGAGGGAAAGAGAGAGGGGAGTATGAAAAAGAGATATAATAAAAAGAGAGAAAGAGGAAAAGGCAGGCCACGATAGGCAGCACATAGAAACTGAGCAGATGGGGTCAGCGAATGGGCGAGTGTGTTTTATATTGGGCCTACTACCGATTAATCGATAGTTGCATTCAGCAATTAGGGCAATCTTAGTTATACTATTTATTTGACTCTTGGCTTTCTGACACATTGAGGCTAAGCTGTGGTTAACTCTTTTGCACGACCTGACTACGACGGGCTAATCCCAGAGCTAGTTTGAGCAAGCAGATCTTAAAATTCAATCTCAAGGTAGATCTTAAATTTATTGTGAGGAAGTTTTTACGAAAACAATTGGAACTATTGCTCTATGGTCATTCAACTAGTAAAGGTCAATAGGATATACGAACAGTTCGATGCAAATAGCCGGTTACCAGCGAGCGTGCTCAGCATGAACAAGAGTGGTCAAAGAAAGCCTCGCCCCCAAAAGCCGTCTAACGCCACAATTGCACGACACTCTGTGGAAGGGTAGGCATAGGTTAGTTAGCGGTTGGTCCTCTACTTGGAATTGCTGCGGTGAAGTGCTGAGGATCGGTCTGCTGAGTGATGACATGCGGGGCATGCCACCCTGAATTCGTGCATTCGTCCGGATGCAGAGGCTGACGGGTATGGCCAGACGGCATCTGGGATCCAGGGAAACAAGGCTACTGTCTACTCAGTATCTAACCACGGGCACTGGAAATATTGCGTTCGCCCGTCAGCCTCAGATGCTAGTAGCTGCTACTTAACGCACCTAACAAGTCTATTACAGTGGATAGCGAGCACTCCTGCTGGCAGAACCTAGTTTGAGTGGCACTCATCCGGCTCGTGACGTCGTTGCCGTGAGAGTTCTCCAACTTCCCCGATTTCCTATCCTCGGCGGCTGACGGCTCGAGTCCAGCCACCACGATCGCAGTTCTCTACAGAAAGAATCTCAAAAAGCCAGAGGCCAGCAGCAGCAGCAGCAGCAGCAGCAGCAGCTTGAAGGCTTTGCTTGCGAGCAACTACTGCTGCGGCTGAGGGTGCCCAATAGCAGTTCGGGCTAGGGTTGAATCCCATGACGGCATCAATCAGAAGGTTGGACCAAGTCATTTTGTCAATAGCCTGAGTCAGATTAGGCGATTGCTACTGTTTGCAAGGGCCTTCATCGTAGAGACGCACACTAGGGACGCAGGGCGATTCAGATGCTCTTGACGCAGGGTAGCATCACTGTCTGGGAGCGTGCATTAACTGCCGGCTAGGGAACGCAAAGCAGCGTACGGAATAAGAATTTAGCGAAGATACAACAGCCTTTACATGCATTGGATCCCACATTAGGATCAATTCCCTCTCTCTCATCTCAACCCCCCTCTCCGACTCTCTCTCTCTCTCTCTCTCTCTCTCTCTCTCTCTCTCTCTCTCTCTCTCTCTCTCTCCTCTCTCTCTCTCTCTCTCTCTCTCTCTCTCTCTCTCTCTCTCTCTCTTCTCTCTCCCCATCTCTCTCCCTTTCTCTCACGGGACCAATTGGCTAGACTGCATACCTACCGAAGTGCAGATGTTCCTTGCGTCTGCTATCATTTAAAGGCTATTATCGAAAAGCCAGTAAACACGAGTGAGTCGGGTCATGAGTAAGAGGCTGACTGCTTTCTCCAGCTCACCATTTCTCCCAAGGAAGTACCAACCTGACAGTAAGCAGGTGCTTGTTAGGGAGTAGATTGAGAAGCTGTGAGTGCAGGAAGTCGTCTCCAGCGATCGTCTCGCACAGCATCAGTTTGTCTAATAGGAGCGGTAGCTACAGAGGCTCAATGGCCACAATGAGGCTCAATGGCTCACTTAATAGTTACGTGTGTGCTGTCGTAGGTGGCGGTAGTCCTACAAGCAGTAGTTTCCCACGATATCAGCTGCAGAACGACAGCGGAATCTAACGGTGGCAAACGTGTCTAATAATACTTAAGTCGAAGTTTCTCGCACACAGCACAGAGCAAGTATTTGCTCTCTTAGAGGATTCTTTATTCACTCTCCATCTGTTCTTCGGTAGCTCTTCAATAAGCTTGCCTTGCCTGTTGAGAGCTCGAGTTTGACTCCCGAGACAAAGACACATCTTTCCTCTGGGAAGAAAAGAACAGTGACGCACACTTGGGCTCGGACTCGTTAGTTCTTCTTTAGTTCCTCCTCATTCCACTCATGGACAGGAACCACAGACATTCGTACAGTTGCTTCGCTCAGCCAGACACATTCGAATGGATCATTTCCATAAGTCACATGGTTCCGCTTTGACATACCAGAGAAAAAGAGAGCGAACACGGTGTACTGCAGTAGATGGACTAGGCGATCTCGTTTGAGCAATATGTGGCATGCCAACGAATTCTTCCAACTCGTGCCGATGACCGACCTTTAAGACACGTCCCAACTTAAGAAGTAGAGTTTTGGGGACACAACATAGCTACCCTTGTCACCCATGGTATTGCTGTAGAGGCATTTTCTTGATGTGAATGTGCACGAACAAGAAACATCTGCACATTCAGAAGGTCTGAGGCCTGAGGCCGATTGCTGTAGAATTATTAGGAAGAGGCTCTGTCTTCCCTGCTGCTAAATAGACAAACCAGCACATCCAAAGAAGTGTACAAACTTCCAGAGCAAGAGAATGAAGGGTACTAAAAGGGATGAGATCAGAATGAGAGCTTTGAGGTTATGGGGAGGGGGCTGGGGTTCCCCCTTTGCTCCAGCGGTTGAGTTGCTTGCGCCGGGGACCAAGGTCTGGCTGAGGTCGTGTGGTCGAGCCATGAGGCATATGCCAAGCGCCTGAATGGAGGTTAAGTTCTGAATAGAGATATGCCTAGATAAGTGTACCACAGCCAGATAGTCCATGTTTTCGTGGTGACGTAGTATCTAAACTTTTTGTAAGTTTCTCCCTGCTGACTTTCCACATGCCTGTGCAGCAAAGATGCTTACAGACGGTGCAGAACTTGGCTCGTCCATTGTGTGTACCGAAACTTTCGCGTCACCTAAAATCGATCTGACCTGCACCTGATTGGTCCCGGTCAAGCAGTGCGTCGACTTCGATGGCATGTCAGTCACGTTTACGTTCAGCTCACTTTCTTGCTCTGGCCTACCCGTGTGCGTTTCTTAATTACTCCTCGGGCTTTGCCTCGTTTCTTCAGCTCCTCCCCTTCCCCCAGATTCTGATCTGTGCCAACGTCAAAATTCGTTGGAGACCCCGCGGTTCGTTCCTGCACAGATAAGGCCTTAAACTCTCTGCTTACCGACCATTCGAAATTCAGTGGATCGACCGACAACTCTCGCTCTGGCTCGCCTGGCGTGGCTTGGTTCCGTCAAACTTAGCTGCATAGCTGCACCGGTCTCAGCCTCTTCGTGCCCTCGCGTCCTCTGTGGACAATAAACTAGCTGTTCTATTTCTACGCTTAAGGACTGTTTGGCGACTGTTTGGCTTCTACTCTGCTGGCCTCAGACTGTGTAGGCTCAGACGTCCTCAATTTTGGCAGTCCCCGGCAGTCTTTGTAGGTTCCAGCTTTCATATCCACCAAAATAACCAAGAAGCACTCAGCCTCAGCTGTTTCCGTAGAACCGGCATTAGTGGGTAACAACTGTATTCTCTACTTCGGCATAATTTTCAGCCAGTTGTATGAGCATTTGGCAGAATGGGATTTTCTCGCCCGTGTCTGCTGATGGTCGAGTCAACTCTCTCCGGGGTGAAAGGACACGCTGCTTCCGAAAGGACTGGAAATGTTCAAGAGCCCAAAATTGGATAAGATCTGCATATGAATTCCACCAGAAAACGGTTCCCTGCTCATCCAAAGTGGACGAGTGCCACAGAAGTTCTAAGCAGAGCGCCGCCACCATGCCGAGGCTTGTGGGTAGGCTTATCGCAGCCAAAGCCAGCGTTAAGTGCCAGCGCCAGATGTGGCACGGTGACCAATCGATGTAACCGTGTGTCCGCAGTGAGCAAGCCAATCAAAGACCGGATGACTTAGCCACCCAATGCTGCTCCCCCTCCCCTCCCGTACTGGCGTGAAAAGGACACAGGTGGCAGTGGCATGCCAGGGAGCTTGCTCGCTCTGCTGCATCTGAGTCTTAAGTGGACTGCGCCAGGACTGCGCTAGGATTGCACCGGAGAAGCGCCAGCTGCCGGGGCGCACTCGCTCGAGGAAACGATCCGTCTGTCGCTACGAGACCGGCCGCCGCCTCATGCGCGAGCGCATTCGGTCGTTCGGCTCTGCCGAATTACAAGAGGACACGGAGCAGCCATTAAGCTGGTCCATGTCCTGAGCCACGCCTACTCGGAGCTGTTTGAGTAGGAAACAGGGCTCGCTTATTTGTGTGCTCAAGACCTCGGCTACATATTTACCGCCAAAAAATAAGTCCAGTCACCGCCCGCCCAAGCAGGAGACCTTTACCAGCTACTGACAGATATTGCCTTTTGAGGTCGGTAAATGGAGCCAACTCGCGAGTTAGGTCGAGGGCACTACTTGGCTGTACCGGCACAAGCCGATGATAAAGGGCAAAGCTTTTAGTCCAATTTATATGTAAAAAATGTGCACGCAACGTCAGCTAGAAGGTAGCGTTCGATAACGGTGGACGATCTCGAAAACCTTCAATTATCGGTCCAGTGCTCTATCGATTGAGCAACGGAGACTACCTTTCATTTGGCGCTCAGCAAAGGGCCTTAGAGCCGTGGCTTTAAATTTTCCCTCACGTGTTCGAGCTGAATCCCGGCGTATTGTGCGAATGTAAGTGTACATTTGTAATTGCAAGTTGGGTGGCATCGCGTTGCTGTTGTCTTTGACTACCGCCTCACAGCCTGGTGCTGACTCAGGCAAACAGTCGGGAAACAAAGTGTGGTAGAAGCAGCTACATCTGATACACCATTTGTGTAGCATCCTACAAGAACCAAATCAATTTCGCGGAACTTATGCAAGCTGAAGAGGAAGCATGCAAATTTGTTAGTGACAACAGGCTCGATTTCAGTTCGCACGACCGCACAAAGGAAAATTTACACGACGGTTTGGGTGAGCAAAACGAACTGGAGGGTGGGGGTATACGAAGGGTGGGGGAGGTGGGGGGAGCATACGAAGGGTGGGAAGCGTACGAACTGGTGCGGAGCGTACGAACTGGAGGGGAGGGGCCCGATCGCAAAAGGATTCGAGGTCGATTAGAGCTACAAGCGAACAGCTCGAGTCAGACTAGAGGTCGCTGGTCAAGGACGAGGAGCATGT
The DNA here is from genome assembly GCA_009760855.2 of Cristatella mucedo. NCBI lineage: Eukaryota > Metazoa > Bryozoa > Phylactolaemata > Cristatellidae > Cristatella > Cristatella mucedo. Next base: position 4,951,187 of record WPIO01000018.1, on the reverse strand, counting down.
CATTTCACCTTCACCCGCCGGGAACTATCGCCTGGGATTATCTACTTTGCGTAATGCGGATGGGACGAGGAGCAGCCTCGCTATCGAGGAGCAGCCTCGCTATCAGCCTCATTATCGCCGGGGATTATTTCGGATACGCTGGCCGGTGGTAGCGGGGTGGCGCCTGTAACTAACCCAGTGGCTGACGGGTTCAGCCGCGCTGGAATGCTTACACCCGGTCTTCTCTCGGCTCCAGCACAGCGAGCTGCTAGAATATGCGCTCCTGCAAAGTGACCGGGTATTCGCTTGACTAATTCAGCCAGTTTCCCCTGTGGCTATACAAATGAATTATGCTCATAATCATGATGAGATCTTTGATGTTAATATTATCATATGCTCTACTCCTATGATGCCGAGCTCCTATAATGATCTCGCCACTTACTGAGATGGCGATACAAAGTTGGCCTTTGTAACTTCAGCCTAACCCAATGGTTTGAATACTTTGCTTGGGGATGGTGGCGGCGGCGGCTGCCTGCAGCAGTACTGCCATTTGTTACTACTTTACTCAATACCCAAGAGCAACCAGGGACACATCCTTGGTCGATTTAAAGTGCATTGAAAACCGCAGCTATTATCATGTAATTCCAGCGGTTAGTGCAGCCTTCTTCACAACCCCTACTCTGGTCGTTACGATTGCATACCATCATTAATGAATATGCCGTCGGCGCTGGTTAGGCGCAGTGGTTAAGGCGCTCGCCTCGAAGCAAGGTCAAGATGAATATATTTGATGACCGAGATCGCGGGCTCAAGCTCCGTGGCACTCGTGGATCGCCTGAATAGAGATTAAGCTCTCTTATGGTGCTATACAAATGTATCATATATATTTTTTGACAGAGCCCGCAGGCTGTGGCTTTCGCCCGGCACTAATGTACAGTTAGCATGATTGGGACCGTTTCGAGTCAATGGCGTCAATCTACGCCTGACGAGTGCATGCATTACATTGCACTCACATTGGATGGACACTCGTTTCCATGCTGTCTCTAAAAAGTCGGCAAGGTTAAGCCATGAAGTCTTTAACACATAACAAACAGTACAATATGCTAGATTGGCAGCCTGTGCAGATGTGGAGCAATAGAAGTACATACGTTGACATACTTAGCGGATATTCTACTTTTGCCAATTGCAAAATACCAGTTGCTGACATCACGACAGCATGACAGCTGCTGTCGCATTCTTTCGGCGGTGTTCCCGAAGCCGTGCGTCATCGTCCCGCGCACCAGTCTCAGGCTGCTACTTTATAATGGCCGAATCTCAAGCAGCCCTCGTGATGGGGTACTTGCTTGGGATGCTGCAGAGATGCTTAGATGCGCAGAGAATGCTAGAAGCCTGATATGTTTGAAGCCACTCGTAGATACCTTGCGATGAAGAATTCAAAGCTCTCTGACCGTTGGCTATTAGCAGCTTGCATGCGATGTCAGTGAAAACATGCTAGGGCGCTGTACAGTTGCGACTGAAGGGGACTAGCCAACCGATGCTGCTGCTGCTGTGGACAAAGTTAATAACGATCAGAGTGAGCCTCACTCGCAGGACAGGCAGCTGGACCTGCAATTTGATTGAGGATCGGAGAGGCTGTTGGCAATTGATGAACACCACCTAGATGGAAGAGTGGGGCACAGCAGTTGCAGTGGTTGCAGCAAGCCAGCGAGTCCCGCTGTCGGCTACAGACCGTGACCACTCACTGCTGAGTGTTCGACAACCAACAGACACGACCTGCATTATGTGGGCCCTCGCTCGTTCTGCTATTAAAACCAGAATCCATGCACGGTTGATCGAATCAAAGACAGCTGGACCCTGAGCCACGGCACCCGAGTGCCTGCGCATCTATAAGAATCGCTCCTGAGCTGGGCGTACATCCTGGCGTAAACGATCGCACTAAGGCTCCCGCAAAGACTAGTACCTTGGAAGGTCGGTCGTTGGAGCGTAAATCACAAGGTCTGCGATTTCACAAACTTTTGCTCACAGCTCTCCTCGGGCTGCGGCCCGGCATTGCGTTCAGCGGCTCCGATCGCTTAAACCTCGCTTGACCCGTAAACCCTGAACCCTGAAAGTCATGTCAGAAAGTCTGCTCTGTCACCCAACGACCCACTTAACCTTCTTATTCATGACTACCTCTGGAAAAGTCAAGGTAGGTTCCTCTCCTCGGTTTAATCGTGGCTGACTACACATTTGAAGTCCTGGATTATAATCCATCCTCAGGCTTAATAATCCACTCTCTGTGTCTGGCCGGGTACTATTTATAGCGCCCCCTAGCGTCCTGAGCTTGCCGTAGCTTGCTCGAGCAGCCCTCCATCTTTTATTTCAGCTGCTGACGGCTTTCCTTTTACGCTCACGAGCCGCTGGCCGCCTCGCGCGGCGGCGGGACAGCTGATGGTAGATAATTTATGTTGGGCACTCGGTAGCCGAAGGGATCTGCGAAAAAACAAATTCCGAACTGCTGATCGGAGCTTAGCTGCTGGGCAGGTGGCTCGGCTGGTCGGGATCTGCGTCAATTCTGTGGCGAATGCAACCCTCTGAACTAGATTACAAAACAGCCCTGCGGCTGCGCAGTCCTCCTCGCAGACGCTCGAGTGGAGATAACTGGTGGAGCAGGAGCCTCGAAGCGAGCGGCTGCTACAGCGAGTCGTCGAAGATGCCGCTGCTGCTGCTGCTGCAGACGATACGCGCAGGTGCGTCGACCGTAGCAAATGTAATGTATCTCCATCAGTAACTCCACAAAGTCATAAAGACCATGTGGGTGTTACGCAGGAAAGCCGCCCCCTCCGTCTAAACGAAAAAGAGTGATTGGCTCGCACTTCTCGACCCAACGGCTCGCTGGTTCGAGACCGGCAGCTGGCAATCCGTTATGGCCAGCTGCAAGCGGTGATAGTAGCCATTAAGGTGGGAATAGCTCTTCTGCCGCTACATCAATGCCGCTAGCTCGATCAGCAACCTTTGCGTTACTTATCGCAAGGCGGCAATCGAGTGCACCCGCTTTACACTGATAACAAGTCGCGGCGTCCGTACTTACGTAAAACTATTTATTCGAGAAAAAGCCGCAGAAGGCAGAAAGCGTATGCGCGTGCGCCCCGCATGCGCAGTTCCACTCCCGTACGTCCCTCAAAGACGTCAAGCGATACTCCCTAAACGAGCCATTGCGGCTTCATCGTCCAGCTGCTATAGGTCACGATTCGCAAGCCGCCAATAGTCTCTAGGGCTGTCGCAATAACTATTAAGTAATGTTAATATATTATAAGAAATGTAATAAAAATAATGTACAAATAATAATAATAAAGTAATAATAAGTCATTTGCAAAGTGCCCTAAGCGCCCGACGTATCTCTATCGAGATGCAGTTCACAGTTTGGCGAAAGCGAATCGATAGCCGACGACTGATGGGCACCGTGCGGTATCGTGCTTAGGCAGGCGTGCAAAAGCAAATAACTGTCGTGCTTAGCGTGCTGCGATGAGCAGCTGGATTGCTAACTATCCTTTACTTTTCCTTTGCCGTCAAGCCTGAGAATACCTACGCGTAGCGCGCAATTACCCCTTAAATGCCACAGCATTGCTTACGGCTCTGCGGCTTACCTCGGCGGAGCGGCGGATGTCGGTAGCGAGTTCCACTTCCTTCCACTTCCTGCGAGAGAGCATATGAAGTGAAAGCACCGTTTCCAAAGGATTTGAGTTTGGTTAGTGGCCAATCGACTTGAGAGTAAGGGGGTGGAGGTACGAAAGGAAGCGTAAACAAAGGTGGAGGTACGAAAGGAAGCGTAAACAAAGGTGGAGGTACGAAAGGAAGCGTAAACAAAGGTGGAGGTACGAAAGGAAGCATGAAGAGTAAACATTTCAAAAAGGGGTCTGAGTGTGCCAGAGCAAGAATGTCGCTCGCGATGTCGTTTTTCTACCCTAGTAGACAAGATTTATGGACCTTTCAATATGCGTTTCCTAATTTGACATTTCTTCGAAGAAATGTGGCTGCTCGCTGCTGAGCTACACACGCAGAGTGGCTCTTTTAGTGGGATCAGAGTGCTATCACCTATTTGTAGCCAGATTATGGAAAGCACAACCTTCAAAATGGGCTCGGCCAGCATATATCCTGTAGCATCTGCACGAAATCTAGGTGCCCTGCTGCAAATTACCACTTCAGCTCCACCAGCAAGACGGCTACGATTTTCGGCTGCGCAGCATTACACAAATTCACGCCCGCTTAGACAGGGATACCGCATCCAAGTTGATCCATACATTTGTGACATGTCCCGTTTCGATAGCTGGTTTTTAGGCTTTGCAATAGGGCGCTTACACTTGGTGCAAAACTCTGCCGGAAGCGGCGGCGGCGGCGGCGGCGGCGGCGGCGGCGGCGGCGGCGGCGGCGGCGGCGGCAGAGTTTTGCACTGACTGTAAGCAAAAAAAGCTTAGAACTCCTGATAAAAATAAAGTGGACCCGCTCGAGCTTTGGGTTTCCGCCGTCTGCCCCCGCAGCTGACGCCACCTGTCGCGAAAACTCTGCGGGTCGCGGCAGAGTTTTGAACCGAGCGAAGAAAAACTGGTTTCAGGGTTGTGGATTCGAATCCTGCGATGGGCGAACTTCATTCATGGTCAGCACTTGGGAAATTGCAGTAGATTCCGTATCTTCTTCTCATGCGGTAGGTAGCGCTGGCAATCCCACTAGTTCAAGTGGTGGCTGTCTTCATCTTCGCAGAGCAAAGCTTCTCTTTTTCGCGACAGCGTTTGTTTCTCCATCAGCACCCGAAGAGAAACAAAACTCCTTCTCTGCCTCTTCATTCTCTCTTCATTCTTCAGGTCTCTTCATTCTCGGGCTCCAGGCTACCTAGCAGATCCACTCCCCAGCCAGGCGAGGCATCGTACCTCTCGCTCTTCTGACTCAAGTCGCTTAGCTGCGCCTCAAACCGGTCTCAAATTCTGCGGAGACCGTGCCTTTAGTTCTCATGCTACCGTTCTCGCACGGAGGTCCCTCCCCATCACTGCCGGGGCGACATCCTCTGACTCGACGGAATCTAAAAAGAAGATAAAGACATACGCTGTTCCTTACTGCACTTGCTTGGTCCTTGTGCTGTCCTTTGCACACTTAGGCACACGTGCTGACGCTGTGCAAGTTATTCCTAACTAATGGACATGCTTCGCTTATAGCGCGTATAGCGCATAATACGGAAAGTATACGGAATGAGATGCCTGAAAGAGATTTCGTTGTCTTGCGGTGCTAAGCAAATGTCTTATAAAAGTAAAAAATATACTTATATATAATTTATATAGCGCCCTAAGAGAACTTGATCTGTATTCAGGCGCCTCACATGTGCCGCGGGGCACGAGTCCACGACCGCGGCCAGACCGTGGTTGGGGCGAGCACCTTAACCACTGGGCCAATTATTAATGAATAATACCATGTCTATATCGATATCGCTAGTGCTGCTGCATCGCCAGCACTGCTTGCCGTTATGTATTTCACTTCGACTAGCTGCCAGGTGGCACGTCGAATGAAGGTGAAGGTCACTGAAGGGCGGCTATTGACTCTTGAGCGTCGCAAGAGCCCACGAGCGCCCTCGCGAACGTTGCAGCAAGCAAAAAGGTTCCAATGGTTCCAGGTTTCAAGGTTCACGTGCACAGTATGTGGCTGTGCAATTATTCTTTTGCATTTTTGTCGGAGGGGTTGGCCGAAAATCGCCCTCGCAGACTTTCGCCCTCAGGTCAGCTTGAGGGGGAGGTAATCTTTCCACGGGAGGAGCAAATTTCTTACTTCCGATTTTCTTATGCCTCCTCCAAGTTACGTGGGTTGCTGCCACGGCAAAGACTGCTTACGTAAGCGAATCTGGGACTTGCCCTACAAGTCGAGAAATATCCGGCCATAGCTTCGCTCGAAAAGCGGCGTCGACGCGTCGCGGCGCGATTTTCGAGGAGATTCGCGATTTTCTGCGCATTTTAATCTGGCACTTAAGTCTTGTACTAGAGACGGGAAAATTGTTGGAGAGGGATTTGGCCAGGGTCATGGCCTTGAAAAACCCGGTGGCATTTCGAGTGCGGGCGAGCTGCAGCGTGCGAAGCTAAGGTCGACAGGAATGACGTCGACAGGAACACTGTCATTGCGCACCAAAGACGGCCTGGCACGAACGCCTGACACGAACCTCCAGGAATATACGTCAGTTTTCGGTAGAGTGAACGTCTTCAAACGTCTCTCAAAAGGCTCGCTATTTCTCTTCGCTAGTTATTGTGCCCAACTGGCAAACGACACCAGCGACGGCTCCCGAAGGCCACGTCGCTTTCGCGTTTTCTTGCCCGCTTTCTAGTTTAGTCGACCCGGCTCCTAGCACCGGAAGAAAGATGGCGACGCGCGGGCAGTCCGCTAGGGTGCGCGCGAGACAGAGGAAAAGTAAAATCAAGGTAATTCGTCAGGCCGCATAGCCTGTCGAAGTAAAGTAAAGGTGAAAGCTGGCCGATAAAACCTGATCTCATTTATAAAGTGGCAGATGAGCTTTGGCGTCTATTATCCCGGTTGCACTGGAGGCGCTTAAAGATCGCCGCTGCAGCACGACTCGAACCCGCGACCCGGATCGTTGAGAGCGAGCACCTTGCCCGCTGAGCTAATCAAGCGATCGGGCGATCGAGTTGCGAGGCTGCGGGCCTGCGGGTGGAGGGACTTCCAGGAGGGGGATCTTCGTCTCGTCCGAAGCCCTCTCGTCTCGTCCGCACCGACTTTATTGGCTGACGTTGCAAGGCGTCGGCGGCGGCTGCACAGGTGGGCACATACGGCAACCAGCGCTGTCGGGTGCGATGGCCGGCGGCGCTGCGAACGACACCCGCTCGCATTTCGGTGGCGCGGGCCTCGTTCGCTAGCCGAAAAAGCAAGAAGCAGCCCTATTTAACCGCGCGAGCGTCAGAGAAAAAGCCGCAGTCGAATGGCCAGACCGCGAGCGTGGACCGGCCCGCTCGGCCCGGCGGCAGCGCCGATGTCGCACGCTCTGTGGCGGCTGCGCCGGTGCAGTCGAGGCGCGGCCGCCGGCTGTCGCACGCGTTTGATGAGCAGTAGTTTGTCTGGATATTTGATCGCCTCCAGACGGGGTCGTGATTGATTAGTGGATAGGTATTGCAAGAACTTTCAAACGTCGCTGCACGAGGATTCCGGTTCAACGGCCGTAGTCGGTCCAAGGTAGGCCAATCGCAGGTGTCGGAAGCTGACGGCAGCCACTTGTTTAGCGGAGGGAGCTGTACAGCTGTACCAGGCGTACAGCTTAATGTAATGTAATGTATCTCCGTCAGTAACTCCACAAAGTCATAAAGGCCATGTGGGTGTTATGCAGGAGAGTTTTGTGTAGCGCACTCACAGCCTAAGCGGCTTTCTGTACGCATTCGGTAGCCAAAAGACTTCGTCTCACGAAACAAAGAGAAAGTGGGAAGCATAGCAGAGTCAGGCGAGCAGTTGAGGTAGTGAGTAGCATAGAAGTAGCAGTTCAGGACCGCTGAAAAATATGTGCCATAGTCGGCTTAACCGCGGGTCTTCGCCCAGGAGGCGAAGGCGCTCCCTCTTCACGACTGTGGTCTTGAGTTCGAGTCTTGCAGTGGTCAATCTTTTCAGCTCTTTTCTTCTAGCTCTTATCTTTGTATCACGAAGTTTTCTACGACAGCTGCCAGGCAGCCTATGCACATAAGGCCATCGACGCAGCATGGAGACCTTGTCACTTGCGTCTTGCAAATCGGCTCAACTCTCAGGAGCTGGAGCTGTGAGCACACGTAGCGTCGGTGCTTACCTGGGTCCAAGCTTACCTGGGGCAAGATGCTCGCATTTCACTACCCAGGTCGCGGGCTCGAGTGCTGTGGCAGGCTATTCTTTATTACCTTCTGTTAAAGGGGCGCTAGCCGAACTCACACTCTTCTGCTGCTACATAAACGAGGCTGACAAATCAGCTTCACTGTAATATCGGCTTTAGAATCAGCTTCATTTTACATGGGATACGGAATTTCGTGGGATACGGAACTGTGCAGCCGATCGGTGGTTCAAGGGCAGAGGAACTATCCGCTGTAACTCCGAAACTGCACTTGGTCCGGTCGGCCTGGTCTTTCGCGTAGCTTACTCCGATGGGCGATAATTGCCCGCTTAGCCAATACCCGAGTATCGCAGCATGCAACTATATTTTTATGAAACAATTTTAAATGGTAAAAATAATGGTATATCTGCACTTGTGTCCTGCATAGCGCAGTTACAGCCAAGTGCCGTTGGTTGGCGCGGAAATGTTGAGAAAAATGCTTGAGCAGAAAAAGTGCAAACGAGCATTTCTCTCTGTCTGTCTGTCTGTCTGTCTGTCTGTCTGTCTGTCTCTCTCTCTATGTGTACACTTCTGCTTATTTGGAATTTGTTCGGTTATTTACTTTATACCTACAGCTTTTTATGTATACGCTAGCGAGCTTTGTCTATTTCGTCTGCAGTTGCTGCGGTCGCAAAGCCAACGTACCTGACCTTGTAAGCAGCCGCGAACAGGTGGATTGTCTCACTAGCTTTGATAACCTGCACCACTCATTAGTTATCCCACCAAAAGTGTTTTGACAACAAATTCTACAGGGCCAGCGCAGGGCAGCAGGCGTCTGTGCGATCTAGGCGATCGTTGGCGGCGGCATTCTGCTGCGAGCCCTATTTTAACGATCTCGTCCGCGAAACGCAAGCCAGTCAGCATTTAAAGTACAACCAACTCCACAGCCGTGGCTGCCTCGCGCACGAGCACCGATGGCAAAGAGCTTCAAATGGGCCGCTTGCCCATGGTTCCTATCATTTCAAGTCGTCGAGTCGCTAGAGGACGCCCTTGTGCTGGCGGTGCGTCTGAGTGCGGCAGTCAAACGAATGGCAGTGGAAACTGACGAGTCGACATCGCTAATTTGTGCTGTCATCGGAGGTTGCGCTCTTTTACGCGAATCTATGGTTCATCTTGCTCATGCATTAAATACGCTCCTTTTCTTACATAAAGCCCGAAAAAACCTTAGGCTTTTCATTTGGATAAAGAGGAATTCAGACGTTGGCAACAGTAAAAGCTCTTAAACGTACCGTATGGAGCTAAAGCGTAACTGACCATTAGATGTTCTCAACCTAAAAGCTAGTTGCATGCTTTAATTGTAAATTAAACCTAACCATACCGTGTTTGCAAGGCAAGTTACAAGTGGTAATGCTATAAGAAAGTGCCTTGCTAACGACGACGGTTGAACAACATCTTGCCACAAGGTTTATTTCTGGTTTGAGAAGTTTCAACAAATGTTTGTGGCCAAGTAAAAGGAAGGACACGAGCTGTCAATATAACAATTCTTTTTTAATTAAGGACCATCGTTAATACTACATCGCCAAGGTCTCGTAGAGCACACGACTTACGAGGCAAAGAAATTGAAATACATTTAAGTCGGCGTGGTCGGCGTCGTGGTGGCTTAGTCGGCGCGGCCGCGGGACCGAGTGACCACGTGAGCATTTCTTGCTGATTCGCGTGTAAAGTACCCTTAAAGAGATGTGCAGTAGTTCTCTTCGGCGGCCACATTCATGTTTTACAATTAGTGTTAAATCTTACCCCGACGACTTCCATACGTCACCACTTCTTGGGTCATCACTGAATGTGCACACTTGGTCGGCGTCGTGGTGGCGCAGTCGGCATGGCCGCGGGACCGAGTGACCACGTGATCACGTTCGTCCCTGAATGTGCAAACTTGGTTGGCTATGCTTCTCTTCTTTTCGAGGCTTCGAATGCCCCGCAGGAATGCTCGCAAGCGAACCGACAACGAGGTTTACTTGCATAACTTCCCGAATTACGGCAGTACAAACGTGTTCAAAGCGAATGCTGCTTGGAGCATGGCGCTCGAAACATGGCGCAGGAAAGTGCGAAAGTCTCGTTCGGCTCGCGTTGGCGGAGCGCCGGGCAAGCGAAATGGGGAGCGCTGTGCAAGCGCTACCCGCCGGACGCGAAATAATTTTTCTCCGTCCCGTGGTCGCATGGCGTTCGGTAGCTCTGTATTGGCAAATTACTGCGCCAACGTGTGCAGGCATTTATTATGAGCATTGCATTCCAGCGGGCGTGCGTATATACAGGTGCACATACACATATCTGTACGTATATTTGTAGATAAACTCGCCAGATGCGCTCGCCTTTCTATGGCGGTCATGGTCATGGGCTCGAGCCCCACGGCAAATGTGCAGCTGGGGTGCCGCTGTGCTACCTGGGTAGAAGTATTCCCGAAGGAGAATACAAGCTATACAACTGAATTATGTTAATATTAATATTAAGTGAAGTCTAGGTCGCTTTTAATCATACCTGGATTACGACGACCTGCCGCAAGAGTCAATTAGGGGTACACGAGTCGTGATTGATGAAATAGCAATCGCACGTACAGTAACAAAACGCTCCCAACTTACGGAAGCACTTACTCAGAACTTGCGTAAGCAGTTAATCAGAACTTACCTAAGCACTTACTCAGAACTTACCTATCGCACTCCTGTGCATACTCGGGCAACACTATTCACAGTTGAGTTGTTAGTGAAAAGGCGCTGTCTCTCACAAACACGCGAGAGCTTCAAAAATGCATACACTAACTAGACTATTCAGCCAGGTAACTTGTCATCTCCAAACCTGAACGATCGAGTGAATAAAAAAATTCACGACACTTAAAACGTATCGCTACAATGAGATGTAATGTAATGTATAGGATATCACTTTCATGCTGACGATACTCAGCTATATTTATCATTTAAACCATCGGAATCCCTTGCGGCGATTGATAAACTAAATGCTTGCCTTGCCGACATTCGATCCTAGTTGTCGGCAAATTTTCTCAAACTAAACGACAATACAACTGAACTGCTGCTCATAGGACACCCTAAGCGCGAGGCTGGATTAAATGGCTTTGCTCTTCCAATAGGCGATGCTGCTGTGCGACCATCACCACGTGCTCAGAATTAAGGTGTCTTCTTTGACTGCTGCTTACATTTGGTAAGCTTCGCTAAAAAGAGGTCTTCCAAAGCCAGCCATCACGTCCAATCCCATTCTAAGATTAGAACTTCTTCATAGCACATCCGAGCATGCACGGCTCAGGAGTCGCAGCTCCAATGCACTCGTGCGTGCAGATATATATATATATATATATATATATATATATATATATATATATATATATATATATATATATATATATATATATATATATATATATATATATATATATATATATATATATATATATATATATATATATATATATATACATATAGATATATAGATGTGGCGACTGCGACGCTCGCGACAGACGAGCCTAGCTGCAGAGTTGTGCACCAACTAAGCGCCTGATTTTTAAACCACGGATTAGGATTCCCAAACGCTATAATTCAGGAACCGCTTACACTATCTAGAATTTGTGTAATCTAACCACTAATTCAAGTACGTGGCTCGCCCGTAGCACAGAGCGCGTAATAATTATAATAATGCACTTGATAAAGCGCCCTCAGAGAACTCAATCTCTTTCTAGGCGCTTCACATTTGCTGCAAAGGGAAACGCGATTGAATGGTGAGTAATATCATGCTTGAGAAACAGCATGAATAACATGGTTAGGGATGACATGCACAGGGTCAGCATGCAAATGTGGTTAGTGACATGCATGCACAGTGTCAGCACACATAAGCACATCAAGGACGAATCACTGGGAATCACTAAATGCTGTCCTAAATAGGTGTGTTTTTAAGTTCCTTTTAAATGTGGTCAAGTCAGGGGATGATGCGACGCAAGTCGGGAGGGAGTTCCAGGCTTTGGGAGCATACGAACTAAATGCACGGTCCCCAAAGGATTTGAGGTTTGTACGAGGTATTGGTAAACTGTTGGATTCCGAAAAGCGGGTGGTACGATGCTTAGCCTGGTGGGGCAGTAGATCTGAGATTGGCTGGTGCCAAAGAATGAAGTGACCTAAAAGTGAGCAATAGAACCTTGAAGTAGATCCGTTGCTTGACTGGGAGCCAGTGCAGGTCGATGAGAAGTGGTGTGATGTGGCAACTGCGCCGCTCATGACAGACAAGCCTAGCTGCGGAGTTTTGCACCATCTGTAATCGCCTGATTGCACATGCCGGCAGGCCAGCAAGCAGTGAGTTACAGAAGTCAAGACGGGATGTCACAAATGCATGGACCAACTTAGACGTGGTATCTATCTAAACAAGCCCGAATTTTAGCAATGTTATGTAGCTGATTGAAGGCAGACTTGACTGTGGAGCTGATGTGATCGTCTAACGAGAGGTCACTTTGGAACATGACACATAGATTTCGCGCTGATTCAACAGGAGATATGCTGGCAGAGCCAATTTTGAGCGTCAGCCTTTCCAATTTCTGAATCACACTGGGTTTGGCCATAGCTAGTAAGTTAGTTTTATCATCGTTAAGTTTTATAAAATTTGCTGACATTCATGTGCGGACGTCATCAATACATGCAGCAAAGGAGTTGAGAGAATTCGAGGTGCTCGAAGGCTGGGAAGGATCAATGCAAAGGTACAACTGAGTGTCATCCGCATAGAAGTGAAAGCCTAGATTGTGCTTGGCAATCACCTCAGCAAGAGGGAGAGTATAAACCGTGAAAAGAACCAGACCTAGCACGGAGCCCTGGGGTACCCCATATTTCAGAGCTACCTCGGATGATCTTTGTCCATTCACGTCAATACTCTAGTGTCTCTCACTGAGATAGGATCTGAGCCATTGCAGAACAGTGCCAGTGATGCCCAGGCGAGATAAGAGGCGCTCTAGAAAAACTTTGTGATCGATAGTATCAAAAGCTGCCGAAAGATCGAGCAAAACAAGCAGAGACCTCTACCTAAGTCTGCATTCCTAGGTAGGTCGTTGCACACCCTAAGCAATGCTGACTGTGGAGGAATTAGCTCTAAAGCCAGACTGGAACTTACTAGCAAGGTTGAAGTTTCAATATATGACGTACGCCTGCAGCTATGCAGATATATTATTATGATTAGCAAGGTTTGTCGGGGCACGCCTCGCCAAAAGGCGGTGGTAGAATGCGTGCCTTGGTCGCGTCGTAGCGCGTTTAAAAGGAGATGGTTTCAAACTCGTTGCCGCCCCTTAAGCGCGACCGTGCACCTCGGGGTGGTCGAACGCGTCGGCAAATCGGGCCAGCGTCGTCTGCCTCGCCGTCTCGCTCGTCTCAAGGGGCTAGCGTGACGCTGACGTCCGTTGGACGCCGAAGTCGGGGAAGGGAGGGGAAGTCGCCTTCCCTCGGGCAGAATCAGAAAGACGCGCCGCGAGTCACCAAGAGTCGCCTGCATCACGTTTAGTTAAGTCGGCGAGTGCTCTTCGTGTCGTCCGCGCGCCGCCCGCGTTTGCCGCGCGCTCAGGATGCGACCGAACAGGCCGACGAGGGCGGTGCGAACGACCTGCACTTCCGGTTGCGCTAGGGCGCGGAGCTGGAGTGTGGCTTTGCCGCTCTTTGTCCGTCCGTCCGCGGCAGTACGAGCGACGGCGGCAAAGCAACGCCTAGCTGCTGCCTTGCCGTCACGCACCAGCCTTGGACCGAGTGCGACGGCGGCAAGTCTGCCATATGGCGCGAGGCCGCTCAGCGTTTTCCGGCCGGTAAACGCTGAGCGACAATGGCGCCTCGGTTGTTATAGGGCCCGTGACGTAGGTAAACAAAGCGCGAAAGCTTGGCTGGCAATATTCGGAGCCGGAGTGCGCGCGCGCGCGCGCCGAGACGCTGCAGCAGCCGCGTCGCTTGAAGGAGGGCACGTAAGTTCGGCGACGCTCTGCGGCACTCTGGCGTAAAGGGATAGTTCAAACCCGGTTCGCATATTCGTGCGCGAATCGCGTCGCGTCGCTGGCGTCCGCCGGACGCCAGCGACGACGGGCGTGCGCCTGCAGCGCGTTATGGACGTTCTAGTGGCCTCTTCTCGGCGGCGGGCTCTCCGTGAGCGATGTCTGCGTGCTCTGCGTGAGCGATTGGCAACGCTCGCGCACCCGGACAAGCCGCGCCGCGCCGCGCCGCTGCGACCGAGGCTCTGCGTCGGCTTGCCGCAGAGCCTCGCCGTGCAGCCTCTCTCCACATCGCGCTCGTTGGCGAACGCTCGATGGCAGTCGCCGCGGCAGGGCCTGCGTCAGCTCGCCAACTCTCATGATGCGGTCGCGACGTCGCAGCCGGCGGCGCTGGCGGCTGAGCGTTTGAGGGGTGGGCCTCGTCGGCGTGCGGCGGTCGGTGCAGCTCGCGGAGATGCGAGAGCAGACGGAGGCGAGGCGCGAAGCGATTCTCTCGCTCCGGCGAGCCACGAGGCGCGAGAACCAATTTCTAAGAAATTTGCGTTCGGAATTTCCATCAGTCGCTAACGACTGTCGCAGGCATTTGCGAACGTTAAACTGACTGTGTTGCCAGATGAAGACGAGGACAACGGCTGCGGAAGCTAGCGCTCCAATAGTACGGCTAGCCTGGGACGCGAGCTTCGGTACCGAGTTCGCGTGTACCCTTCGTAGCAGCGTTCTCCCTCTCTCTATTCTCTATATGTTTATATATATATATATATATATATTTACATATATATTCAATACATCATATATATATATATATATATATATATATATATATATATATATATATATATGGATATGATAAATCTTACGCGCGCGCACACACACAGTGTATACGGCATATGCACACGTGTACAAACGTAAATATGTGTACAGCGGTATACAGACAATGTACTGTATATGCAGGTATTTAGACGCATCCATATAAACGTGTGCGAAAGTGTAGAATATCCAAACATACTCAAACGTCCGCGCGCGCCGGTTTGTGCTTCTATTCTTGTACGTCTTACAGTATTGCATAGGGCAGGCTGCTATAGCTAGTGCAGTCTAAAAAAGACGCGCTGGCAAGTCGAGCGCTGATGGGTAATCCTCTAATTCTTGGCCAGTAATAACTCTAGTGATAATAATAAATATAATAGAGCGTTTGTATAGCGCCCCAAGAGAGCTTGATCTCTATCCAGTCGCTTTACAACTTGCTGCAAAAGACTCAGTACCCAACGGTTGGCGTCAGGCACGGTATCAAGCGTGCAAAAGCGTGCACCATGCTTAGGCTGCCCCAGAATGCTAAAGAAAGCATGGAGACACCTATGGCCGCTAGCTAGAAAGACCTATAGCCGGTAACATAAACTGAATCATGTTGAGGTGTGCACGAAAAAAGAAGAATATCAGAACATAAAAAGACAAGTTCATCGGGCCCCCTCCCCCCCCCGAAGGACAAGCTGACCGGAACAGATTCGCCTTGAGCCGAGACTTAGAAACGATCGCAAGGCCTTCGAAAGCAGTGACCGTAGCTGCGTGTGAGTTTTCCGGTCTTTCGGTGCAGACAAACTGGAGGCTCTATCGCCGAAAATCTTTGTTTTAGTTCGAGAGACGGGACGGCAAGATGACTAGATGAAGAGGAGCTCGAGTGGTTTGAGAGCTTTCACACTAGAGGATGCAGGAGGTCGGATAGGTCGGAGGCTAGAGGTCGGAGGTCGAATAGGCCGGTGCTAGAGAGTGAAGTGACCTACAAGTCTGCTGCTGAGAATCTTGAAGTTGCTTGCCCGATGCTTGATAGGGACCCAGCGAAGCTCCGATAGATTGCTGCTTCGGTTTTCTGCGATCTCGTGATAGAAGCCGATTTTTCGGCGAACATGCTTTCGGGCTAACCGGTTCTGGTACAAACAGGTCCAAACTCTACGTATTACCGAGTAGCAGGATGGGCAGGCGACTGATTGAGGGCTGCTCTTGCTAAGGCGACTAGAGAGGCACCAGGTTGACTGCTCGGTTCGGCTAGCCGAGTCGGTATTTTCATTCTCAAGAACGCGTTGACGTGCCCACACTGAAGTGCCCGGAGCATGCACGCCCACGCATTCGCGCAGTGAGTGAGTGAGTGAGTGAGTGAGTGAGTGGGTCAGTGCGAGTGTGGTTGCATTTGCCCGAGCGATTGCGCACGGGCGAAGTTGCCAGGGGCTCACACGGTGTGTGCTGTCACCCAGGTGCGCTCGTGCGCACGCAGGCGAAAGCGGTCGCGGCTGTGTGTCATGTGTCATGTGTGTCATGCCCGTGCGTGTCGTTGCCTGCTGGAGAAGGGCCAGTGCCGCAGAGCGCCAGGCGACAGCCGCCTGCAAGCAGCGCTAGCGTTGCCATCGGCAGCTAGCCGCAGCTGGCTACAGCCGGCCGCTGTCAGCCGATTCGTGTCCCAGGTCAGTCACTTTGAAAAGTGACTGACCAGCAGCAGCAGCAGCAGCAGCAGCAGCAGCAGCAGCAGCAGCAGCAGCAGCAGCAGCAGCAGCAGCAGCAGCAGCAGCAGCAGCAGCAGCAGCAGCAGCAGCAGCAGCAGCAGCAGCAGCAGCTGGACGTGCTTGAGTGTATCTATCTGCTAGTGCGACGCATGCGATTCGTGGCGATCTTGCGTCCGGTGGTCGTCTCCCCCAGTTGAAGCTCGAGTGTGTCGGTTCGCTCGAAGCGCTGCCGACCCACCCATGCCAAGCAGACGCCAGCGCTTCTCTGACTCGGGCGCCCCCTTTCGTCTGTTCTAAACTTCCCCTCGTGACCTCGTGACCTCGTCCCCTCGTGACCGTGCTTCCTCTCGTCGTGCACCATGGCCGTGCACGGCCGCCTTAGGGCAGCACGGGGGGGGGGGGGGCAGTGCTTCGCTTGCACTCAGACGGAGAGCCGTTGAGACGACCTCGGCGTCGCCCCACACGATTCTGTGTCGCTCGCGCAGGATTCGGCCACTGCCCGCGAGCACGGACCAGAGCGAGGCGGCTACCGTCGCAACGGCTGAGCGAGTCCGAAAGCATCTCAGCGCAGACGCCACGCAGCAGGCCAGGCTGTCCCGGCAGCAGCTGCACTCGAGAAAGGAGAGGCTGGAACAGACATGTCTGCGCTGTCGAGGAATGCTACGAGGAGCGGAAGCCCTGCCTCTGCACGGGAAATGTAAGCTGCCAGCAGCAGCAGCAGCTGCTGTCTACTGCAGCAGCAGCAGCTGCTGTCTTCTGCTGCTGTGGGTGCTGCTGCTACTGCTGCTGGACGTGGTCGTCTAATGAGAGGTCATTTTGGAATATGACACCTAGATTTCGTGCAGATTCAACAGGTCATATGCTGGCAGAGCCGATTTTCAGCATTAGCTTTTCCTATTTCTGACTCACACTTGGTTTGCCCATAACTAGTAAGTTGGTGCTATAATGACAATAATAATAACAACATCAATGCATTTGATATAGCCCCGTCAGAGAACTCAATCTCTTTCCAGGCACTTTGGATTTGCTGCAAAGGATGCACGATCAAATGGTTAGTGGTATCATGCTCGATAAACAACTAGAATAGCATGGTTAGGGGTGACATGCAAGTTTGGTTAGTGGCAGAATGCACAGTGTCAGCATGCAAAAGCACACAAAGGTCGAACCACAGGGACCCACTCATCATTCAATGCAAGAAAGTTTGCTGCCATCCATGTGCGGATGTCATCAATGCATGCAGCAAAGGAGTTGAGAGAATGCGACCGTGCTCGAGGGCTGGGAGGGATCAAAGAAAAGGTAAAACTGAGTGTCATCCTCATAGAAGTGAAAGCCTAGATTGTGCTTGACAATCACATCGGCTAGAGGAAGAGTATAAACCGTGAAAAAAACAGGATCAAGCACAGAGCCCTGAGGTACCCGATATTTTAGAGGTTTCTCGGATGATCTTTTTCCATTCACATCAATACTATGCAGTCTCCCATTGAGATAGGAACTGAACCATTGCAATGCAACGCCAGTGATGCCCAGGTGAGATGAGAGGCACTCAAAAAGGACTCGGTGATCGATAGTATTAAAAGCTTCCGAAAGATCGAGCAAAACAAGCAGAGAAACTCTACCTATGTCTGCATTCCTAAGTAGGTCGTTGTACACCCGAAGCAATGCTGACTCTGTGGAATGATTAGCTCCCAAATCAGACTGGAATTTACTAGCAAGGTTTGAAGTTTCAATATATGAGTTCAGCAGGTCTGCCACGACTCGTTCCAGTGTCCTTTGACAGAAACGGTAGAAGGGAGACTGGGGGAAGTTGCTCAAGTTCTTTTGGTCTGGTGTTGCTTTTATGACTAGTGGCCTGACTAGAGCCTTTTTGAAAGGTGCTGGGACATGACCTGAGGCTAATGACATATTTATGATGTTAGTTATGCATGGCAGCAGCAGATCAATGCATCGTAAAAGCAGGACGGCGGGAATAGGGTGCAGAGAACTATTCTTCTTTTCTCCTTCGATTGGGATATGAACTTCACTCATGAGCTCACGGGGTGACTTTAGCATGTGCAGCATCAGCACGCATAAGCAAGCAAACGACCATCGACCCAGCAAAATGGGGTGAAGAATCGGCGCGTTTTCATCTTCCTCATGTGACCTGGTCTACGTGTGCTCAAGTCTGAGAAAGTCGTGAAGTCATTCGGGAGTGAGCTCCAGCTTTTGGGTGACTGACTAGGACTAAAGGCTCGGCTTCCAAAGGATCCGAGGTTAGTTACACAGCGTAGCTTACATAGGTTACATAGCACAGTTAGTCGATCAGAGTCAGAAGAACGGTTGCCACAATGTCTAGCCTGATTGGGAAGTAGTTCCGATAGGTAGGCCTGAGCAAGAGAATAGGACTAAAAGTGAGTGAAAGGACCTTGCATGTGATTTGCTGCTTGAGGGGAAGTCAGTGCAGATCGAAGAGAAGTGGTGTAATGTGGTGATCGCGATGTTCACGACAAACAAGTCTAGCAGTTGGCTTTTGCACCAATTTTGATTTCCGAAACTTCTGGGCTATCGGTCAAATGCTCTTCTCGATTAATAGAGACAACCGATTTTGATTGGCTCTCAAGACAAGGCTTTTAATGTAATGTAATGTAACCATTTGCTTCAAAATTCCACATGGGTGCACGATTCTGATTCCGGCTGATACCGACTGAATGCACGTGTGTGTTTTTTAATTACAGTTAATATGTTTACACGTGTACACACGTGTACACACGTGTATACACGTGTGCACGGGTAAATATACTGCGTATACATACATGCAAGTGCATTCAGTGTAAATACACGTACACATTCATTATAAATAAACATATATCTAGTGGCAGAGCCAGCGGGTCAGGGGGCCCATGCTGACCCTGTGCATGTCACCCCTAACCATGTTATTCTTGTTTAAGAACATGCTACCACTAGCCATCCGATCTTATTTCCTTTGCAGCAAATGCAAAGCATCTAGAAAGAGATTGAGTTATTCGAAGGTGCTTTATCAAGTGTGTTATTATTACTATTATTAATATTATTATTACAATGGGGCAGCGACCATGGCTGCCCCCTATTCCTTCAGGGCGCCCCGAACAGTCTCCAGCGACGAAATTATGTCTTAATTCCACTCGATGAGCGACCGCCGAGTTCGTGGAGAATAAACACTATGATTTTGTGCAATAGTTGTTCATTCATTGTGGGTCATGTCCCTACTTGAAAATCTTGCCTTTGCCACTACCTATATGCATTCAAGTATTTACTACATATTGCAGATGTGTGCAGGGTATAAGGGGGTTGAGTCCTACTGAAGGCAATCCCTTGATTCGCCCATGGGCCTCAGCTCAGGAGTAAGGTGCTCGGTCTTCACGATCGCAGTCGTGGGTTTGAGTCCTGCAGTGGTCGATCCTTTATTTAAAAAAAATACCAGCTGATTTAACAGCCTCTTTTTGTATAGCGACAGAAGAGCCTTGACGGCTGCCCCACTGCTTGGAGTGGCGATAAAGGATCGCCCACCGCAGGATTCGAACCCACGACCTCGATACCGAGGTCGTGAACCGAACCTTACCTAGTGAGCCATTACGGCTAACCAATTTACCACTGCAAGCTGTAATGATAGCAATGAATGCTCTTCTGCTGCTATTTAAAATGAGGCTGCTAACTCAGCTTACTCATTCCCTGTGTAAGCTGGCGATAGCCACTAAGACATGGCTGTCATTATATAAATGAGGCTGTAGAATCAGCGAACCTTTACTTTTTTAATTTATCATGTATTCATGTGCTAGTGAGTACACATAAAACATTTTAAAAGTTTAATACACTAAAGATGTTTTAAGGATCTTTTTGAATATTCTTGAACAGTTAAATTAGAAAATAAATTCGTTCCACTGAGTGATAATTTCCACAGCATTTACGTAATTAAATAACGATGACTAAAAGACTACTCATCACTATTTCATAATTAAATGCGCAATTCTATGTCTAATTTCAACAATAAGAGTCAGTTGTAGAGCCAGGTTTTTAGGTATTGGGGTAAGCCATGCAGACTGTTATAAAGGCCGTGGAGAACACAAGTCTTTTGTTCGACACGTGCGTAAGTGACAGATGTGCATAGCTTGAAAGTATGTGATGATCTTACTAGTCGTCACCATTGTGACCATTTCTTTTCTCAACATAATTATAAAATAATCATGGTAACACACTTGAATAGCGCACTCATAGAACTCAATCTCTCTCTCTCTAGGGATTTTATATATGTTGCAAAGGAAGCATGTCAAAATGCTTAGTGATAACATGCACAGTGTCAGCACATACAAGCACACAAAGGTCAATTCACAAGTACTCAGCGCATACTATGAGGAACAGGTGCGTTTTTAGTATCTGTTTATATGCCATCAAGTCATGAGATGTCTTGACTTCAGTCGGAGGTGAGTTCCAGGCTTTGGGTGCTTACGAACAAAAAGGCACGATCTCAAATGGATTTTCGGTTGGTTTGGAGGCCCAGCTAAGCGACTTGAATCAGAAGAGAGGGTGGTACACTGCCTAGCATGATTGGAAAGTAGTTCGGATACGTAGACTGACGCAAAAGAATGAAGGGACCTAAAAGTGAGTGACTAAACGTTCAAGTCTTTATGCTTCTTAATGGGTAGCCAACGCTGGTCTGTAAGAATTTAATGTAATGCAGCAGCTACAATGCTCACAAAAAACAAGCCGGGCAACCGAGTTTTGCACTAACTCCAAACGCCTAAATGCACAATTCGTACGACCTGCATTTAGTGAGCTACAGAAGCCGAGATGGTATGTAACATATGCATGGGTCAACTTGGATGTGGTATCCCTGTCTAAACTGGCCCAAATTTTGGTAATGTTATGAAGCTGAAAGTAGGCAGACTTGTCTGTTGAGCTGAAGTGGTCGTCTAGTAAAAGGGACTTTGGAACTGGAACTCCCAGAATTCGTGCTGAAGCTACAGGCGATATGCTGGCTGAGCTCATTTAGAGCGATGGGTATTCTAATTCCTGAGCAACACTAGGCTGGCCCTTTGCTAGTAAGTTGGTTTTATCGTCATTCAATTTGAAAAAGTTTGTTGCCATCCAAGTGCAAGTGGTATGCATCAATGGAGTTAAGAGAGTGTGTCGTGCTGGAGAGCAGCTACGAATGAAAGCATAGGCAAAGCTGTGCGTCATGCATGGGCATAGAAATGAGAGCCTAACCTGTGCGTGGCGACTACATCGGTAAGAGTGAGAATGTAATTTGCGAAAAAAAGACGCTTTCGAGGCACAAATTGATCGAATGACTCGTGTTGCATACAAAAGCGTGGCGTCGTTGAGGTAGCTCTCACCCATAGCCGGCCCCTGCTCGACCAGACTCTGCTAGGAAGGACTGCAAGGCTGCATTTTATTGGGAAGCTTTCCCCACGTTCTTCCGGACTGACGAGTCCGAATTGATTTCCCCACGAAAGTTGTGAGGTAGCTGTCTCAACAGGATCGCTTGTATCGCCTGGAATCGAAGCGGAAGCTGCTGTCGTTTCGAGACTGCTGCTGCATGCTCATCGCCTAGTCCCAGATTACCTGGGCAACTCGAGCACGCTGGTCTATTCTACACTGACCTCTAGGGGTTGGCAAGATTAGACCGCCGATGGTACTACGTGGCGCCGGGCGGCCTGCGACTAGACCTGCAACCGCAAAAGAGCGGCAGCCCCCCTGCTCTGCCGAGATACTGTTAAATTTGAGACTAATATGCCGTTTAAATTACACTCGGCCATAACTGGGCACCGAAACCAACAGCTTGTCGCAGGCTGGCTAGTAGGAGGTTCGCCGGGGTAAGCGCCTTTTGCAGCATGCAGCAAAGTGGTCCTACCGGCTGAAACTAAAAGATCACTCGAAACCGTGGTCGACGAGTAGTTTGTCTTGAGCTACTTAATCTGCACTCTGAAACGTGCAGTTGTTATTCTCTCGGACCCAACTATTGATGGCCATTCTTAGGTTTTTCTGTCTCATTAATTTGCTTGAGAGCCTTGGCTAATGGCATTCTTTCGCTTGCCTACCAGCCCAGCATTCTGGTTAGTGTAGAGCATTAGTCGACGTGCTCGTTCCAGTTCGTGTAATCGTCTGTCAGTAGGGTAGCTTCTAGCTTGATGTATTTTAGGATCTAAGTAGGTCTCACCGTGGGATTAACTCCATCACTGCTCCGAGCCGCTTAATTAAATAATGGGTCCCCCATGGATCTGCATGGCTAGATTCGAAACCCCAGCCACGTGCTAAAAGTCCAAGTGCTAAAAGGGTGGAGTTACAACCGATGAAAGCAAGATGCTCCACGACGATCATAGCAGCTATCAATGAGAGCTGCTCCTTTGCAGACTGGGGCCCCTTGGCTCCGCCACTGATGAGAGTGCACGTTGTTGCTACACCCACATTCAAATGATACAGGTTTATATGTCTCAATAGCTATGCCTATAGTTACCAGCAGCGTGCTTGCGCGCGCGCGCACACACACACACACACACACACACACACACACACACATACACACTTATACTTTAGGGATTCGATGGGCACCTGAATACATGGATATACCCATTGACTATATATAGCATACATGCAGGATGGTCTAGTGAGCCATAAGGGTAACAAAAAACATTAAAAGTAAAGAGAAATATATTGTGTTAGCCCTATCTATGGGAGCCAAAATTCACTATCTCAGGTGAAAGAATTACAAACAGAAAAGCTTTACCCTTGCAGCAGAGTATGCCTTGAGCCAAAATGCCTGAAGTTTTAATGGGACATTACACAGCCACTGGTACCTTGTTTGCTGATCAATTTTGCGCTGAGTGAACTTATTTCTGGAGCTGGTTCAAACCAACTAAGAAGACAAATGACTCAGTATAGTTAGGTCGTTTGTTTTTATTGTGGTTTTAAAAACTCACATCGGTTAAACAAGTATTATTGTAATTCTTATTTTCTTTCCAGCAAATTTACAGTGCCTAGAAATATGCCTTATTATTATTATGCCCTATGTCTCGTGAATGGATGCATTGCGCTGAACCTGTGACCCTATGACCTGGAAGCAGCATTTTTCAATGCTTTAGGTCGTCATCTTACCCTAAGCGCCTGTGTTGGCACTGTAAAAAGCATTGCTGTGATTAGCCTCATTTGGTAGGCAAAAAATTGTACCACAGGTTGGAATCAAATGCAGAATATCACGATGCCACCAAAGACACCACGTGACACCAATCACTAGACCAGTGTGATGGTCCTACAAATTGACTGAAAACAAACTGGCGTATGCAAAGTGCTCGTGGACGGATTGCAAAATATTTAGGGCAACAGATTGGAGATCTTGCCGTCAGTTCCTATGCTCCTAATGCCTGGAACTCCCTGACGACTGACATAACACAATTCTAAGACTTGGCGATATTTAAAAAGAAGCTAAACACTGACCTGTTCTTCAGCGTTTGAACTACCCATGTGAGCTGTCCTTTGTGTGCTTGCACGTGCGGAACTCGTTCGTCGGACGATTCCTTTATGGCCAAGTGCATGTGGTGATAGCAGTTAAAGCTCTTCTGCTGCTTTATACATGAGGTTATTGAATCAGCCTTGATCTTTAACCACACATGCTATCCCCATTCAAACTACGTGCTTTCTCCCCTGCATACCTAAGCAAGTACTCGAACAGGGTGCTATAAAAATGTTTTACCATCATAGATAGGCTTATGAAGAGCAGTCCGGTAGGCTGTATGTACTCACTCTCAATCTAAGCTGCTCAGAAGCCCTCAGGCTCACACAGTGTGTGCACACGTGGCTTCACGTGGTGTATGCCCACAGCAGGACCAATGTCAGGGCCTACGATGCAATCTCCTGCGCTGAGCAATTCGCATGATGGGAGTGAGTGCTTTGAGCTGACTCCACTACCCCCCCCCCCGGCAGCCGACTGTTTCCACTCTCTGCAGGGCTGACAGAAAGAGCAGGCTCTGTCTGATCAGCTCAAGGGAAACTGTTGCCCCTCTCTCTAGTCGGCTTTCTCTTTACTACTTTCTCTTTCCTTTCTCTTTACGTGGTCGGTTTCAAATCAACTGAAACACTAGCCACTGCTGCCACTGCAGCTGCTACTGCTGCTGCCGCTGCCTGTAATAGAAGCTTGCCCCGCTCAGCCGCCGCCGAGCGTTACTCGCAGCAGGATTCACTGCTTTTGACTTCATGGCTGCAGGAAAGAAGACACGGCACTCGGCCTCGGGCTGCGTGACATCTCCTCGTACGGAGCAGATCTGGAGAGGCACGGAGGGTTGGATCATGCTGCGAGCAGCGGTGCTGGAGGCGGCGAGAGCACGGACAAGAGCATGCTGATCGGTCCCGTTGCCACCGGCCGATCGAGAAGGAACGTGTCGCTCGTGCTGAACGACTACGCCATCGTCTGCCTCGAGTACTTGCAGCTCCTTGCCGTGCTCCAGTCGATGGCGCTACGCTGGCCGTGGCCGGTTGCCTGGCTCGAAGCGATGCCTGGCATCTTCGTCCTCAATGCCGACGTGTGGGAGCTCAGCAAGTTTCTCAAAAATGGAACGTTCAAGGACATCCAGGTTGGTCAAAAAATGGCAGTCTAAGGGTGTTTGCCATGGTTACAACACTGGGCCACCTTGCTGCGCTGCCGAGCGAGCCTACGGTGACGACTCTCTTTTTTCTTTTTTCGTACTTCGGCTTGCGTAGCGTGTGACCTCCGGAGTGACAGCGTGTACAGGATGCAGGTCGTTAAACAGTTTGATAGCCCTTTGGGACTGTATTGGGAATCTAGCAGTTCAATGAGTGAATGAACCTGAATGAATTAATCGATAGAGTAATTGTCTAGCGAAACTGTGACGATCTACTCGAGCTTAACTGTACCACTTAGGAATGCAACACTTGCACAGTGAAGGCTACATCAAGCAACCGTCTTGCCATAGGCCGGGTGAGGGGGAAAGACATATATTGGCATAGACACAAACGATAAAAGACTCACCCACGTGGAGCGATCGCGGGTGCGGTACGAGCGATCTTTTCGCCGAGTGCACGCTTGTGGGGGGAGGGAGACAGGATCTGGAACTGATGATCGACAGACAGTATCGTCGGTGGCCACGTCGAGTGCAAAGATTCTTAAACATAGTCCGTGCATAGTGCGTGCGTTGGTCAATTCAGCATTGACTTTCAGGCAGGGCTCGAGTCAAAGCCCCCAAGGAGGCAGAGGTGCCGGAAACTCCCAGGCCCCCTGAGAGAGGCCGAGGCATGTGCCACCAGAAGTCTCAGTTTGGTGTGCATTTATTCTGGCGTGTCATTCGTCATGAGAATGTATGTGCGGCATCCATAAGAAGCCGATACTCCTACACCTCGCAAGGCCTGATGAGTGGCAGGTGGCTAGGCTGATTTTCACTTCTAGGTTTGCTCAAGCTAGTGTTGGTGCATGCACTCTATTACAACTTTCATGTCGAAGCATGTTTTCATCGCGACAAAGTTCAGCCTGAGGTGAGCCAGAGTGTCAGATGCCCCATTCACAATATGCGCATTACATGAATGAAATCCATTTCAAGCAATCAAACTATGGTGATATGATTATTTACTAGAGTACGTTGGTGTTTATGGTGAATTTTAACACGACGAATGTATAGCATATACAAAATGGCCCCACACAGCACACCACATGCATCATAATACTAATGGTAAGACATTTGCACTCTGAGAGAACTAAACATCTGTCTGAGCAATTTACATATCCCAAAAAGGATGCATGCTAATCAGTTAGTGTCAGGATGCGTAGGCACACAAAGTACGATACATATGAAACGAGCAGCGTCACGAGGAACAGTTGAGTTGTTAACTTCTTTTTATATGTCATCGAGTCAGGGATATCATGAAGTCGGTTGGGAGTTAGTTCCATGATTTGAGGGCAAATGAATTTAGGGCAGTACCAAAGGATTGTATGCTGTTGCGAGGCACAGCTACGTGGCTTTTGAGTCACAAGAGTGGGGGTATGGAGACTTGATTAGGGAGTATTTCGGATATATAGGCAGGAGCAAGAAACGAAGGAGCTGTGAACCCCTGAATGAGCTTAAAAAGAACCATTGCTGTAACAGACTGTCCTTATCCATCAGCTCAACTTGATGTCCATGTTTTTGGAGAAGATCAAGTATGGTGATGCTATCAGCTTGACGACAGCATAAGTAGTGCAGAGCATGCACTAACTTATGAGCAGCCAGCAAGCTTCGTATTTCAAAAACCTAACCTGCCGACAGCTCAAAGCCTGGGGCACAAAGCCCCGTTTTTTAACACAAGAGCACGAGGAGACAAAAGTCTGTTGGTGACAGAGCCTCGAAGGCGATAATTTGATGTGGATGCAGGTCAGTGAGAAGTGATGTAATGTGGCAGTTGTAACGTTAACGACAGACAAGTCTAGCACCAGAGCGTTGCACCAGCTTTAAGCAAGTAAGACGTGGACTAGTGAGTTACAGAAATAGAGATTTGATGTCACAAATGTATGGTTTATCTCAGCTGCAGTATTCTAATCTAAGCAAGCCCGAACTTGTGCAATGGTAAGCAGCTGAGAGTGAGCAAAGCTGAAAGTGGAGCTGGAATGTGGTGTGAACGATCACTTTTAAATAGCGAACGATCACTTTTAAATAGAGCAGCCAGATCGCGTGTAGATGCCACGGTTGAGATGCTGGCCGAGCCGGTTTTGAGTGTGAGGCTTTCCAATAACACTCGATTAACACTGGATTTGCCCTGTAACGAGTAAGCCTGCTTGATCTCTCTTCAGTTCGAGAAAGCTCGGCTGCGACAAGTAGGAATGGCAGCGATGTACCAGCAGCTCTGCAAGGACCAGTTGGCCTTTGCCTCGGTGCTTGCAAGCTATGCGGCCTGCCACTTGGCTGCCTACACCAGACTGTATTTCAGGCAGCCGAATGATGGCCGTGCTGATGGGCCTGAGCCCCGGCATGGCCGGCTTAACCTCGTGGCCTGATTTCCTCAGCAGCTATGCTACTCTCAGTGTGGCATCTGCCGAGTGAGACGCACTGCTGTACGACTTGGAACCCTGGGCACTTCGGTGGATCTGAATGCTAGTCGCTGCTGTACGGCTGCTCCCTAGAAAGAGAGCAGCATAATGCAGGTTGTGGTTTGTGTTGCTTTTGCTTGTAACACACCGGATTCCTTCAAACGTAGCACTTGTCGGCGTACCAGTGCAACTGAGAGGCAAAACACCTGCATAGAAGTGGTCACACACTGCTGCCAAGAGGTTGATAAACAGTAACTTGATCGTAAGATATGGCAGCAAGCCCATGACTGGCTGCTTGCCACGTCATCGGACATCTGGCTCTTTGGTGCTAGTCGGGGTGAGGATGGCCGTCGGTTGGGAAGCTGAAATTTGCACAGTCCCCGCTTGCCATGCTGCACAGCTGCGACAAGTGGGCCCTGCTGCTGCCGTCTTACATTAGGACTATCTAAATAAGTGTTTTTGCCACACATTATGCTAGCTAACGTATTAGCTTTATCAGCTTTGTGGTGTATGACTAGGCAGTTTTTGTATTTCAATACATTCCGGCTTTTCAGTCAGATGCCAGAAGTTTGCTTTTTTGGAGTTTCAATCTTTGACAAGAACTCCGTCAGAATACCTGTACGGGATGTGCTATTGACAACCTATGGTGATCATCTCTTACTAGGAGTAGAGTTCATTTCGTACGCACAAAGCAGCAGGAACCTAAGTTAATAAGCGTTTACTGTGCATTTATGGCAAATGTTTGGTAGTGACTAATGCACAGTAGCGGCTACTGAACTCGAGTCCTTTGCTGAAAATATAGCCCAGTGTACTAGCTGCTTGTCCTGGAACTGCTGAAGCAGGTGACTCAAAGCATTGCTAACGAGTCGTTGGTGTAGCACCAATACACTGTCTGTTTACGTGTCGTCTTTGTTGCAGACTTTCACTGCGGTAACAATAATGGTGATGATAAAAATAATGATAATAACAATAAACAGTATGTTGTTTGTATATTTTAGAAAACTAAATCTTAATCTAGGTGCTCAGTAACTTTCTGAAAGAGAAGTGTAACCAAGGGCTTACAATATACACAGTATCATGCTTAGACGAGCATGCAAAAGCACCTATAGGACACTCATGGTCGATGCTTTGCACGACCCCTGGTTGGTAGCATGAACGGACTCATGCCGAATTGCACACGCAAAGTACACAGGAGCAAAATAGACAAGCTCACCAGGGCACAGGGCAAGCTGAGAAGGAGACGCTGACGACGCGTCTTTAGCAGAGACGCGAACGATGAAAAGTCACCGCAGGAAGCAGTGACAGAAGCCTGAAGTGAGCATTATATATACATAGCAGTTCCCAATATGAACTGATATGTATATATATATATATACACACATATATATATATATGTATTTTTTTGTATATGCATATATGTTGTATATGTAATGGTACCATATATCATAATATGAACTGGTCCCCAAATCGCCAAAAGATTTCAATTTGCTACACGGAACAGCAAGACGAGTGGATGCTGAAGAGCAGGTGATGTGTAAACAAACCTAGGAGCCGGAAGAAGCCAGGAGGTCGGATGGGTAGCGGTTCGTGGAAGCAGACAGAAGTGGTGACAGCTGTGGCAGCTACTGACAGGTGATGACAGACTTGAAGGTGGATTTGAAGGGCACTGGGCAGAAAGTGAATTTCAACGTTGTCGATGTAACAAATGTGTGACTAGCATGGTTGTAATATATAGATTGTCTAAGAAAATATAATTCATTTCTACAGCACCTTGGGAGAGCTGAATCTCTATTCGGGCGCTTCACATATGCAACAGGGCTCGAGCCCATGCTCTTGTGTAGTTAAAGGTCGTCTAAGGCTAGCACCATTGCCCCTTGGCTAAAACTAAGGCTAAGCAGGCCGTGAAGGTAGTGACAATAAATGACAAGTCGTTTCGGAATAGCATGCGCAGGTTACGATCAGACTTCACACAGTCAGGCGTCATGCTATCCGACGTCACATCAGCCAGCGATGCTAGATGCGCCAATCTGGATGTCGGAGTTTTGCAGCTTCAGACTTACACTGAGGTCATCCATAACTCTTAGATTGGCCCCACCTTTGTTAAACTTCACGCAGTTACCGGTGGCCATCCAAGTGGGGATGTCGTCGATGCAGGCTTCGAGAGAATTGAGTCTGGGTGAGAATTGAGTCTGGAGTGACACATGGACGGGTCGAAAGACAGGTAGATATGGGTGTCGTCGGCATAGAAATGACAGCCAAGATTGGGTTTTGGTGACGACATTGGGTAGAGGGAGAGTACAGAATGTGAAAAAAAGAGCACTGGAGAACCCGAACCTGAGGTACCCCATACTTCAAAGACTCCGCTGATAACTGTTCCGAAACGTTCCTCCATACCCGTTTTCACCTTGTGCGCTTAATTCAAATAAAAAAATCACCTAAGATGGCCAATTCGTCTTCCCTGCCACCAGAGTAGTAGTCGAAGCTAAAGCTGGGTGACTGGTAAAAGCCTTCACGACTGATACTTTTTCACCCAGCACCGAGTTAGCATTGCAGCCCTAATGGAAAGAACCAATACTCGATCCACGAACTAATCGCAGCTTCTACATCAGATCTTTCTCTTTAGCCATAACGTTTCTTCCAAAATTACTGATTAGATCAAGAAGCCGCATGGCTGTACGGCTTCCACGGCATGAATAGAACATTACAGAAAGTCTAGTGCAATTGTAGTAGCAAACCCCGTCTTTGCTTTTGCATCTGTTGCGATGTCAGAAGCCGACCGACCAAGGAGGCAAGCATCATGCAAGAATACTGCGATTGACTTTGTACTGTGTAGAAAGAATCCTTGCACTGCTGCCGAAGCCCGCCGTGGCTTCGTAAAGAGTCCGTTCACGCTACCATGTTGGAAGCAGTTTGCTTCCGGAAGGCACATCCCTTACCTACCTGCTCTCTCGCTTGCCGTTACAGAACTACGATGTACCCAGCAGCACCGTGCCATTGCCATACTGGTCGCTGGCCCTGGCATGGGTGGTGATCAGCGGTGTCCTGGTGATGGCCTACTGCATAGCCTACTTCGTGCTGGCCGCACAAAGCCATCCCTTCCTCATGGTTCAGCATGCCAAGCTGCAGCGTGCAGCCGTCATCGTCGTGCAGGTGAGATCCGCTGCTCCTTTTAGCAGCCGCGCCGACTCGTGTGGCAGCAGTTGCCTGGTCAACGGCAAGATTCCATCGGCGACTGTTGGCAACGATCGGTGCCACGTAAGCAGAGGTGCTGCGGTTCGCAGCCCATTTTCCCACTGAGAAAGGCTGCCTGTTACCGTGACAGCAGCCAGCGAGTGCAGAAACCGCTTTGTGTTGGTCTGTCAGCTTTCTGTAGTGGTGTTTCCGTGTAAGCATTCGAAGAGAGGCTTTCAAACGGTGCTTCAGCACTAGTGCTCTTTGTTGCCCCCTCCTGACAGGCAAGCGCAGGCACTGCACACCCGTGCACTCGTGGGCATGCACAAAGACATGAGCGAACACTCACATACGCAAAATTTATTTACTAGTGAATGCATTTCACTGCTCATATGCATATGTATACAAGGCATCTACATTGATACACGACTATAAGGTATTTGAATGTTCATGCATCTACTTACTATAGCGCATGCCACATATTTTTTGCACATGTCATATATATATATATATATATATATATATATATATATATATATATGTATATATGGATATATATATATATATATATATATATATATATATATATATCCCTACTAATTAACTCGAGAAAATCTTCCCGGTCTTCTATCACACGATATTTCCGTCATCCAGAAAAATGGCGACCAGTACTTCCTGGAGTGACATGTAAAAGACGCGTAATTCTACTATGACTCAACGAAGTGACTCCACGGGCAGTGAGCTCTAGCGTGTGTATATATATATGTGTGTGTGTGTGTGTGTACATATATATATATATATATATATATATATATATATATATATATAGAGAGAGAGAGAGAGAGAGAGAGAGTACACATATATATGCGCATATGTGTTATATAGTGTCTATACAGACAGACTACCAATAAACACAAATACTTTTAATTTAGGAAAAGACCGCAGAGTTACGTGTTACCAATACCACTACTGATGCCCCTTCAGCCTTCCATGATTCGCCGTAAGGTCAAACCAAGGTCAAAGTTTGGCTTGCTCTTGGCTTAATACTGGAAGGGCACCTACGTACAGGTACACACATACAAATGTATACAGGTATCGCAAATAAATGCTCCGATATTTGTGTATGCAAGATTAGCTAGATTGTGACAGTGCTTGAGATTATTATTAATTCCTAAATTATAAGCATAAGATAAGTGGTATGTTATAATCCATGGGTTGGAGCATGTGAATTGAACATCAGTAGTGATGATCAGTAAGTGTTACTTTGAGGTTCGAAGTTGTGACAAGTAAGTATGTTCTCCATTTATACGCAACCTCTGGGAAAAGTGATTAGGGCCCATGGAATAGGATATCACTTCTATGCTGACGATACTCAGTTGTATTTGTCATTTAAACCTTCGGAAGCTGCTGCAGCAACTGAGAAACTGAATGCTTGCCTTGCCGATATTCGATCCTGGATGTCGGAAAACTTCCTGAAATTAAATGACGATAAAACCGAACTGCTGCTCATAGGACACACTAAGCGTGTGGCTGGATTAAAAGGCTTTGCTGTTCTAATAGGTGATGCTATTGTGCGACCTTCACCACATGCTCGTAATCTAGGTGTCGTGTTCCACAGCTGCCTCAATTTCAAAAGCTTCATTCAGAAGACTGCCTCTACAGCTAGCCATCACATCCGATCCCTATCCAAGATGAGAAGCTGTCTCCCACAGTGGCTTGTAAAAAATTTAACTAGCTCTTTTAGTTCTGTCTCGGCTTGATTATTGTAATTCACTTTTGGCTGGGCTACCAAAGAAAGCTATTATGCCACTACAGCGGACTATGAATATGGCTGCAAGGCTGGTCTTCAAGTCCCAGCGGTTTGAGCACGTGTCACCTTTGCTGAAAGAGCTAGGATGGTTGCCGGTTGAGCAAAGGATACAGAGCAAAGTTCTTACGCTGACCCACAAGGCCCGCCACGGCTTGGCTCCTTCGTACCTAGCTGAACTGCTGCATCAGTTTCAGCCTGTTCGCGCCCTCAGGTCCTGTGTGGACAATAAATTAGCTGTCCCATTCCTCCGCTTAAAGACAGTTGGCGACAGAAGCTTTAGCTCTGCAGGTCCTAGACTGTGGAACTCGCTTCCACAATTCTTACGCAACGACAACTACTCCCCAACTGCCGACTATGGCACATCTTTTTCAGCGGTCCTGAACTGCTACTTCTATGCTACTCACTACCTCAACTGCTCTCCTGACTCTGCTATGCTTCCCACTTTCTCTTTGTTGCGTGAGACGAAGTCTGTTGGGTACCGAATGCGTACCGAAAGCCGCTTAGGCTGTGAGAGCAATATACAAAGCTCTCCTGCGTAACGCCCACATGGTCTTTATGACTTTGTGGAGTTACTGACGGAGGTACATTACATTACATTACATAAGTACCCTACGGCTGGTGCTGTGCAGACGTAGGTAGCCCTGTTTGGCGGTTGAATATTGACAAGGACTTTTCATATAATATGTATATATATATATATATATATATATATATATATATAATTGTATTGCAAAAGTTCGCAGCGGCTGACCAGATCCAGGGCAAGGGTCCAGGGCTCAATCACGAAAATTGAGCCCTGGACCCTTGCTTATCCTATCCCTATGATCCTGGATCCCTATTTTTTCGAGAAATAGCTCAAGATTGATGGATTGATATTTTTTCGAGAAATAGCTCGATGGCTATAGATTGATATATATAATAGATATATAGATTGATGGCTGATTTGGGACGAACCGCTGGTGCCTTTCTTCGGGCGCCCCGCAGAGCTGCATATCTATGTCCGGAGCGATGCCTCCTTCTGCGCTGATGCTCTTTTTTTCTCTGCCAAGAGTCTGCGCCGCCGTATCGGATGCCATATTGTCCTCGCTGTCATCGATACTACCCAGGCGAGCACTGGCACTGCGATTCCGGACCTCCTGCAGAATCTTTTCAGACCAGCCGGTGGCAATGGAATTCCCTGGAAATATTTCCAAGAACTTGCACACCATTTCCATTGAGTTGTTAAGAACATTATTGCTAACATTTTCTATATCGTCCTTATAGCCAACCATACCGTGCATCCTTTCATTGAGCTCTTGCGCACACAGTTCTTCAGATTGCTTCTACACGATTCTGACGGTGCTGCTCCTGAATCAGGTCAACGGCGTTTTCAACTTCGAAACGCTATATTTTTTAGAGCAGCCATCCGCGAAGTAGATAATTAATTTCGATTCTACTTTCGAAACTCGGTAATCCGGGTTACCGTCATCGGGCTCATACGTATATAATGTATGGGAATTAAATAAATTATATAAATATGTTATATCGCATACATTACATTATTACAATAATATAATAGTATGTTATTATAAAATAAATAATACATATAACTAATAATATCCCATACGAGACCACATCATACCAAACCATATTGCATTTATAAAATACACACACATATATATATGTATATAATTATAAATATATATATATTATAAGGTATTACTATTATACTTAACATTATTATTGTATTATTACTATTTTATATAATATATATATATATATATATATATATATATATATATATATATATATATATATATATATATATATATAGTATGGGTGCTTCTGACTGCTCCTGAGTGCTGTGGTGGCGTCGGCATTTTTACGTGTATCGATGTATCTGTGCACCATCTGTGACTCGTACGAGCCATAGTTCAAGGCCAGCTCCGGAAGTGTGTTTTCATGTCTGCAGTCTGTTTCAGTGTCAGCAAGGACTAGCACGATTACGTGCACTGTGTTTGTGGCCCCCACGACTTTAGTTCAGGAGCCGCGAGACTGCAGTGCAGATTTTAGAAATATATTATGCCTACACACATGCAGTGCTGCATGCAGTGCATACTTGGTGTACATAATGTATTATTTGGCCGATGGAGATACAGCAGGCAACATAGTGCAATAAGTAGCTTTGTGCATTGAATAGAGATACTTATAGCAGGCACGATACTTATAAGTAACTCCATTAAATAAGTGTGTGATACCAGTAGATGTATAATCTCTGAATATAATTTTGCAAAATAAAACGTCTGAAGCCTGTTAGAGCACCTACGAAAACATTATGCCGATCCAAGCATTATTATCATTGTAAGTGCACCAGAATATGCCAACACACTCCATGGTACCTAAACAGGCTCCCAATTAAAAATTGAATACCGTCACACCCTGAGGAGTGGGAGCGATGCTCAGCGTCCTAGGTCGTAAGCCAATGGTTAAGGGGCTTGCACTTAAAGACCCAGGTATTGGGTTGGAATTCTGCAGTTGGCAATTCTTTATTGCCCAAAGCATTGAGTTCGTATGGTCCCAAAGCCTGGAACTCACTCCCGACTTGCATCACGACATCCCCTGACTTGACCACATTTAAAAAGAAATTTAAAATGCACCTATTTATGACAGCATTTAGTGGGTCCCTGTGATTTGTCCTTTATATACTTATGCATGCTGACACTGTTGGGTGCTGCCACTAACCACACTTGCATGCTGACCCTTTGCATGTCACCCCTAATCATGTTATTCATGCGTTTTATCAAGCATGATACCACTCACCATTCGATCGTAATTCTTTGCAGCAAATGTGAAGCACCTAGAAAGGGATTGAGTTCTCTGAGGGCGCTTTATCAAGTGTATTAATAATGATATTATTATTATTACTACAATTACTATAGCAAGCAGTGGCGCATGCAAGTGAGGCTCTCCTGAAGCTTCGGCTAAATGCTTCGGTTAAATTAGCTAAACTGTGCTTTTTACTTCAATAAACGCTGCCCTAATACCCGATCGATTGCCATTGACCTCGATCTTCCCTGTATGCAGTGGCAGACTGAGTTCCCTCTCGGCAGCATAACGAATCGCAAGCTATACGGTTAGCTGCCACTTCCAGGAGAAATGCGACTGCCTGATTTACTCGGTGAAGTCTTAAACGCAACGCACTGGGCTTCGTTACCCATCCAAACAGATCCCGGTTAAAGTTCGAGACGGCTGGCCGTGCCACTGGGCAGCAGAAGTGCCATAGCAGCTTGCCTGTGCTAAGTACATTTCAGTGATATATATATATATATATATATACATATATATATATATATATATATACATATATATATATATATATATTACAGTATTTTGTGTGGAGTTAGGATGATCTGACTGGACTCTGGCTCGGAAGCCCCTGAATAACGGGAGTTCATTATGAAAATATATCCAATAATATGACAAAGTTTAGGGGTACCGACGTCAGAGACAGCGCTGCATATGTTTCGGCAGTCTGTAATTTTTGGCACAACGTCAAACAATATCAATTCTTAACATCGATTATATAAGCTCATCATAATCGACAATGCATAACACGGGTTGACAAAGCTGCTCGGTACGTGCACACGGGTACCAGTTGTGACCTCAGCTGTTTTCTGTGCAAAATAATCGTGTATCTAGCTATCAAAGGTGTCAACTCTGAACGGTCGTGATATCCCAGCATGCCTCTATTGCTTAGCACATGGTTCAGCTCTGCTGCATGCCAAGAGCCGATCGTGACCGACCGGGATGTCACGTGGCCGACGCACGTGACCGACTCGGTGCCGAACTGAGCAAGTCCGAGCAAGTCACAGTGGAGCTCAGGCAGTATCTCTCCTGCAAGCCTTATTGACCTATTATTGACCTCTTGCAAACATATTCAACCTACTCCTCGTGTCTTCTCGAAAGTGTTTCTCTCTCAATTGAAGACGGATCCATAAAGCTGAAGCAGCATGAATAGTCGTCGCGGATGACATCGTGAACAAGATTCTTAGATCATTTTTAATAGCTAAGGGCATTGCATGCTGCCTATGCCCTCGTCGTCAATCAACTACTCTACGGTGCATAGGGTCGTAGGTGCATAGCCGGACTGCTTAGCAGTACTGAGATGCACCAGCCGAGATTGCCCGAGATTGTCTGAAGTAGCTGCTCATCGGTCACGATTGGCAGGTGGTGCCTCGTCACTCTCCCCAGTTATCCTAGCAGAAGAAGCCAATCTCTTTCAGCGAGTACTTGCTGCACCATCTACAGCCAGTCAGTGCCGCAGATGGTCGGCTCCCCTGATGGACTCTCTGGACTCTCGTTATAGCAAAAGCACTGAATTGCTTGATAAAAGGGAGCTCGTGCAAATCAAACTGATTGAGCTCACTACTTGATTAGTGCCCTGCAGAGTTGGACCGTGCAGTACGATCACTACAAAGGAGGCATAAGTTTTTGACGATTGCATTAGAACGACTGCCATTTTGCTACTTCACTGCAACCGTCTTAAAGGTCAAGGCAAAATCTCATGGTCAAAGAGATGCCGAGTATGTTGAATTAAATGGACTAACCGAGTGTTAGGTCAAAATTATTTTCGGGGAAGATAAGTGTGGCTGCGATTTAACTGCACTAGCTCAGCGATAAGGTACTTGCTCTTCACGATCCAGATCATGGGTTCAAGTCCTGCAGCTGGGCCAATATTTATTGCCCACTACAAGCAAAAGCTCTTCTATTGCAATGTCAAATCAGCCCTGACCTCTCCTTATTTAATGTATCTCAGCTCCGCCTTACGTTTTGCTGCACACTAGCAGCATCACTTTTATGCTCGGTACCGTATAGCTAAGCGAAATGGGGGGAGGCAGGGGGCATTACCCCATACAGCAGGATAGCGACCTGGGCTTCCGTCCCCCTTATTTCTATGCCCCCAACCGTCACCAAAGACTAAATAATGTCGTAATCTCACTTGATGGGCAACTGCCGATATAATGTCGAATAAACACTATGATTTTGGGCTATAAAATTTAATTAATTTTGGGTCTAGCCCTGCCTACAGGAAAATTTGCAGGTCTTCCCACCTACATAGCAATTGTGCAGGTCTTGCCCCCAGAGGAAAATCCGGGCTCTGCTACTGGCTAACTAATCTTCTGCCGGAATGAATACCAGCTCCAGCACAATTGCACCATCATAGAGGCTTCAGACAGTATGAAATCTGCAATACACTGCTGTCTTTTGTAATCTTGAAATTGATACTAATGAACCAACATTTCCAAAGCCTAAGAAAAAATGCACCGGACATGGTTATTGGCAATATATCAAGGTTTTGCCCACTCTGTAGCTGTATAATGCAAGCCAAATATATGGTTTTGCCCTCACCTCTTCATGCCAACCAGCTGTTAATCAGGATAGAAGCCGTTAGTAAAGCTTTGTCACACTAATAATGCCAGCTGCTGGCTCGGCAAGGTGCAGCATTGGTTTCTGAATGTGTCAACCGTCACTGATCCAGAGAGAGAGAGAGAGAGAGAGAGAGAGAGAGAGAGAGAGAGAGAGAGAGAGAGAGAGAGAGAGAGAGAGAGAGAGAGAGAGAGAGAGATACAGAGAGAGAGAGAGAGAGAGAGAGAGAGAGAGAGAGAGAGAGAGAGAGAGGAAGAGAGAGAGAGAGAGAGAGAGAGAGAGAGAGAGAGAGAGAGAGAGGAGAGAGAGAGAGAGAGAGAGAGAGAGGGAGAGAGAGAGAGAGAGTGAGTGAGTGAGTGAGTGAGTGAGTGAGTGAGTGAGAGAGAGAGAGAGTGAATGAGTGAGTGAGTGAGTGAGTGAGAGAGAGAGAGAGAGAGAGAGTGAGTGAGTGAGTGAGTGAGTGAGTGAGTGAGTGAGTGAGTGAGTGAGTGAGTGAGAGAGAGAGAGAGAGAGAGAGAGAGAGAGAGAGAGAGAGAGAGAGAGAGAGAGAGAGAGAGAGAGAGAGAGAAAGAGGGAGGTGTTCACCCGGTAAGATCCTAACGAGGTGAAGCCGCCGAAGTAGTTACCTACCTTTAGCAGGAGAATACTGGATCGTTTAAATTCTTGATTATAAATATATCAATGAGGAAGTTGGTGTCCATGCACAAAGAGCAGCTTCGAAATGTTTGACAATTAATGATGGCTCACCACCACCGGATGCTCTGTGGACCCCCCTATACAGGCTGCCTTCGGTGCACAGGCTCACTGCATTGATGACGTGTTTCACGGTTACGTTCCGTAGCTCTCCAACGTGACACCGAGTACACCGTGACATCGTGGGCTACCGCTGGGCACAGCTGGCAGCGCCGGCAGTGCCGGCAGACAGCTACTGAGGTGGCTACAGAGGAGCCAGCAGACATCAGCAAGCTTGGCAGATGGGGACAGCTGAGAGATGGGGACAGCTTGCAGATGGTGCCTACAGATGATCGTCTTGGATCAGCCTGATCCGGTAGAACCGCCGCCAGCCAGTTCCTTGCCAATCAGTGAAGACAAAACGATTAGCCAGTTCGTTCGGGGTCACGGAATGGAGCGAAGCGCTCCTTAGCTCTGATCCTTACTTTGGCTAGTCGTGCCTCCCCCCTGATTGCCTGGCAATCGGCTTGTTGCCCAGAGAGCGGCTGCCGACTGACTGATCCTGCCTTGCTAAGCAGTGACATTCGGTTGCCTCGGGAAGCTGCCTGGCAGTTGTAGCTCAGCTTGTCTGAGCCTCCTCGGTCAGCGCCTGCTGGATTATCCTGCGTGATTGACAGTAATCCCTCGGGGGCATTGTGGGAATTCTTGGACGCAGATTTGGAGGCCAAGAGCCGACGCACCGTGGATCTGATATGACACAGCCAGCCAGCCAGCCAGCCAGTGGAGTCTCATTTGTTAAAGATCCAGTCAGCAGGAATAAAAGTGCTGCCACGGGATGTCTGTCAGAGAAGGAGCCCCTGCCTGCGCTGCAGTGGCTGCAGCCTCAGGCTTTCAGCCTGGTACTCGATCGGTCTTCTGATCACCCAGCTTGTAAGCCGATAGGCTTGCTGGCCTGCTTGCTAGTGCCAGGCCTGTCACTAGGGTATTAATTTGATAAAAGCTTCAGCTCTATGCCCTAGATTCAATCGGGAGAACATGGCAGCAGTTTCCAACTCAGCAGTGGCCTTATTTCTCCTGCTCAGCTACTCATATGCCGTGCGTTTTTGCCATCGGATGGTAGGATAGGTCGCCGAGCCAAAGGTGGTCTGGTACGGTATCAGGTGTGCCATGCATACCAGGTGTGCTATGCATGCCAGGTATGCCAGGTGGCATCGATCGAGCTTCTGGGGGAACAGGTGGTAGCAGGCGGTTGCTTTTCACGACCTCGGTCCCAAAGTCACAGGTTCGAATCCTGCAGTGGGCAATTCTGTATTCCACTGCAACAGCAACGATAGCCGTCAAGGCTCTTCTGTCGCTATACAAAAGAGGCTGCTAAATCAACTAGTATTTTTTTAGCAAACGTCAATCATTGTACTGCTTTTGAGCTGGTGGCAAAGTTTCTGAGGTGCCATTTTAATTAGCTGGGAGCCATCAAAGGCAAATCATCCCATGCTCGGGGAGGGGGGAGTGGAAGGGAAATAGGTGGAAATATATTTAGCTACTATGCATTATTATTATTTGTGTTGCCATGGCACCGACAATCGTTACGACAGTCAAGCTCAGGATAACGATGCCGACAATGGAAATTACTCTGGGCACCCCACTGCTGCTACGATTGCCACCCTGGCCCCAAGTTGCCACCACTACACACCTTCCGGCTGCAGGAGCAATCATTTTGCTGCTGGCATGCTCAGGTGACTGAGTGAGCAGGCCATTCAGCCGTTCCCACGACCTCTCTGCTGCTGCTGCTGGGTTCGATGCAGCCCCTGGGGCCGGGCTTGCTGACAAGCAGCAATGCAGCATTGGCTTCACTGATGCTGCTACAGGTGTAAAGGGCCGACGAGTCAGCTTTTCTAGGGCAGTTCTGCTGAAACCTGACCTGCTGTGCGTCACCGTGGGTGGGCAACGCCGGCCTCCAAGGTGCCATTCGAGGTGCTGGGAGCTCGGCATGGGGGGGGAGGGATGAGGCTTTGCTCCTCCGATTAGGCAACTCAGCTGTCATCTGACTCACCGGCCTCCACTGGCCGAAAACAAAGCCACTTTCGTGCTTTGGTGCTGACCAAAAGCAAAGCTACTTGCGAATGGTAGTCGTTGCAAGAGTGCCGAGGGGGCTGAACAAGCCTCCGAACTGTTTCGAGCTCAGCGCCTGGCAGCATGCCCCAGCTAGCTATTCACCTTCTGCTCCTTGATGCAAAGCCAGGTCAAGGGCAAGCCCACGTGGAGTGCACGTGGCAGTCGACTGCTGGCGATGCAGTAACCCAGTTTAGCCGAGCCAGGTTGGCTACAATTGTAGCTGCATGCAAAGTTGCAACTATTCTGACAAGGGCTAGAGATGCTACCTGTTATGTGACTGTTATGTAAGCAGAAGGCAAGCGATAGTTTGGTCAGCATTCACTGCTGTCTAAGCTTGTTTATCAGTTGCTAAGCAATACTGATAGTCAGCCTAGTAATTAATAATTACATATGTACATATATTTTTTAAAGGACTAATAAAAATAATACTCAAGCATTTTTACAGCTCGAAAAGCTAGCAAGAGAACTACATCTCTTTCTAGACTCTTTCTTTATGCTGGAAAGGAAGCATCTCAAATGCTTAATGACAACGTGGACTGTGTCAGCAAGCATGTGCACACTAAAGACGATTCACACGGATTCAGGAAGTTCTTCGAGGAACACGAGGGTTCTAGCTTATTTAAACATCGCCAAGTTAGAGAATGTCTTGACGGTCAGTCGGTGATGAGCTACCGGCTTCGGGAGCGTACAGACTGAAGGCTCGGTCTCTCGGAGGTTTTGCGATCGGTTCGAGTCACGGCACATCGTTGGCCAGAGGCAGCCGAGCTAGTGGTACCAGTGAAAGCCGGGCAGTGTGTGTGTGTGTACATCAGATAGAGGTGGAGCAGGTGGATCAGGTGGAGCAGGTGGAGCAGGTGGAGCAGGAGCGTGAGAGTGAAGGGCCACAAGAAAAAGTGAGTGACAAAACCTTGAGGTTTCGTGCCAACGTTCCTCGATTGTAAACCACTGCTACTCGCTGAGAAGTTGCAGCCCCTGGGTCGAGTCCAGGGGCGTGGTGGCCGGCACTACAAGAGACCCGGGGGTCAAGGTGGTGCAAGCTCAGCAGCAGCAGGCAACTCCTCGTTGCCTGCTGCTGCTGCTGCTGCTGCTGCTGGGCAGTGGGATGGCTGCTCAGGGTCTTGTGCAGCTCTATATATACACACATGTAAATGATGCTGTTGAATCAGCTGACTTGCATTCGTTTTTTACCTTACGACGTGGCACCTGGGAGGTTCTCAGCAGCCGAGCCTAGCTTACGATGGGTGGTTGCTGCGACGGAAAGGGCTCCCTGCTTGGTCCGGTTCTTTTCGCGGTTTATACTCTCCCTCTTGCCAACGTGATTGCCAAGCACAATCTAGGCTTTCACTTCTATGCGGATGACACTCAGTTGTACCTTTGCTTTGATCCCTCCCAGCCCTCCAGCACGGTCGAATTCTCTCAACTCCCTTCCTGCATGTTTTGATGCCATCTGCACATGGACGACAGCCAATTTTCTTAAATTGAACCAACTTACTAGTTATGGGCAAACCAAGCATGATTAAGAAATTGAAAATGCTAATGCTCAAAATCGGCTCTGCCAGCATATCTCTTGTTAAATCTGCACGAAATCTGTGTCATGTTCCAGAGTGACCTTTCGTTAGACGACCACATCAGCTCCACTGTCAAGTCTGCCTACTTTCAGCTACATGACATTGCTAAAATTTGGGTTTGTGTAGACAGGGATACTGCATCTAAATTAGTCCATGCATTTATGATATCCTGTCTTGACTTCTGTAACTCATTGCTTGCTGGCCTACCGGCCTGTGCAATCAGGCGCTTGCAGCTGATGCAAAACTCCGCAGCTAGGCTTGTCTGTCGAGAGTATTGCGGTTGCCACATCTCTTTACCTCTTGCCGACCTGCACTGACTCCCAGTCATGCAGTGCATCGACTTCAAGGTATCGTCATTGGCTTTTAGATCCCATCATTCTCAGGTTCGAGCCTACCTATCACAATTACTCCCCGCCAGGCCAGGCACTGCGCCACCAGCTTTTCTTAATCAAATCGCTTAGCTACACCGTTTACGAGCCTCGAATCCCTTGGAGACCGTGCCTTCAGCTCGTATGGTCCCAAAGCCTGGAACTCACTCCGACTGACGTCACGACTTCCCACTTCGACTTAACAAAATTTAATAAGAAGCTAAAAATGCATCTGTGTGCTGATGTGTGCTAATACTGTGCAAGCTGCAACTAACCATTTATATGCTAATACTGTCTATGTCACCCTAACCACGATTTTCGCATGTTATCACTAACCGTTTGATCATGCTTCCAATAAAGCACATGTAAATTGCCTAAAAAGCGATTAACGTCTCTGCAGGTGCAATATAAATGTGTTATTATTATTATTACTATTAACTAACACGCAAGAGAAAGCACTGCTTACAGCAGAGAGGAAATATTTTGTCGAATAGGCGAATGGGAGGCAGATTATGCTGCTGCATGTTTTTACCAGCCACCTATGGGCCT
This sequence comes from Cristatella mucedo, assembly GCA_009760855.2. Taxonomy (NCBI): domain Eukaryota; kingdom Metazoa; phylum Bryozoa; class Phylactolaemata; family Cristatellidae; genus Cristatella; species Cristatella mucedo. Next base: position 4,908,247 of record WPIO01000018.1, on the reverse strand, counting down.
TGCTCTTCCAGCCCCGTAACCTTGGCACCAGTGGTACATGCGCTGCGTGTGTGGTGTACATTACGTTAGCCCCTCCATATAAAACCTCGCCAGCTGCTGAAGTTGCAAAGATGCCTAGGCATGCACATGCCTCCCTGCAATCCATGCTCCAATTCAGTTCAGGTCATGGTTGAACCTGACTTTTGGGACTTTCACCTTCGACCTGCTCTCCCCCAATGCACTCACACTTACGCGCGCGAACGCACACACACACACACAAACACATACACACGCACACACACGCACACGCACTTACACACACACACACACACACACACGTGCGCCCTCGTAACGACAATCCGACGATCAGTATCCCGCCTCTTTTAGGGTTTTTCGAAGGATCGAGTGCACGATCCGTTCCGGGAGCTTCTTCCTAATGCAGCAGACAGCAATTATGGCCAGAACGTAGTGTTTGTCATTACTTGATCAGCAGCTACGACACTAGACGCTGGAGAAGTGATAAGACAATTCATTCTGACTGACGTACCAGCAACAGCCGAGAGGAAGCAGCAGCCGAGCCCAAGGACTCTGCTGATCTGCCGATCACGGCACTCAGTAGGTTGGGAGGCTGCATGGGGGGGGGGCACGGCCTGCCTGTTCCAAGAGGCAGCACAGGCTGCACAAGCTGCTCCGGAGGAGTGGCTCACATCTGACCGTAGCTGGTCTGCTCAGTAGAAAGTCAACTTGCCATCATCGGGTCACAGCTAA
>WPIO01000018.1:4755000-4902500 GCA_009760855.2 Cristatella mucedo | reverse complement strand
AAAACGAGGGAAGATAGGGGAATTGCACTAAAATTGCAAAGAGGGTCGGTGTATAAATAGCGAGTTACTGACATTAATTTGTTATGTAACAAGACATTATAATGTATTAATGTGAGTAGATCTATCACAAGCGTAATTTAACTGTGACGCGTCGTTGTATATTAATCTATCGCAATTGTCATGTAATTGTAACTAGTATGTATTCATCTAGAGCAAGCTTTATGTAATGGCAAGTTTCTCTCGGACTAATTAACTAATTGATCTACCTCATTATAGGGATTGATAGACAGACAGACAGACACACACACACACACACACACACACACACACACACACACACAAACACACATATATATTTATATATAATGCACCTATTTATCACAGCATTTAGTGGGTCCCTATGATGATTCATCCTGTATGTGCTTATGCGTGCTGACAATGTGCATGCATGCTGCCACTAACCACACTTGCATGTTGACCCTGTGTATGTCACCTCTAACCAGGTTATTCTTGTTGTTTATTGAGCATGCTGCCACTAACCATCCGATCGTGTTTTCTTTGCAGCAAATGTAAAGTACTTAGAAAGAGATTGAGTTATCTGAGGGCGCTTTGTCAAGTGCGTCATTATATATATTATATATATTATATATATATATATATATATATATATATATATATATATATATATATATATATATATATATATATATATATATTTATATATACGAACTGGTTTATTAAATTGTGAATATAGAGTAGGTATGTAGACTAACCGGTGGAGCTATAGGCTAGTAGACTTTGTCCCTTTTATCGCTCACGCTATGGTTGGCAGCAGGCGGCACTGAGACTCTGCAGGCGCTAGGCGAGTGCTCCTCGAGCTCACTATCGCTCCCGAAATCCTCACAATTCTCGTGCACCGCCGCAGCTTGTTCAGCTTGTGACTTCCGACTCCAGACACTTCGTTTCCTGCCTTCGTCTCTCGAATTTGGATATCAAGTAGTTGCTTTCATCGATAAATACCAGACATGTTGAGTATGCACTTTTGATTACTAAAGAAAGTCAGTAAATGTAAAGTTTTCATGGAGTGAAAAGCGTAAATTTTTCTCCTTCAACGGACCAGCGCATTACGTACACAATCTCAGGTTTTGGTGCACGGTGTGACTGAGAGAAAATGAGATAATGCTATTTTGTACACGATTCCTACGTAAAAGAGTTTAAAAGTACAAGTTTCATGTTTTTTGAGAGTAAAAGGAAGTCCCATTCTTCGAGCAGCTTGACAGTGAGGTATTCATTCGCGTCACTTCGCCGACTTGGCAGACATTTTTGGCCATCAGGATGCGTCGAAGCAAGCGAGCATTCGAGGCCCGGGAGTCACCTATGCTGGAAGCTGAATTCTGCCGAAGCACTGCAAGCAAGCTTCTTTGGCTAAACCGCTGCTGCAGAAGAGGAAGAGGTTGAGAGCAGAACTGCACAGAACTCTCCAGTGTTTGAAGGGCTTCCGCAGGATGGCATCGAGACTGCAAAAGTGCTCTCAGTTTCTCTGCGCCCAGGAACTTCGGATACAGGGACACTCTGCCGAACGCCCACTCTCAGGTGACTTCTGCTGAGATGACCTCAAGTCAAAACATGGAGTCGTAGTCCTTCCCTTGCCGACAAGACAGCGTAAGGGAAGTAAACCGTGCAGGCGAAAGATGATCTCATTGACCCGGAGACAAATGAATTGTTACGAAAAAATACAACAATCGGAGCCTTGAAGGATTAAATTGTGCATTGAAAAGAGCGTACGTCAGCTAATTCATTCCACGCGCCTGTCTAGATCGCGTCTAGATTACTGCGATTACCTTCATTCGGGACTTCCGGCGTGTGACCGTAGTCGGGTGCAACTGGCACGCAGCTTAGCAGCTCCTCTGGTCTGTTGTCAACGACGTATCCGTCGCAGCGAACCACTGCCGACTGAGCTTCATAGGCTCCCTACCAAGCATCGAATTAACTTCAAGATTCTCTCGTTTGCCTGCAGGTCGATTGCACTCGCCAGCATCAGCCTTGACCTATCCGACCTCCTAGCTCCTCCAGTCGCGTGCCGCGCCACGCCGACTGCTCGTCGGCTTCTTGTCGTCTCGCCATTCCTCGAACTCAACTGAAGTCTTTTCGCGATCGGCCCTCCAGTTCGCGTGCTCAGAGAGAATGGAAATCGCCTCCGGCATCTGTTACCACACCACCTTCGCCGATTGTGCAACTTTAAGTCTCGCCTAAACACGCACCAGTCCGGTCAGCTCTCCTTGCACTCCAGTGAACTTCTACGTCTTTCCGCGTGCTTTTGGGTGCGTAGTTGTGCCTGAATAGGTGCATTCTACTAGCCAGATGTCCCAGTAACCGGTGATCCCGAGGGTCTTCTTGTGCGCTATTTCGTGATGGTCCAAGTGCCACACTTGCCCGCTTTCACCCGCTTATGTAAGCACGATATCTTGCTCAATATCGATCCTTAGTTATCGTCTCTCTAGCAGGAATCTGTAAAATGCCTGGATAGAGATTTGATTCTCAATGGGTGCTTTACAAACGACTTATTAGTGTTATTACTAGTACTAAGCCAGTCGTCGTCAGTTCAAGCAAGCTATGGTTGCTCCGATTCCATTTGCCGCTGCATAAATTTTAGAGTCAGGATTTTCAGCACATATATTAAAACACAATTTTAATCAATCAGCGCGTACATTAAAACACAATTTTAATCAATTGGATATCAACGATGACATTTGTGTTACCTTGTCAAAAATATTTCACAGCTTCATCTTCTTTTTCAAGCCAAACAACAGCCTTATCATTTAACTGATTTACGGAGCAGTATTGGAATTTTGTTTCGTTTGTTCCATTTTTATATGGACTGGCCGTCATCGTGGCATGAAAAGAGTGAGAAACGTGTTTTTAAGTTAATAATGTTTCCTTTATTTATTCTTTGTGAATATTATACACGGCATGAGGCAATCAATCTCCAATATAATGCAGTATGATAAAGTATATTCAGTGCCTGGCACGTCATGTTTGTGTGCATATTTACGTTTTTTGTGGGAGGGCTCCATTGTTTGTAAATTATTTTGAAAGTGGTACGTAATCAAAAAACCATAAGAAACACTGATCTTACGTCAAGCAGCAAAACTGCTGCCTGTTCTCACAGCATTTAGCCATCCATGTGAAGTGTCTCACTTAAGAAATACTTCTGAAATTGTGCATTTTTTCATTAACCAATTGACCAGCTTCTTTTCCAGCTGGTTCTAAGGTGCCCAGTGGTAGATTTACTTCTCTTAGGGTGATATGCAAGTGTTTTTCTTATCATTATCATAATCAAGCAGCTGGCTGCCAAGTCACCGGAAATCTTAATGTCATAGGTAAATTTTCACCTGTATGCAGGTCACGAGGCCTATCTGCAGCTCAAGGAGGCGGAGTACGTGCATGGTCTGGACGTCCAGTACGTAACAGCGAGCTACCATATCTTCTCCTCGTTTCGGCTGCCGGGAGCGCACACCCGTGCAGTGCTTCACTTGCTGAAGTTTGTCTTCCTCGTCTTCTACGCAGCATTGCATGCTTACCCGTACTATCAGGTAAGGCTGCTCAGTGCTTGACAGCACGAAGTATGGCACTGTATGGCGCTGCTACATGGCGCGAGCGACGGGCAGCTTTTCTGCTGCTGCCGCCCCCGCTATCTCTCACTCTCTCTCTCTCTCTCTCTCTCTCTCTCTCTCTCTCTCTCTCTCTCTCTCTCTCTCTCTCTCTCTCTCTCTCTCTCTCTCTCTCCATCTCTCTCTCTCTCTCCCTCTCTCTCTCCCTCTCTCTCACTCTCTCACGCTCTCTCACTCACTCTTTCCCTCTTTCTCTTCTTCTCTCGCTCTCTCATTCATTTTCTCTATCTTGCTCTCTCTCTTCCTCTCTTCCTCTCTCTTGCTCTCTCTCTCTCTCTCTCTCTCTCTCTCTCTCTCTCTCTCTCTCTCTCTCTCTCTCTCTCTCTCTCTCTTCCTATCTCGCTCTCTCACTCACTCTTTCCCTCTCCTCTTTCTCTTCCTCCCTCTTTTCTCGTTCTCTCTCTCTCTTCCTCTCTCTCCCCCATTTCTCTTCTTCTCTCGCTCTCTCATTCATTGTCCCTATCTTGCTCTCTCTCTCTCTCTCTCTCTCTCTCTGGCTCTCTCTTTCTCTCCCTCTCTCTCTCTCTCTCTCTCTCTTTACTCTCTATCTCTCACTCTCACTCTCTCTCACACTCGCTCTCTCTCTCCCTCTCCCTCCCCCCCTCTCTTTCCCTCTCTCCGTTTTTTACTCTCTTCTCGCTCTCTCTCTCTCTTCCCTCTCCCTCTTCACATCACACATTGCTCTGCACGAATCGTGGCTGGGGCTTTTTAGCCTTTTTTTCTTGCTCGCTGGTTACCTGCGTTACCTGTCGGTTACCTCTTGGTTGCTTCCGGCTCGGCGTTTTCAGGGCGTCGTCGTCACCGTGCTGCTCTTCCTCGTGTTTCTGCTGTTCGTCGTCTTGCGGCCTTACCGACTGCCGGCGTTCAACGTCCTGCTCGCTGCCAGCTATGGCTGCCTCACTCTGTGCGCCTTGCTCGGCGTACTCCGCTCGGCGTTCAGCGTCGACAGGTGAGACTCAGCGAGGCAACAATCCCGTCTCCCCCCACTCCGAACACTATCGCTGCGATTCCAGCTGCTGTCTGTACCTGCTGGCACCAGTCGCACTGGTGACTAGCACCGCTCGCTGCTCGCGGCTTCCCGCTGCGGCTTTCCGCTGCTCCGTCCACTGGTAGCACACGCTGTCCGGCGTGCGCACGCCAGCCTGCCGACATTTCACTTCAGTCGTAAAGCGAAACCGGGCACGCCCTCTGCTTTTAGCCTTCACTCGGTCTGGCTGACGCCCACCTACATGACGGGCATGCTGGCAGCCATCAATGGCCTCTGGCTTTTCGTTGCGGCCGTCGTCCTTCTGTACATCGCCCTCCGAAGCAGCGGCCGTGTACGCTGCGGCGGCCACTCGGCGGCGAAGGAGCCGCTCTGGCCGACACTGATGTCACCGCAAGCCATGGAGCATCTGCCAGAACTCACGCAGAAGTTCATGAGGAGCATCTTGACCGCTCGGCAAGTCGCCGGTAAGCCTCCGCTGCTCAGGCTCAGAGCTCGTGGTCTACCGACCATTTACGTCGTAGTTTTATATAAAAACAAATATAATTCAGCTGCATAGCATTCTAAGAAAACTCAATCTCTATCCAGGCACTTCTTATGTGCCTCAGGGGTCAAGCCCACGACCTCGGTCATTAAAAGCATTCATTTTAACCGCGGTCATCATCATAAAAGGCGAGCACATTAACCCCTGGGCCAAAGAGCTTCGCTGATAAGAAATTCAGGCCAATTCATGTTGCTGATGACGAAAACTAATGATGGGCGGACTGCGGCTTCGGCTGCTGCTGCTGCCGCCCGCTGCTGCTGCTGCTGCTGCTGCTGCTCCTCCTACGATGCGATCGATCGACGAGAGCAAATGTGCTTCGTGAGAAACGAGCACCCGTCACTGTCACTTTCCTTTGACCTATGCCGCAGTTTAGAAGCTAAGCATTTGGCGTGTCAGTCGGCTGCTGGCTGCTCACATTGAGCCGCAAAGATGGACCGCTTAGATGCGGCAACGTTCAGCCGGCTGGCGTCAGCCTGAGCAGGAAGGCATGGGAGTTATGACCGAATACGCGACGACTCACGTGACGATGAAGCACGAGCTCTCGAGCCTCGATCTGGGCGCTGCAGAGTTGTTTCCGATCCTTTTTGGACGATCGTTGAGCCGGGAGGAGCCGTGATGCCGGAAGGAATGCAGGACTTTCTCGGCTCTAGCTTTTGCCTGCCAGTTTCAGGGAAAGCCACTTGAATTAATAATAATATTAAATATAATATTAGCTAATTTTAGAGCCTCACTTGTATAGCGGCAGATGAGCCTTAACGGCTATCACCACTGCTTGCAGTTGGCAATAAAGGATCGCCCAGTGCAGTATTCGCAAACCCACGACCTGGAAGAGCGAGCCTCACTTTACCTCCTGTGCTATCGTGGCATTCAAATCGATCGCTGGCCTCAACAAACGTTGTCCGCTCAAAAAGAAGCCTCATACTACCCACCCGTTCAAGAGCTGCCAGTAAGATTAGTTAGATTTAATTGTGCTAGATCAAGTTGCTATCGTCGACGTTGCAATCTGCAAAGTTAGCACAGCAGGCGTCATCTCATCGGCATTCTGTTGGTCAATGAATTTGGAGAAGGCTCAAAGATACTGCCTGCCCAAGAACCTGATATCTGGATCTGTGCTCTGATCTTGACGAGGAACCGACGCATCAAGGGCGTACCGAGGTTAAATAATGTTTACAATGTTAAATAATCATATAATCTGGCGCGGTTGTACTGCCCCGCCTTTTCGCGGCAGATCCGTTGGGTTAGAAAGTTATAGAAAAGAAATATTTTATGACGACCTGCGATACGTGGTGTTTTGTTTGGCACGACACGAGGTACGACTTTCAGATTGTGGACACCCGGTAATGATCGCAAGAGTAGCAAGCCAATTCAGTACGTTAAGTGAGCCTGTCACCTGTCACACTTCGTCTCGACACGAATGGATATGCACACGTGCAGATTCATACGCATGTACACTATTGCATGCGAATCAGTGCTCGCATACATTTGTAACCTCCAATCGTCCTTAGCCTGCTGTCGGTTCTTTCCTTTGCATCGTAAGTAGGTCCCTGTGCAATAAAAAAAATCAGTAACCATTCCTTTCAACGAGACAAGCTTTGCAGTAAGCTCATTTAATGAAATAATTTTTTGAGTTTACGGATGCTGCTGAAAATATTGGGAGACGGCGCCTCCCTCAGGAAATTATGATGATAACAATAATAATGATAATAAATTTGTATAGTTCTATCTGAGAACCACATTTCTGTCAGGCACTTTGTATATGCTGGAAATGAAGCGCATTAACTTGTACTGAGATGTGACAAAGCAGGCAAAAAGCATTGTCGATAGTTGGAGGGGTGAGAGCGAGAGCGAGAAAGAAGGGAGAGAGAAAGAGAGACAAAGACAGAGACAGAGACAGAGATAGAGAGAGACAGATAGAGAGACACAGAGAGAGAGAGAGAGAGAGAGAGAGAGAGAGAGAGAGAGAGAGAGAGAGAGAGAGAGAGAGAGAGAGAGAGAGAGAGACAGAGGGAGAGAGAGGGAGAGAGAGGGAGAGAGAGAGAGACTGATCAACATACGTTGAGTGAGTGTTCGCGAGAGAGAGAAAGAGAGATACAGAGGCTGGCCAACATAAGTTGATTGAGTGTGAGCGAGAGAGAGAGAGCGAGAGAGAGAGAGCGAGAGAGAGAGAGAGAGAGAGAGAGAGAGAGAGAGAGAGAGAGAAGAGTGGTGGCTTGAGTGTGACAAGCGGCAGAGAGATTCAGGGAGGGCGACAAAGAGATAAAGAGATAAAGAGAGTCGGAGTCAGAAAGACAGAATCAAACAAGAAGAGACGAGTGAGAGAGCAAGAATAATTCGGTTTATCTTACAAGAGAACGGAAGCCGTAGAAGGTCTCTTCTGAGAGGTGCTACGCACCTGCGAAGAATACAAGTGCTCAACGGAGACAAAATTACGACTTGAAAATGACATCAATCAAAGTAAGATCAATTAGAAAGAATGCCTTTTATGGAAGGCCGCCGACTATGAAACCAGAATCTGGTTTTGGCAGAAGTTACAGCGCCGATGTTGCACGTCACTTCGATATGTTGTTGCCAGCCGTTGCTCCGACCGTCTCGCCCCTGCGACGTCATCGGCATGCCGACCGTCGCCAGCAAATCTAGGGCTAGCTGTTTCGCGTCGGTGATTTAGTGTAACACTTCCCTAAGCGTTTAGATCAGCTGGCGCCGATGAGTGAAAATACCCAGCTCTAGGTCTCATCCGACTACGTGCAAATCTCGCTCTTTGGTCACCCATACGCTCTACGCCTCATAGTGGACGAGAGCTTGTATGCCTCACTGGTTTTGCCCAGTGAATAAGGTGCTCGCTCCGATCAAGGTCGAGGTGACTGTATTTGAAGGCCGACGTCGTGGGCTCGAGCCCCGTGGCATGCGTGAAGCGTCTGAATAGAGTTAAGTTCTCTTAGGGCGCTATACAAATGAATCACATATTTTTTAATTTCAATTCTTAGGAGCTCTGACCGGAAACGCCCGCTGCAAACTAATGACTAGCGCTAGTGCTTGTGAGTCAAACACCATGCACTGAGATGATTTACCACAAATCATTTGATCGTGCTTCCTTTGCAGCACATGTAAAGTGCCTAGAAACAGATCGATTTCACTGAGGGTGCTACGTATGAAATATATTATTATTATTTTCGCGATGTGATGACTGCGGCTTTGAGAGGGGCGCTTCTGGAAGTCGTTTCGTAGTAGATTGAGCAGTGTTCAATGATTGATTGAGCAGTGTTCAATGATTGATTGAGCAGTGTTCAATGATTGATTGAGCAGTGTTCAATGATTGATTGAGCAGTGTTCAATGATTGATTGAGCAGTGTTCAATGATTGATTGAGCAGTGTTCAATGATTGATTGAGTGTTCAATGATTGATTGAGCAGTGTTCAATGATTGATTGAGCAGTGTTCAATGATTGATTGAGCAGTGTTCAATGATTGATTGAGCAGTGTTCATTGATCAGCAGTGTCATCTACTTGCAACTTTCGGTGAGAGAGTTTTCGTGTCTGGTCGCCTTCCGATGCAACTTTCCTCCAAAACGAAATTTAAAAAATCCTAAATCCCTGAAATTTCCCAACTAAGCACGGAACTCATTCCCGACTAATGTCACGACATCCCACAATCTTAGGCTATTTAAAAAGAAGCTAAAGCTGACTAGTTCTCCGTAGGATTTGATGGGTCCGCGTGAGCCCTCCCTTGTATTTTTATGCGGCTGATACTGTGGATTCTAACACTAAACTAATCGACGTGCTTTCTTTCCAGGACACACGAAGTCCTGGGGAAAGAGATTCAGTTCTCTTACGGAGCTATATAAATTCCTAGTCAAATTCAAAGTCTGACTATTCTTAATATTACTGCATATACCGCGTATATGTACGATTTTTAGCCGTACCCATGGCGCTAGTGGCCTAAATTTCCTGTCGAACCGATTACCATAATTGGCTTGGCTTTCAGCGGTGCGACGAAACGCCGACGGTCTCCAGCAGAAGCTACTGCGTTTCGGTAGAACTTGACGACGAACGACTTTTTCTGCCGTAGAGCGGTGCATGTCGACGCCAGCCATATTTGCGCCGGCTCACGAGGTCTCGAGGCAGATTCAGATCGTCAACGCTCACTGCCGCGAGGCCGAGATAACGAGCGACGTCCTGGAGCTCACGCTGTGGCACCTGCTCGACGAGCTGGTCGCCGTCCACTCGCAAGTGGCCCGCATCTCTATATTCGCCGACAGCGTGAGCGAGCTGTCGCGAGCCACCGCCGAGCGGCTGGCCGAGCTGGCGCCGTCCTTCGTTCGGCGTCTCGCTCAGCGAGAGTACGACTTCCTCCTCGTACCAGCCAAGAAGCGGCGTCTTCTGCTGAAGCTCTACTGCCTCCGTAAGTAAGCCCCGCCCCCGACGGCCTCTCTGATTGGTCACCGCTCGGGCGGCGTCGGTCGCTCGACGCCGACGCTTTCCGCACTGGCGAAGCTCCGATCGCGAGTCAAAGCAGTCGATATCTGCAACTCCGCAGCAACGTTGAGATTGAAGATCGATCGGTCGGTCGAGATCGATCAAATCCACGCTAACGCGAGATCTCGTGGAAGAACTCGGGAGAGCGCTCAACAATTGGAGGGAGCCCTCTCGAAAACTAGAGGCGGCCATCGGAAGGCCTATTCGACGAGATGATGTCGTTCAAAGCGTAATAAAGCGCTTACGCTAGGGGGCCCATAAGGATCTTCGGATCCTAATGCTACTGAGAGCAGCGCTTGCTTATTTCATAGCGCCGACTTCGAGGAGGAGGAGGAGGCGGCGGCGGGGGCGTTCGCTGAATCCCTTTCGTCGAAAGTATTCTCGGATGAGCTCGGATCGCGTGGGAGACCCAACAGGACTCCGAGCTCTCGATAAAAACTTCGGTCGGGCGACCGATCTGGGAGAGAGATGCGATTCTGGCGCTCACGTTCTAGCACCAGCCGGCAGCGAAAACTGAAACTTCGCGATAATAGAAACAACGGCATGGCAGTGGCGGCCGAAGCCGCAGTCGCGGCTTCGGCCGCCACTGCGGCTTCGGCAAGTGGCTCTGCCTCACAAGCGGCTCTGCTCGCTGCAGGCACCTTCTTGGCCATTCCGCGCGGAAAGACGCTGGGTCAGGCGGTGCACGAGATCGCGACATCCTCAAAATACGGCAGACGAGCGATGGCTGCAGCAGGTAAGTTCCGGCGTAGCATTCACGAGCCGTCGAACTCGACGGAAACGCTCGCTCGAGACGCCGCCGGTGGCGCTGGCCGCCTCGGCGGACGCTCGTGCACGCACGCTCGCGCGGCAGCACGTCGTCGTGGCCACGGAGGGAAAAACCTGGATAAGCACCGACTGCACTGTTATGCGAGCCTGCACCGACTTGCTCTCGAGAGCGCGCCAGGCTTTTTCATCCCGATCTCGACTCGCCCCGCCAACTCCCGAGGCTACGGCTGCGCACCGACGCTTTATGGGCTTTTACTGCTTCTCGCTCGACGCAGCGGCGGCGCGTTTCGCGCTACGATACGATGCGCCGGCGTCGATCGAACGCAGCAGCGCGGTGGCCGTCGCCACCGGGCACTCGACAGACCAAGCCGTGCAGCCGCCTCCGATGCAGGCGGCGATGCAGGCGGCGATGCAGGCGGCGATGCAGGCGGCGATGCAGGCAGCGATGCAGGCGGCGATGCAGGCGGCTCCGTTCTCGAGGCTCTCGCCCAGGCAATTAGTGAAGCAGGCAAAAGAAGTGTGCAAGAACTGGGCGCAGCCGAAACGGGTGAAGCGCGAAGCCAAATCCTCTTTAATCGTCTGCTCGAGGGATCTGTGCGAAGCCACTACCCTACGTCCTGCATCGGCTCTCCGTAGAGCAGTGACTTCGGCTTCACTGAAGGTCACGCATTGAAGGTCCTTACATTGAACCTTGCTCCTGCTCACTTTTCGGAAGACGAAGCGCTCGCTCGAAGGGTGCAGATCGGATCGCTCGCTCGCGCATGACCTCGCGCCTCGCCCATCGAACTGACTGAACTCTGAACTGCACTGAACTGAACTCTGAACTATGACTGAACTCTCTGACTCATGTCGTTAAGCTTAACCGTCGAACCCCGATTCTTTTCTAGTCCACGCCTTCAAATAATAATAATACATTTGTAGAGCCCCCTCAGAGAACTGAATCTCTTTCTAGGCACTTTACAGATGCTGTAGAGAAAGCATTAGCGAATGATTGGCGGTAACATCCGCAAGCATACCGTCATATCGGGGTACGGACATTCCCCCCTGACATTTCCCTTCCCTCCCCCGACATTTCCCCCTGGGGTAGTACATTTCTCCCCCCCCCCGAATATGGTTTAGGGTTTAGGTTTTAGTATTTAGATTTTAGGGTTTAGGAGTTTAGTGTTTAGGGTTTTAGGGGTTTAGGGTTTTAGGGGTTTAGGGTTTAGGATTTGGTGTTTAGGGTTTAAGGTTTTAGGGTTTAGGGTTTTTATGCTTTAGAATATAGTGTTTAGGGTTTAGCGTTTAGGGTTTAGAGTCTAGAGTTGTTAGGGTTTTAGGGTTTAGTGTTTAGGGTTTAGGTTTTAGGTTTTAGGATGGGCTTCACCTCCGCTGCCTAAATCCAACCCTCGCTCGTATTCCGAGCTTTAATTAGTGCGTTTTAGGGTGTAACTAGACCTGTTGAGCTCGAGTTATACTCAGTAGACCTCTGAGGCTTAGCGCTCATTTGCAGGAACGCGCGGCACGCCGTAGCCGGCACCCGCTTTGACGGGTACAAACAACGGCACTCGGCGTCGAGCGTGACCGAACTGTGTAGCTCGCTGCTGCTGCAGTGGCTTCAACCGCCGCCGCCGCCGCTCGCTCCATTAGAAATCGTTCTTCCAATCCATCCATTCTTCTAATTATACTGAGTTGATTTGATTTTATTAGAGCGTGAACTTCATGAGCTTCATTCAATCATGTATATATATATATATATATATATATATATATATATATACACGTATTCTTAGTTAAGCATTCATCAACATAGGGGGAAATGTCCTACCTCGAGGGAAATGTCCGGGAGAATTCCGGGGGGACGTCCAGGAAGAGAAATGTCCTCCAACCGCCGTCATATTGTAATTGTAGTGTAAGCAGAACACGAAGGACGAATACATGTACACATAATAAGTGTAAGATACGTGCTCACGAAGGACGAATCACAAAACCCACCAAATGCTGTATTAAACAGATGCGTTGTAAGCTTCTTTTTAAATGTCGTCATGTCAAAGGACGTTGCGACGTGCCGACTGCCTTGCACCCGATGCTTAGATCTCTGCCGACAGCATCGCATGCCCTGCCCGGATAAGATTTAACGGCAAACTGAGAACCTACCTGTCCTCCTCGGAGCGTTCCCTCTGTCTGCGACTACTGCAACGGTAAAGTGAAGCGAAGTTGACTCCACGGCTTACTTTATATATATATATATGACGGCAGAAAAGTCACCTCGGTGCTTTAACCAGCTCGCACAGCGGGAAACAGAGTTTCCCGCTGCAGAACTCAAACTCGCAACCCGAATCGCGGCGAGTGACTACCGCCAGGCTAACGCGCACGCTGTCATTCGCTGGTCCTAAATGACGTCATAGCGGCTTCTAGATTTACCTCTTTACCAGCCTCCGAGCAAGAGATTACTCATTTCGGGGCGCTGTAAAATGCTTTACTGTTACAATAATTATTGCTATAGTTGTTACTTTGTCGCCGAGCAAGCGCTCGGACTGCGCCGCAAGCGGCCAAGCGTTCGTTCAGCTGCTGCTCGGCGAACGCCTCGGCCCCGCCTCGCAGCAGCGCGGCGTAGCGGCGAGCAGCGCCGCGTAGCGGCGAGCAGCGCCCGGACGGAGCTTCAGCGCGCTCTCGCTCTCTCTCTCTGCGTACTCGCGCTAACGAGACTCGCGTCTCTTTGCAGCCGACTACACTTCGACAGTGCAGCCGGGCGTGCAGCTGGGTCCGCGCGTGGGGGTCATGGACGAAAACGAGCTGGAGGGACTTCGCGGAGAGTCGACAGCGTGACGTAGCGCGCGACGCACCGTCGCCGGCCTCCGGATGGGCTGGTTCACCCCCGGGCGCTCTGCTGCAGGCTCTTCGCGCGGCTGCGCCTTCGTCGTCTGCGACGAGCTGCGCGGCCGTGCAGCTCGAGGCGCGTCACTTCGCCAAGGGCGACGGCGACCGAGAGCCGTCGTGCGCCTGCCGGGAACTGACGGATCCAATTTTTAAGGTCGCAAGGCCGGGCAGACGCGGACGTATCGTAGTCCGCTTCGCAGTTCTTAGCCGGCTAAGCTCCCGGTGGCAGTTCCGGGAGCTTCGCCGCTACGCGGCCCGGAACTGCCACGCGGATACTTTCGCCCATGGCGACAGTGGCTCCGTCTGCGCCATTTTTGAGGATGTAACGCACCGGTGGTGACTTTTGTGCTGCACTCGCTGTGTTAGAATAAACGTGAGAAGTGTAGGCCACCGTAGCCTCGCCCGCTTGCCTCTATTCGCGGCGAGCGCTGCTGCGCCAACGCTCAAAAGCTAATAACGACGGGTCGGACGGTCGGTATTGACACTCCGCGGACAGATGCCAAGTAACGGCTATTTAAAAAGAAGTACTTGCTGATTTAGCAGCTTCGTTTTTAAAGCGGCAGAAGGCCTTAATGGCTATCGCCACCGCTCGCAGTCGGTTAAAATAAGATCGCTCGCTTCAGGATTCGAACCCACGACCTTGGTCGTGAAGAGCGAGCACCCTACGTCTTGGGCCGAGCTGGTTTGGTCTAGCGGTTAAGGTGCTCGCCCCGACCAAGGTCTGGCTGAGGTCGTGGGCTCGAGCCCCGAGGCATATGTGAAGCGCCTGAATAGTGATTAAGTTCTTTTGGGGCGCTATATAAATGAATTATATACATATTTTACGTCGCGGCTCTGCCCTGCTCTGCCCATCGAGTTCCTCGGACTACGCCCGATCGCCTCCTCGAAGATGCATTTAGCCGAGTCGGCGTTGAAAAAATAAGTAAAAAAGAAGCTAAAAGCTCAAATCCGTGTTTGTATCGCAGCTTTCAGTGGGTCCGTGCGGTTCGTCCTTTGTGTGCTCATGTGAGTGCTGACACACCGTGCGTGCTTCTACTAACCGCATTTGCATGCTGACCTTGTGCATGTCACCTCTAATATAGTATGCTTGTCGCCATTGAGCATTCTAACCACTAACCATTCGATCGTGCTTCCTTTTCAGCAGTTGTTAAGTGCCTAGAAAGAGATTAGGTTCTCTGAGGGTGCTATAACAAATGTATTATTATTATTATTATTATTATTCATGCACTAATACCTGCAATCTGAGGTTAAGAAAGCAGCATAAGGCAGCGAATTTATTACGCGAAGCTGTGGGAGCGCCGTGATCTTTCAAAAGCAAAGAACGGTGTAGCAGCACGGATGCTAAACCTACGTGAGACTGTATGTCGCGACTATGCCACGCAGCGCTGCGTCACTAGCCAAGTATGAGAGAGAGAGAGAGAGAGAGAGAGAGAGAGAGAGAGAGAGAGAGAGAGAGTGTGTTCTCGCGCGCGCGCGAACGTGAGTGAGCGAGAAAGAGGCGCCGGATAGGAAGTAGCTAATTCTTTCCGAAAGCAGCACGGCATCTGTGCTGAGCCTTTCATGCAATGCGTCGTCAAAGCGACTGACGCCAGCATTGAAGGAGCAGATTTCTAAGTAGTCTACTGCTGAGCCTTGGCTTGAAAACTAGCGGATGCGGCAGCTGCGGCCCCGGCGTCGTTGCAACGCTCGCTCGAGATAACAAGCGCAGCTCGCACGAAGAGTCCGAGGAGACGCAAGGTGTAGCGAAGCGCGAGACAGCGACTCTCAGAGAATGATGACTAAATGATGGCGGGCCGCTTTCACCCTCACCTGGCGGATACGAAGCGCACGGTGAGTAGCTCATCCGGTCTGAACCTTCTTCGTTGAAAACGTTAAACTTATTCCATCGTGCCTCCATAAAGACTAAAGCAACGGTCGAGTCGTAACCTGTGACCTTTCTTTAAGAATTTTTTGAGGTTTTTGCGCACGAAGTCGCTAAATTAATAAATACCATTAAAAAGATCTTGTCTTCTGAAGACCCTATATCATCCCATCTGTGGTCTTCGCTGGCAGACTAACTTAGTTTAGCCATAGTTCGGATTGTTCAAGAGATCTCTGGATAATGAAATGCTGATCTGGTTCTCGGGAGTTTTCCAATTCTTTCAAGTTGTGCATCTTTTGACCGATACTTGAATAGCACGAATTGGACTCGGTATCAAACTATTATATAAACTACAGTATCAAACAGTATCAGCCCGATTTCGATTCTTCCGTTTTGTAAAAGATTCCTGAGAATCCTGATCAGAAAGCAGCCAAGTATCATGCATTGAAAAAAATGAAATGTCAGACACAATTCAGCCGGGACTTAAGTGACACCATTCCACTGAAACTGCTCCCCCTGTGTAACCAACGACATCCTATTCAACAGCGATGATGGACACGTCACTGCCCTGGCCCTGCTGGTTTAGCTATCAGCTGCCTTCGACACAAACGATCGCGATATCTTACTAAAACAATTGAGAACGATCGGTCTGGCAAATGTAGCAATTTTGTGGTTCAAATCGTATACTTGTCCGATCGTGTTCAATCCGTGTCGGGTGGTGGTCAGATCAAACTGTGGAGTCTGACAAGGGTCCGTCCTCGGTCCTTTGCTGTTCTCCATCTATATTGAACCTCTGGGAAAAGTGACTAAGGCCCATAGGATCGGCTATCACATCGGCCTCTTCGGTGTCAAAAGTCGTCTTTACTCTCGGGACACACAAACACACACGCTCGCGCTCGAAAACACACACACACACACACACACATACACACACATTTATAGACAGAGAGAGAGAGAGAGAGAGAGAGAGGAGAGAGAGGGAGAGAGAGGGAGAGAGAGAGAGAGAGAGAGAGAGAGAGACAGACAGACAGACAGACAGACAGACACAGACAGACAGACCGACACAGACAGACACAGACAAAGCAGGCCGGCTAGCTAGTGGAAGTTCTGAGAAACTCGCTGGGCCGACTAGGCGATGTGCTCTCGGACTGTCAGCCAGGAACTTCAGGGCGAATTCGAGACGACGGCCGGTGAGTTGATGGCCGAGTCGGCTCTCACCGTCTCTCGCGCTCCCTCTGCCTCGAAGTGGCAGACCGTCAGTTGCAGGACGTCATTGCACTCGCGAGCTTGCCCAGCTACGATGCCACCACGCGGCCTGCCAGCCCAGGAAGCTGCCGCTGCGGTTCGTGGCCATTGTTCGCCTCAGCCTCGAACCTCTCGGGTCGATATAACTAATGAGAAAAAGCGCCTGCATGATGGAAATCACCTTCACCTTAGCCATAAGCCCGAAGCATGAGGAAGCGTCGGTGGCAGCTAGCTGAGCGAGAGGGCCTCCAGCTTCCTGTCGCTAACAGGATTTCGATTGGTCATTGTTCGTGTAATCGTACACCGGCTCATCTCACTGCAATCGAAGTGCTGCCATGAGTACCGACAGTCTCGCCGATAGAAGGCGTCCTGGTTCTGAAAAAGGGCATCTTTAGATGGACCTGGAGCAGTTGGATCTGGGCGGATTTGCTGCCAGACGCGTGCTCCTCACTTGCTGCCTGTACTGTTAACTTTTGCACATGAATGGCAGCAAACCTTCTTAAATGGAAGTAGCTGCATAAGATAGCTAAAACTCGGACTCATTTAGAAAGGGATACCACATCTAAGTTGGTCCATGCATTTGTGACATCATGTCTTGACTTCTGTAACTCACTGCTTGCTTGTCTACCGGCCAGTTACGGCTGGTGCAAAACTAGGCAGCTAGGCTTGTCTATCGTGTCGGGCCCATGCGATTCGTTCTTTGTCTGCTTATGCATACTGACACTGCGCATACTGCTGTGCATATCACCCCTAACCATGTTATTCTGTTGTCTATCGAGCATGCTACCACTAACAATTTGATCGTGCTTCCTTTACAACAGATGTAAATTGCCTAGAAAAAGAGATTGAGTTTTCTGAGTGGGCTATATCAGATTTATTTTTATTATTATTATTATTATTATGTTAAAGCAAAGCACGAAGAGTATCGCGCCGACGCATCGGGAGTCGAACCCACGATTTCCTTGGGTATGAGAAGCTTCCCGATGTGTCCATCCCAGCACCAGCAGACGGGATGATGACCGGGTGATGAGACAATGGGCGCCCTAGTGCAAAGGCTGGACAAGTCTCAGCCTGTGGCGCAGTCGAAACACTGTAACTAGGCGGCAGATATTGAGGCCAAAGTGGCACGTCGAAGAGGACGTTGGGCATTCAGGCTCAGCATTCACCTTCTGACAGCTCTGGTGACCGGCTGTGCACAAACAGTCCTGGCCGCTAGTTTTACTAGCCGGCTTCCGACAATCAGAATCTGCCTGCCGACGTCGGCAGGACACGGGTCTAGACGACCATCTTGGCACAGCGGAACAGGGCGATGACCGCTAGGTAGGGCAAATTCTGTCTATCGTGACTGGTTAGGTCAGAGCCTGCTGCCTCGTTGTTTTTTTTTCCAAGTCCCGGTGCTGGCAGAGCCCACTTTTTTCGCGCACACTGCACTGCCGCCCGAGGAAGGCACCGTAAGGTGAACAAGGATTAAGGTCAAGGCCAGGTCAATGCTTGCAGGTCAGGTAAATCCGAGCCTTTTAGCCGTGGATAACCAAATATTTATTACGCAAGTTCCCTACAGCCAGTGACATGAACGGCACGCAGCAGTCACTACCTACTAACCATGGCACAAAAACATAAAATTGCACTCGTTCAGCTTCATTTTGACTGCTCCGACGAAGCCGCAAGAGGTACACAAAACAATGAGAACATACGCACACGAGAAAGCGACGACGACAAAGAAAACAATGGCTGAGAAGCAGGAGAAGTCGGTGCCGAGAAATGTCTCGCTCGGCCAAAGCATGAGCACAAGACGACCTTCACAGATTACACAGCAAGGTCAACTATTCACGCCTACGTCATCATGGCCGACCACTGCAGCCGTCGTGCACGTCGAAGCTTCGGGCAGGCTGGGCTGCAGCCTCGTGCGGCATCTCTCGATGAAACAAGCAGCAGCTGGAGCAGCAGCAGCAGCAGCAGCAGCTGTTGCAGCCGCCGAAGCGGAAATAAATAGGTACCCGATTGCAAGGGCCACGAACGGCAAACTACTTGAGAGAGTGACTAGCGTTCTGAGGAGTGCGCACGAAGTGCTCGAGTAACTAGAAAGAGGAAGGAAAGAGAAAAAGAGGGCAGAAAGAGAGAGAGAGAGAGAGAGAGAGAGAGAGAGAGAGAGAGAGAGAGAGAGAGAGAGAGAGAGAGAGAGAAGAGAGAGAGAGAGAGAGAGAGAGAGAGAGAGAGAGAGCAAGCAAGCGAGAGAGAGAGAGAGAGAGAAGAAAGAGAGAGCAACGATAGACTCTCAGCCAGCGCCTTCACTTCCAGACATCCGAGGAAACGAAGCCCTGGCTTGCTGGCATGAGCACTTGCCAGCAAGCCAGGGGCACAAAGCCATGCAAAAACGAAAAAAAAGATGGCGACGAATCGAGAACGCGTTTCAACTAGGAGCCACGTGACGATGCCAGATAAAAGCCGAGAAATCGTCCTAACGCTGCAGCACTCGCTGCAACGACAACGTCGGACTGGGGTGGGTGGGTGGGGTGAGGCTTGCTCTGGCAGACGGTCTGCGGCAAGAGTGAGGGGGAAAGGAGCGGGAACCAAGGGTGGCAGCGAGGCTGCTGCTGCACCGAGCAGAGACGAAACAAAAATGGTGGCGGCCGAGAAGAGCCACAAGAGAGAGAGAGAGAGAGAAAGGAGCGCAGATCCAGATCAGCTTTCCGACTGAAGGGCGACCGCCCGAGCGCAAGCGCGAGTTCGCAGGACGCTTCCATATATGTGCAACGCGTGCGGCTGCGGCGACTTCGGAGCAGCAGCGACTAGCAGCGACAGTTGCTCATGCCTCCTGCACAAGTAGCCGCTGCCTGATCGACGGCAGCCGCTCGCCAGGCTGCGCTGCAAGCCAGCGGCCCACCGAGGCGGCGGTGGCGGCGCAGGAAGGACATAGAGAAGCGTCTTCGTGCATTTCCACTCAGGCTCGACACGCCCAGACTGGCGAGCTTAGCAGCATTGGCCCTGCTTCTGCTGGTTAGGCTGCTCCGGCATCAGGCGCGTACCTGAGAAAGAGAGAGCAAGGGAAGGAGCGACGGCGCGTGGTGGCGCTGGAACAATCATCCAAGGAAGAAGTGCTAGCGACTGTGCCACCGACGGTGTCGTCAGAGGGTCAATGGTCACTGGCTAGGCCGATCGGCAAGTGGATCGGTTGAGCTGGAGTGAGTCATAGTGCACCAGCGGCAAAGGAAAAAGGAGTAAGCAGCCAGAGGCAAACAGCCATACGTGAGCTCTCCCTCTATCTCTCTCTCTCTCTCTCTCTCTCTCACGTGGTCACCATTTTGTCCACATTACAATCCGGGTGCCCCCTCTGCCTCTTGATCGTAGCAAGATGCTCACTCTTCACGATGGTCCAGGTCGCTAGTTCGAATCCTGCAGTGGGCGATTTTAAACTGCCCACTACGACCGGTGATGGCCTCCCAGGCTCTTCGGCCGCCGCTATTTAACTGAACTGTATAATCAGCATACTTTTAACTTTTGTTAACTTCAAGGCCTATTGCATGTCGTGCTTATTGTACTACGGGCCAAGCTTTTTCCTTAGACTTTCCGTGTTCCTTTGCAGGAGACAATTAGAGAGAGAGAGAGAGAGAGAGAGAGAGAGAGAGAGAGAGAGAGAGAGAGAGAGAGAGAGAGAGAGAGAGAGAGCCGTTCCAGCTGGAAGACAGCAGACTCGGTCTCCTCATACACTAAATAGTGTGTTATATCAGAGAGCCCAGGCACTGGACCGTGCTCGTGAGCGTGACTCTACGGGCAACGCCACCTAGAGGCAGCCATTAGCTGGACAGAAATGGGCTATACACATATGTCATGCCTTGCAGGCTTGCAAGCCTGGGCAGCGATGCACAGTCAAGATCGACACAAGCGCACAAGGTAGGAGAGGAGGGAGGGGCAGATGGAACAAATCAAAGGCAGAATCGTCGACATGTTCAGCAAAGCCTGGTGCCACTGCTGTGTAAGGAGGACTGGTCAACAGGGCGAACATTCGATCAAAAGCGCCTAGAAAGAGATTGAGTTCTCTGAGGGCGCTTTATCAAGTGCATTATTATTATTATCATTATATCAACGGTCGAAGGCACTTCGGCCAGGTCACTTTATTTCTGTTCCTTCTGTCTCTGGCCCTACTGGAAGGCTCCTCGGCCACTCAGCCTACTCGCACTGATCGAATTGTTCGCACTGCTTAGCCACTGCTTTGTGGCAGGCACAGCCAGCACTGAGGAGCAAGCCGTGCCGGAGCCGAGCGATCACAGCGGAGCCATCTATAGCAATACCAACATCGAGCTCAGTAGCAGCGCGCGAAGAAGGACCGCGAATGGCCTTGGCAGATAGGTTCCCCGAGTCGCTGGCACATAGGACGCACGTTCGCAATCGCCCCCCCCCCCCCGTTCGAGTCACCATCGCGCAGTAGATCGCGGCTGCTTGCACAGCCCTCTGCTGCCGCCGACGGCAGCCCTGCTGCTGCAGCTCTACCTTTGTTCTGATTGGGCGCCAGGCTGGGATCCGAGTCGATGCTCTCCGTCATCTTGTCGCAGATGATGTCCACCAGCCGCTCGAAGACGGCCTTGACGTTGATATTGTCCTTCGCCGACGTCTCAAAGAACTCGAGCCCTAAAACGGATGGCTACCCGTTCTAGCGGGCAGGTGGCGGCCGGCGGCGGCTCGGGCTGGTTGTCCGCTCGAGCGCAGCACGCCCGTTCGAGAAAGCCGCCATCGACAGGCCGCCGACGAAAGGCTAGCGGCGCACGGGGTTGCGGTGCACCAGGTGGGCAATCGGAGAGATGGAGGAGTGCGAGCCCCGCATGCCAGCGAGCACGCGGGCCGAGGGAGCGGAGGGAGGGCGGAGCGGAGCGGAGGGCGTGGCAGCCGTGCACGAGGAGCAAGCGCCGCCGCATGCGCCGATAGCCCACTTCACGCCATTGGCCGGCGACCGACCGATCGCCGACGGCGCATTCTCGCTGCACTAGAGCTGCAGCGGCGGCGCGATCGACTGCTAGCAGCGGCCAACGGGGGCAGCGAGGAGATCACCGTGCGCGCTCGCTCGGCGCACGCACAATGCAACCGGGCGCGGACGGCCACGACGCGCCGTCGAGGGCAGGCGGCAGATCACTAACGGCATTCGAGCGGATGATGCTGCCTCGGCCGCTTGGCAATCGGCCTGATGCAAGCGCGAGCGCAGCTGCTGTTAACAGCGGGCAAGGTCGTAGCGCCAATCGACCGCAGGTTGCCGAGGGCGGCAAGGCAAAGGGTCAACCGAGAGTTGCCATGAGCCAAGGCCACCCTTCGACGACCTCCGATCGGACTGGGGCGAAGGTCGGCCAGCCGTCGGCGGCCGGTCAGGCGAGGCCGCGACGCACCGCTGAACGGCTCGAAAGAAAAAGCACAAGCGGCGGCCATCGGCGGCCCAAAGACGCGCAGCAGCCGCCGCCGGCCGTCCTCGAGCTCATACTGCGCAGCTAATTGGTGTGAAACTGTCAAAACTGCATACGCTGTCACATGCCGCCTAACCTATGCGGGCGAGGGCACCGTCCGCTCCCGGGCGGTGCGACACTCGATCAAAGAGCCTGAAAGTAAAAGATGGCGGTAGCAGCAGCATGGACCGCTTCCCGTGGGAAGAGTCTGGCGTAATGCACAGACGCAAGCAAGCGAAAACGTCAACGTGCAAAGCTTGCAAACTGCGTCAACATTGCGAGAGAGAGCATTAAGAAATTACAATTTTTTTTAAGGCAGTTGCCACTGCCGCTGCAACCCGACATTCGCAGCTCTTCCACCAGCACTGTAGCAAGCATGTCAAGCCCCACCGAAAGGTGAACGAAATGCTGGCTAGGTAGGCCATGACCTAGGAGCTTGTAGGCAGAGTACTGCATTTGAGTGGGAGGGTCGGCTTGCTGCTGCACCACCGCAGGCCTCTGCCAGGGCAGCTATGACGTTTCGTGGGGACAAAACGCTGCGACGTCCTTGCAGCAAACCTTCGTTTTTGGGCAATGCCAAATAACCCAGCGAGCAATGCACAAAGAGCCGGGCAGAGGCAGGTGAGGCCATTCTTTGGCAACAGACCAGACCAGCTGAGCTCTCCCACCCCCAAGGTGTGGGTCGAGGCAAAGCCACTACAAACCTAGCATTTCCAGTAAGCGTAGGTTCGGCTTGCCGAGCACGAGCCACAAACCGCGGGTCCTTGCACAGCAAGCAGGCAAGAAATGAAATACTTTACTCTCATTACTAGCACTCCAGTACCAATGAGACAGCAGCGTCGAAGTTGCTAGCACATGTCATCCATAGCACACCGACAGCACTAGTTGACAGCTCACATATCACGAGAAAGTCCATTGGTGGCCGAAGCCCCGGCTACCGGAAGCATAGCCGCCATTGCCGGCTGGTGGCTACGCAAGGGCAGACAACTCAGGGTGGGCAGCAATGGCCGGCCGGCCACGAGCAGGTCAGGCGGTGAGGCAGCCAATTCGGCTGGAGGCTTGAGAGGAGCAGAGCTGCAGGCTAGGCAGGGCAGGCTCACCTAATCGCTCGGCCAGCTTCCGGCCACGGTCTGTGGTCACCACTCGCTCCTCTTCGAGGTCACACTTGTTACCGACGAGCACCACCTGGGCATTGTCCCACGAGTAGGTCTTGATTTGCGTGCACCTATATGAAATGCCAACGGCCAGCAGTGGTGAGACAGTGCGTTACCGTGCAGTCCGTCCCGTCCGTCTGTCGCGTTGCTGCATGCTGCAGTATGTGCAGCTGTAGCAGACAGTTATATGGCTATGGCTAGCGCTGCTGCTGCACATTGCAGCAGCGCACAAAGAGACATTAACCCAAAGTTAGACTCATCGTCAGGCGCTGCAGGCAACCAATCAGCAGGCAGCACACAAGCCTCCAGCAACCAACCCCCACCCCCACCACCACCACCACCACCACCACCACCACAGAGGGCTCATCAGCAGGTGCCAACAAAAAACAGACGACGAGACGACTTCGTGCAGCAAGCAGGGCGACCAGCTGACTGTGTCGCAAGAGTGGTCCAGCTCTTGGCTGCTGCTGGTAATGAGCCTCTCAAAACATCGAGGCTCATTACCAGCGCCTTGCCGAGACCCAGAATTCCAGCCAAGCAAGCGCTCGGTCCAAGCCAGTTATGTAATCAGCAACTTAGCGACCAGCCGAGAGAGTAGGGTGGTAGCACGGCACAGTACACTCAGCCGCAGCTGCGTCCGACCTAACCAAAATCGCTAGTCTTTCCACCACTTCCTCCCCCCCATCCCACAGCCCGCACAGGGAAGGCCAGGCATTCGGCATGGGGGGGGGGAGGAGAGGAGAACTTTGCAATGTCCACCGATGTTAGCACATCTTCCAGACCGGATGCAGCAGCCTCGGCAGCTATGCGACCTCGATTCGCTCGGCAATCGCCAGCCGGCTGGCTGGCCCGTCAGGCAGAAAACGTTCAGCTCGTTTCACAGAGTCCCACCGAACGGCAGCCAGGGGGAGGAGGAGGAGGGGCGCTCCACTGAGGACTCCTATGGCTGCGCTTTGCTTGCTCGAGACCGTCCTCATGGAACTCCGACGGTCGATGATCGACTGACAATGACTGACTGACGACAGCACACACAACCACCCGTGTCTGCATGACTGAGGCTCTTCTTATCGCAAACAAGTTTCAATGGTGGCTCTCAAACGCTGCATGACCTGGCATGCAGACGGCAGTGGTAGGCGAGAGGCACAGCCGGCAGGCAGCCATGATCAATCACCGGCACCGACCAAGCAGCGGATATACCGGCGCAACCCCCCCCCCCCCCGTCCCATGAGCTTGCTAGTCTGCCGGCCTGAGCAATCAGGCACTTCCAGTTGGTGAAAGACTCTGCAGCTACGCTCGTCGTCGTCGTCGTGCAATTCGCAGTTGCCACATCGCAGCGCCAGTTCTCGCCGACTTGCACTGACTCCCACTTCCACCAGGCTAGGCATCATTCCATCCGCCGAATCAGCTCGTCTACCTATACCTCTTGCACGAACCTCGTGTCCTTTGGAGACCGCTCCTTTAGTTCGTAGGCTCGCAAGGCCTGAAACTCACTCCCGACTGATGTCACGACATCTATTGACTTGACAATATTTATACAGAAGCTAAAAAAGAATCTCTTTAACGCAGCGTTTGGTGAGTCCTTGCGATTTGTTTTTGTGCGCTTACGCGTGGTGACACTGTGCATGCTGCCACTAAACCTATTTGCATGCTGACACTGTGCGTGTCACATCTAACAATGTTATGCTTGTTGACATTGTGCATGCTACCACTAACTATATGATCATGCATCCTTTACAGCATATGTAAAGTACCGAGAAAGAGATTAAGTTCCCTGAGAGCGCTAATGCGAATGTATTATTATTATGAGCGCGGCTCGAGTGGCCGCACATGCTTCTGCCTGGGAGCAGACGAGATGACTACGTTATGCTAGCCTGCCTCTTCCTGCGGAGAAGTGCCGAGCAGCAGGATTACCTCAGCAGACGGGCACCCAACATTATTCTAGTTCTCTCTCTCTCTCTTTTTCGCGAAAATGCATCTAATCATAGCTGCATGTGTCCTTTTCTTTGACAATCTGTCGAGCTACTATGAAGAGCAAATATTGGCACGACGGTCACATGACAGCAGCTGCACAGCCACAGCCATTAGTCCCCCCACACACTTTCAGCTAAGGCATACAGAGAGAGAGCAGGCTTTTAGCTTATTTGCAAGGAATCGAAGCACCAAAGCCGAGTTAGGCTTTAGGAGCTACACATTGCATATTGGAAGCCTGGAGCAGTAGAGAAACCTTTTCTTTGATGTTATAGGTGCAGACGACAGGACATCTAAGCATGCATAGCTGCAATTACACACAAATCGGTACCTTCTTCACTGCACTTGATGGAAGTTTAAGATCGGCCTGCGATGCAACGACAGCTCAGCTCACTTATTTAAACGGAGGCATATGCGACTGGCATTAAATCGACTCCTTTCCTGTAAAGCCGACTATCAGCAAATAGTCTCACTGCCCACGATATAAAAATAGCATGCTAGCGAAGCATAGCCCGACCTTGACCCCGAACTTGGTATTTTTTAAAACAAACAGGCTCAGTCTGTTTTCCGGGAAAACAGGGGCAAAGGAAGGCCAGCATCATTCGTAGAGACTTAAGCTACAAGTTGTGGCATCGCGACACTAGAATACACTGGCACAGCTAGCAGACTATACTGATACTGAGGAAGCACGGTTCTGCTGATAAATGGACAATCCAAGATGCATCGAGATATCTGGTATCGTTTTCCTTCCTGTCTTTTCATTGCCGATCTATCGCCGTCGTCTATTATTATTATTATTTTTATATATTTATATATTATTTATTTATTTATTATCATTTTCATATTACTATTTTTATATTTTATATTATTATAGAAAGTTCGCAGCCACCCAAGTGCACATATGAGCAACACAGGCAGCAAGGGATATTTTATCTTTCGAATTATTACTATTATTATTATCGCTATTCATCGCATCTATCGAAGTGTCGTCGCAGAACCCAGCCGAGCAGCACTGGAGATGTCAAAGATGTACTTTGATTGCAAGACCACCACCACCACCACCAGTAACACCATCATTAGCAGCAGCCAACCGGCATTCAAGTGCATAATCCATGCAACGCTTGGCTGCGGCTGTCAGCACAGAATTGGTTACAAGGCAAGACCGAATCCAAGTCTAAATTCACTAGGGCACTTTATCAAGTGAATTATTATTATTATTATTATTAAGTGCACAGCCACTACAGCCCTCCTCGGAACTGAGGTAAGTGGCCTACAGAACGGCAAAGGTGACTCCACGCTTCACTCAGGGTCAGTCTCGATGCTTCACTTAAGGTCAGACTCCAAGCTTCATTCAAGGTCAGTCTCTATGCTTCACTCAAGGTCAGACTCCATGCTTCACTCAAGGTCAGCATGCATGCTTCACTCAAGGTCAGTCTCCATGCTTCACTCAAGGTCAGTCTCTATGCTTCACTCAAGTCAGTCTCTAGAATTACTTGTGTGGAAACCCAACGATGCATTTTCGGCTAAATGTTTGCCTTCAACTGATAGAGCAGAGACATAAATGTTATTGTTCGAGGTGCTTCTCTATCGACTGTGTCCGATTTCTAAGAAGCATTCCCTATATAATTATATTGAAGGTTCACTTGGACCTTAATCCAGTTGAAGATTCTTTCAATAGGCTCAAATAGGTATCCACGGAATTCTGGCACCTATTGGCATGTCCATCTTCTAGTTGCACGAAGCCTAACCAATTATTACAGCAGTGGTAAACTGTTTTATTGGGGGACAGACATGCAGCGCCGACCTGAAAAGCACGCCTCACAAGGGTACTCGGACTTAATTTCTGTTTCTTGAGAATGGAAAGATTTGATGGATATAAATCTATGCAGACATGTTCTCTTGTCTAATCCAGCTGAAAATGCACATTTACGAATTTCTGAGATGACAGGTTATTTATACAGTGCGCACGTGACCACCACGTGTCCTGGCAAACTCCCAAGCTGTCCAAATACATTTGTGGTTGAGTGCATGACCTATACACATAATATATATGCCTGCATGCTTGTGTGTATAGACAGATGTATATACATATATATTATAAATATGCACCTGCATATTTATATATATATATATATATATATTTATATATATATATATATATATATATATATATATATATATATATATATATATATATATATATATATATATTGCTCACTCGAAAGATCAAAGATATAAGCTCCAATATTTCAGCATTTCATGGACTGCTGGCCAAATAAATTTCCCTATAACACAGGATTCACTAGAGTTGGCAGCATTTATAACTAATTGTGCATGCTTTGGCTTGCTTACTAGGTGCAAAAAAATCCAAAATGAACACGTTCTTCAGGTATCTGGATCAATTTACGGCTTCCGACATAGCCACCATGTTCGAAGGTTATTATGTTGTAGCATCATCTGAGCACTGGGAAGTAAGATTTACTGGATGCACCAAGTATCCACCTCTGTAATAGCGCACCGTGTCTCAACAACCATGTTCAAATCCTTGATGATGACTGCAATACCGTCAGAAGGCGATTAGAGAGGTTGGTCTGCATAATTGAGTCGCAAAGAGTAAACCACTTCTGTTCGCAACGAATATGGTCGGCCGTTTTAAAAGTGGGCCAAGCCTCCAAGTATCCACGAGTAGGGGTGGAGTTGTATGGAGTTACAGATTCAAATACCCACAATTATCGAGCTACAACAGAATGCTTTACGGATGTCGGGGCGGTGACCCAACGAAACGAAGCCTACTCACCCAATGTCTGCAGCCGCGGGTTTGGCACAGGCGATGCCTGCATGCATGCAGACGCCTCCAGTTACAGCCCAGTTGCTTCCCAGTTCGATCAATGCCACCGATTAAAGAACACTAGCATTAAACAAGGCTACACTGTACGTACCAATTAGGCTATAATCCCTAATCGGCCGTTCGTTTAATCCATTGTATTAAGGCATGCAGCTGCAGTCCAATACATAGCCAAGTCTAGGTCCACCGGATACTAGCTACATCATGGCGGCCAATTGGCCGGAAATGCACAGTTGACGACCAGTCTCTGAGTGTCTGCGGCCTTGGCCTTGGCATTAGCAGCAAGCAGCATGGCAGCCACTTCACCACAGCACGAGCGAGCCCAGCTCCGTGGAAGCAGCAGCGCCCCACACAATAATGTGGCTACTAAGCAAGCACGATTTAATCAATACATCAAATAGCACCTGCTTGGTCTTTGCAGCAGCGGCAGCAGAAGCAGCAGGCAAGCAGCGTGCAGGCAAGGGCCGACCGAAGGCTCTACACGGTGAGAGCAGTGAGTAAGAAAAATAAATAAAAGCACACCGGCCAATCGGGCGCCAGCAGTGCCTCACATGCTTGCAAGGACCTGCAACTCTGAGCTGTGAAGCAGCACTGCTGCCGCCGCGGTAGCGGTGCCGCTCTGGCAGCGGCCGTCACTGGAGCAGTTGCAGGCAGTCGCAGGGGCCACCAGCCAACGGCCACTGCCGCAATGGCTGTTCACTACGCGCCAGCTAACAAACCATCGCTCAGGCAGCGCCCACGTACCAACGAGATGCACGAGGCAGAGGCAGCAGCGGCAGAAGAGAGAGAGGGCCCGCAAGCCTGCGTCCAGCGAAATGGACATCGGAATGGACACTGGCGCGCGCCGGATAAGCGATGGAGCTGCGAGCAGTTTGAGGCAGTCGCTGGGCCACGAGGGGCGCTGAAGATGCACTGCAGCAGGCAACGCACAAGGGAATGCCGCACGCACGCACGCACGCACGCACGCACGCACAGGCGGAGGAGGAGCCAGTGCAGGAGGGCACGCGCCGCCGAGGGCGCTGCTGCTGCTGCTGTGCACCACGTGATCGGGGGGGGGGTGTGGGGAGTCCGCTTAGAAAGGGAGCGCAGCCCTGCATGGGCGGCAGAGGTAGTGCCAGCAGCGAACATTCCTCTCTTCTTTCCCCTCTCTAACCGTGAAGAGTAAGGTTAAAGTGGAGGTTCCCTGATTCAGCAGACGCATTTTCATAGCATCGGAAGAGCCTCATCGGTCGGTTACCGAGCCCTGCTCGCGTTGGGCAACAAAAGATCGCCTGCTGCAAGAGGCAAGCCAGCAAAGCGGGTAGCGAAGCGCAGGCGATTTACTTTCCCGGGGCAGGGGGGTCGAGCTACTAGCGATCGAGGGTGAGAGGAACACGACGGCGCTCAGCTGAGGGCAGAGCAGCCGCTTCGGAAGCTCATCCGGCCACATACCAGTCCTGCACTGCATTAAAGGAGTCCTCGTTCGTAACGTCGTACATCAGGATGAAACCCATAGCGCCGCGGTAATATGCAGTCGTGATGGTACGGTATCGCTCCTGGCCGGCCGTGTCCTTCAATCGGACATTTGACAAAAAAGTGAGCCCCTTTTCGACGCTTCCCGCGCCGGACAGCTGCTGCACACTCAACCGAAGCTCCGGTGAAGGCATGCCTAGGCAGCAGCAGCAA
Organism: Cristatella mucedo; assembly: GCA_009760855.2. Taxonomy (NCBI): domain Eukaryota; kingdom Metazoa; phylum Bryozoa; class Phylactolaemata; family Cristatellidae; genus Cristatella; species Cristatella mucedo. The sequence goes on along the minus strand of WPIO01000018.1, from coordinate 4,873,037 downwards.
CGGGCAGCAGCAGCGGCGGCTTCATGCGGACTACCGATCAGGCCGCTGCTGCCGTGACGGCACATACAGCCCCGGAAGTGGTCAGCTTGGACAGTCACCGGGAGAGGGGGGGTGGATGGGCTCAACCGCACCAAGCACGGGTCGGTACTAACTAAAGCAAAGCGGAAGCTCGCTACTGCAAGCGACGACACAGCGATTGTGAAGGGGAATGCCGAAAGTCAGAAAGACAGCCGAGGCTGGCCGACAAGAGCCAGCGTCCTTTTTTTGCATCCATTTTGCCCCGGAGACGCCCAGGGCAAAATGGATGTGAAGGATGTGCCCACGCCCAGAGCCAACGGTGCCGGGGGCGACTGCTCTACCGGTCCTCGGCATGCGCACCCACGCACGCACCAACGAGCACGCCCGAGACAGCAGGGCGCAGAGTCGAGAGGTGTCAAACGACCGGGGGCGGCAGGAGACGGGGCGGGGACGCCGAGCGAAAGGCGACCGTCGACGCTGGGGGCGGCGCCGAGGCGGCGGCAGAGGCAGCGGCTGACCCATATCTGAAGCTTGACCCTCTTGTCATGCCGAAAGACGGTCTTCACTTTGAAGTCTATGCCGACGGTGCTGACGAAGGCCGACGTGAACGAGTCGTCGGCGTAGCGGAAGAGGAATGACGTCTTGCCGACGCTCGAGTTGCCAATGATGAGCAGCTTGAACATGTAGTCGAAGTTCTGATCGGCTGCGTCTTTCTGCCACTTGCCGTCGGCGCTGCTGCTGCTGGCTGCCATCTGCTTGGCGTTGCTGCTGCTGCTGCTGGGGATCTGGCTGGCGGGCGGACTGCACGGACCGGCAATGGAGCAACATGGCAACTGCGAGCACATGCGGGCGACAGCAACGCATGAGGCGGCTCGCCTTGGCTCAACTCACCACTGGCGCTGCGTGCTGACGCCGCCTGCGTGGACAAGCGAGCTGAGAGAGCAAAACTTCACGGCACGAGCAATCTCTTGTCAGGATGGGACACAAGGGCCGACCCGAGAGCGCAGGGGCAAGCTAGCGATGACCGGCGGCCGACCAATCCACACTTCCGGATGCTTGTCAAAACGGTTGAGCCGGTAGCACCAGGGGGGTCAGATTCTCGGGCAGGGGACTGGACTTTAAGGAGTGCTGATCCTTGACCTTGAACCTGCCTGATCCTTGAACCTGCCTGAGTCAGCCCATCGAAGCAGGTGCCCGGTCTACTTTATGGATGGGTGCTGCCTGCCTGGACGCTCACGGGGAGTCGAGTGCTGCCCACCTCATTCCAAAACATACTTCAATGACAAGAGGTTCCAAGGTCCTGCATTCGATCCCCAAGGTCAAGGCTCTTTCTCTCTAGTGGGCGGCTGCAGCGTCCTTTTGAGGCTACGAGAATACTGCTGCGCAGCACCTGCTGCCGGCTCAGCTACAAATGCCCAACGTACAGTTTCCCCTCTACCAGAACTTTGATTCCTCGTGAAGCTTCCTCGCGTGGGCATGCAATGCCAACCCTTGCTAGCCGGCGGCCGCGGAAAATGGCGGAACCGCAGGAGCAAGCGTTGAGGCCCAGGCCAGACGGATTTCACAGCTGCAGCAGCAGATTGGTCGGCAGTAGGAAATTGTCATCGTGCTGTCACATCGGGCCACGGCCCGGTCCGGTGCTGCTTCACCAGTCGTCTGGTGGTTCCCCGAGGTCTAGCGGGTGCCGGACTGTGCCGACGACGATGCAACAGCTCACGCTTCACTACTCATTCGGATACCCATGGACGATACCATTTTTGTTCATCTTCCTGCATTGACGAAGTGCCAGCATATGTGGCCTTCCGGCTCGACTCAAATGCAGCACCCTTGGATCGCCCGCTCGCTCTCTCTGTGTACAAAAGCTCTCTTCCCGGCTGCTGCCAAAATTGCCATTATCACGAGTGGCTGCGGAAAGCCACGGCTTCTGCGATTCACCGCGTCCACCAGCTTTAAGGTCTCGCTTTTGACCTGGCCCGGTGGCGGGAACCGCGGCCAAATCCTACTCTCTAGCTCGCCGGGGTATCGCTCCGAACGGCCTCTCCTCTGCCCAAGTCCGTCCACCCGGCTGCCCTAACCTGCGGTCCTGGTGGAGCCTGCAAAGCAACCCGGTGCCACCCGACCACCACCCCTGCCCCCAACGAGGAAGCAGCTGCTTTTGGTGAGAGCGCTGCCCCAGCTTGCCACAGTCGCCCTGGTCCTGTAGGACAGGCTAGGGTGCACATCGGACAGACTAGGGTGCACATCGGACAGACTAGGGTTAGCATCTGACAGACTATGGTGCACATCGGACATACTAGGGTGCACATAGGACAGACTAGGGTGCACATCGGACATGCTAGAGTGCACATCGGACAGACTAGGGTTAGCATCTGACAGACTATGGTGCACATCGGACATACTAGGGTGCACATCGGACAGACTAGGGTGCACATCGGACATGCTAGAGTGCACATCGGACAGACTAGGGTTAGCATCTGACAGACTATGGTGCACATCGGACATACTAGGGTGCACATCGGACAGACTAGGGTGCACATCGGACAGGCTAGGGTGCACATCGGACAGGCTAGGGTTAGCATCTGACAAGACTATGGTGCACATCAGACATACTAGGGTGCACATCGGACAAACTAGGGTTAGCATCTGACAGACTAGGGTTAGCATCTGACAGACAAGAGTTGGCATCGGCTAGCGGTTTCGAGCCAGCGGTTTCTCCACCGGCAGTCTGCAAAGGCCTCGGGCTCGCTCGTCGATGGCCGAACCCAGGCACGCAGTGAAGGTGAAAGCCGGGAGCTAAAGGAAGGGGGAAAGGTAAAGGGAGGGGGCGAACTGTCGCGGCCAAGCCGCTGGCTACACGAAAGCCAGAGCGTGAGACCGAGGCTCTGCGGCTGCGTCGGCCGGCGCCAGCCGGGGGGGGGGGAGGAGGAGGGGGCTTCTCTGCTGCCCGAGGTCACAGCTGCGGCCCTCACCTCCCGAACCCCCTCACTTCCCAGCCACAAGCTAGCACAACCGAACGCGATGAAACGCTCCGTCGGCGCGAGAAATGACTTCTTTTTTCGATAAACGACGGTTCGCCGCTCAGACCGGGCGACTCGTACAATCGACAATTATCGATTGGACGCTCTTCGCCCGCCCGCCCGCCTGCCCAGCCGGGTCACCGGACGGAAAGCCGACGCGGTCGGGCTCTCGCCCCGCGTTCCCACCGGCCCGCTTTCGGCACGCCGAGGGGGCAGCAGCCGCTTGCGGCGCGGCGACGCGAGAGCGCTCGGCGATTGCGTTGGGCGGCGACGGAGGCGACTACGACGACGACGCCGAGCAATTCCGTAAAAACTGGGGCTCGCCCGGGCCAAGGCCCCGGTGCGCCCGGGCGGGCGGGCAAAGGGGGCGGCGGCGGCAGGTGGTAGCGTCGGGCTTTACGAGCTGGACAGTACGAGCTGAAAGTCTACGACTCGACAATCTCGCGCGCTGCGGAAGCTGACGGACGCCGCTCGCCGGCGCGGCCGGGGACCATCTGGTTGGCGAGCGGCGGCGGCGGCGGGCTCGGTTCGGACTGGGCGGGGAAGTCGACGCGATATGCGGGGCCTGCGCGAAACGCCGCCGCCGCAGTCAGGCAGGCAGGCAGGCGCGCTCGACTAAAACAAAATCGCGAGCCAGCCAGCAGCGGACACCCGGCGCAGCTTGGACTTGGTGGCACGAAATGAACACAAGTCGCGCACCCTTACCGACGCCGGCTGCTTCAGTATTGATAAAAAACGTATCGATCTCGTTCTCACCCGGATGTCTGTGCTCGGTAATGTCAAGCTCACGAGCGTTCCGCTGGCTGCGGAGAGCCCCGCGCGGATCAGCCCGCATCTTTTGCCGCTCTCGCTCGCTCTCGCGTGGCGCACAGCCAAGAGACGCCCGGCTGCACCCGCCGCCGCCGCCGCCGGTGGCCGCGGCGGGAGGCCGGGGGTGGGGATGACGCTACGGCTGGAAGGGGGGCAAAGCGCTCGGGGATTACCCCAGCGCCGCGGTCGCGCCGAGGAGCGCGGCGCGGCCGCCGATATACTGAGAAGGGAGTGCGTCGGACCGCTGTCCCGCCGGAGGGGCGCGTCGCTCGCGCGGCGTCGCACCGCCATCGCGGGCTGCGCAGAACACCCAGGCGGACTCTGCGAGCCCGCCGGCCGCGGAGGGCGTTCGGCGGCGCCTCCGCGCGCCTCTCGTCGACGACGTACGCTCTTGAGAGAGACTGCTAGTGAGTGCTCTCGAGGCGCCTCGTAGCCGTGCGGGCGCGGAGCGCACGAGAGAACGCGCGAGTGCGCGCCGCTCGCCAAAGCAATTCAAAAGCGGTGTCGTGAAAACAGTTGTCGTGAACTCGCCGGCGCGGCTTCTGGCCGTATGTAACCTTCGGTCTGCGAGCGCAGCGCTCGTGACGACCGCCCTTAGACGGAAGTCACTGTGAAGCTGCCGAACTGCCAGAAATGGCGCCGCCTCTTCGAGCGCGGCCGCTGGGGTGGCAGTTGCGGCCACGACTCGAGCCGCTGTGCAGGGCGGCGACGGAACTGGGCAGCGATATAGAGCGGCGGCCATGCCACGATGTAATGAGCCCGTATCCATAGCGCTGAGCGATATATTTCGAAACCCCGGAGAGCGACGTGCGAACGTCGCCAGCCGTTGCATGCAGCTCTTCGAAATGCCAGGACCAGCTCACAACTACAGCACGAGTTGTGCTGTATCATGCCGCCACCTTGCCATGGATTGCGACATAGCCAGCTCCTAGTCATTATAACTCGGCAAACGCGAATAATATCTCCGCGGCCATAATGTGCCAACTTTTTACTACCCCATCCCTAGATTGAGGCCGTCGTCGGCCGGGATAGCAGAAGAAACCTCGCATGTAAACTTTGGCGAGCGTCGACTTCCGAAACTGCTGGCTGTAGCGTCAATTGTTAGTGAAGATTTTCAGATGCCTTCTTCGCCGCTGTCGGTGTCACGGTCGTGTCTTCGTGCTCCGGCAGTGGTAACAGCGACGAGCTGGATCTTTTGAACCCTCAACTTTACACGCGTCCAGGTCGCGTGCACTTGTCTGGGCTGGAAACGTGCCAGCCTTGCAAGATCTCGAAAAAACTCGAGCTCGCGATTGATGCAGACAGCAGACTGCAGACAGAGTTGCTAGAGAGGAGAGAACCTCTTCCAGCTCCTGCCCACGAGCGATTGCGAACGCGACTTATAATTCAATTAGAATAGTGCCCCAAGAGAACTTAATCTCTATTCAGGCGCTTCACATATGCCTCGGAGCTCGAGCCCACGACCTCAGCCAGACCTTGGTCGGGGCGAGCACATTAACCGCTGGACCAAACCAGCTCGGTAACTTGCCAGGTTCATCCCTTAAAATAAATCAGATAGCAGGATAAATAAGATAATAAATAATATATATATATATATATATATATATATATATATATATATATATATATATATATATATATATATATATATATATATATATATATATATATATATATATATATATATATATATATATATATATATATATATATATATATATAGCGCCCTAAGAGAACCTAATCTCTATTCTGGCGCTTCACATATGCCAAGGGGCTCGAGTCCACGACCTCGGTCATCAAATACATTCACCTTTACCTCGGTCATTAACGACGAGCACGTTAACCACTGGGGCCAAAGCTTTGCGTCGTCTAGCCAAGCCAGTCTCGCATGTCTCACATACATTTAGACAGTCTGTGTGGTAGACAGAGGAAACATCCAGCCAATGTTGTAGCTGAGCAGACACCCACTGATAGACTTATGAAAGGCGTTGACCTATTTAACTATTGCGAAGCGGAAGTAGGAAGTCAAGTCCATTCACTTTGCCACTCGCTGATTCACCAACTGTAGCACGGCCATTGCCACGCGAAGTTGTTAGCGTGGATGCACACGAAGGTCACTGTATTGCATTCTCGTTCCAGCGTTAATGAAATCATTGCAGCAGAACCACGCAGACATTGTGACGCGGCAGTCAGAAGCCTACCCGATCGGAGCATCGGGCGGAGGGAAGTCTACGAATCCCAAAGCTGGCGAGATAAAAAATAAAATCACTCTCTCCGTCCGCGTAAAGCATCGGCTTACGACGGTTAGCCATGTCGGAGCATTAAAGATGTACTGATCCTTATCTAGTGCAAAACGAGAGCTGGCAATTACTCGTCGCATTACTCGTTGCGAAGCACCCGGCGTCAGCGAAGTCGCAGATAAGCAAAGATACTTGGCCAGCATCCCACAAGCAGCACGTCCCAGCAGCAGTTTGTGCATCAGAAATCTCAAAGCAACTTTCAGTAGTCACATGCGCTGCAGAACCAATAACCGACTGGCGGTCACTGAACGGTCACTCGGTCACTCGCCGAATTCTCAATCGAGGCTGCTGCACAGAAGGCCCCCCCCCCCCGCGGAAGGCACTCCGCCAAAATGTGCAAGTCCATCAAGGCCGCAAAGGTGTACGCAGTGACGGCTCGATCTGTACTCAACGCGGCGTGTTATCGCTCACACGGGCAATACTACTGCCTCGACTATTACGTACTTCCGAGGTGCGGTCATAGGTCGAGGTCATAGGTCATCGATCTCGAGGTTCGCTTCCTCATCGACGAGCAAGGCCACGATTCCAAATCAACGCTCGGCCATTGGTCCAGATCGAGACCCGGTCATAAGTCGACATCAAAGGACAGCCACCCATTGGCCGTATATTGGCGAAAGGACGATCGAAAGGCCATATTCCATGCGATCTGAAGATCGCATTCAAACAGGGCAGCGCTCGCAAAACAGACAATGGACTGCACAAATAAAACTAAAGCTCCACGAAAGCAGAACCAAAACCAGCACAGGCTCGTAAGCAGCAATAAAATCGATACGTTGGTCATCACTGAAATGCGACTATGTGAAAACCCCATGGGGGGAGGCACGCCGGCGCATGACCTTTGTTGACCAGCCGGCTACGTCTGCAGCTAGCTTTCTGATACCCCGGGGGGGGGCAGAGCTAGTGCGCTTTCTTAAAGCTTATAGATTAAGCTCGCTCCTCATTCCTTCACAGCAAAGATCTCGATGGTCTCTGTCTCCTCACCGGTCATGGTCGCCTCGAAGGCCGCCGTCGTCTCTGGTATCGGCCGCACGTGTGCCGTCACCGCCGGCTTCTGTCGCTACTCCGAAGTCGCTGCTGTGCTGGCTGATGCCGTTCTTAGTCGCATAGTTATCAGCCCCCCCCAAAGTTCGACTTCCGCTTTCGTCAGATTAGCGAAAAGCAACTGCGCTTGGTGTGCAAGGCTTGCGAATGGCCTCTCGAAGCTTCTCGAAAAGGCCTCTCGAAGCTTCGCCTAGTTATTCATCGTAGCCTAGAGCAGTATGGGAGAAAGAACAGTACAGCAGGCGAAGAGAGCATTGAGAACGTAGACGCAGAGAGCGTTGAGAACGTAGACGTAGAGACCGTTGACGTAAAGAACGTTACGTAACATAATGTAGAGCGAGACTCGACGTAGACGTAAAGGCGCAGATGTAAAGAGCGTAGCATAACGTAGAGCGGAGAAAAAGAAATCGGAGGAGCGCCAGTCCAGGTAGCGAAGCAGATATGTATGCCAGTCAGGCGAGCTGATGCCGTGCGCCTCGAGCCGTCGCTAGCTCTAGTCAAGTGCATTATTAATATTATCATTTCTATTAGTCGAGAAAAATCACAGTCGATCAACGACGAAAAGAAAAAAGTAGCATTTTCATCTTTTCCCAAAGCGGCTACAGAAGTCACAGCCGTACGTGTTTGACGAAACACTCATCGGTTTAACCGTCTCCTCGGTTCCACGTAACAATTCGCCGATTACTTATTGGCCGAAAATAGCTTGCAGCTCGACATGACTGCCAGAATGCTTCAGTAAGATGTACATTTTAACGAAGGCCGCGGACAAAGGTGTACTTCCTGTCCCGCTGCGAAATCGCCTTCGTTCCAATCGCGCCAACGGTCAGCACAAACAGACCACACTGCTCGTCATCGAACTCTCTTCAAATCCTGCTTATTCGACCCTTATACACTACCGAGGCTTGAGCATAAATCCTCGTTAAAGAGCTCGGCTATTAATCCACATCAAAGGGCCCTGCAAAAAATCCCCATCGAGGTCTGACCTTACACGTCAAGCCAGGCCATCAGTCAAAATGCTCAAACAATCAAAGGATAGTTGCTTAAATCAAAGGGAGATAAATCGGCCCTACGAGGAACAGTAAGTCACAAAGGCCTGGTGTGTCTTCACGTTTAGTTTAACCTGTTAGCCTCAGCATGATAAGTGATACAACAGATAAGAGCGAAATCATACTTTAATAGTATGACTTATCATGTGCAATATAATTGGTCAATTGACCAATTTTATTGCACATGATATGCCCGGTCTCGAAAGGATTTCATTCAGGAACCTCTGATCAATTTAAGAATGTCAAAGTCTAGCTGCTATAGCCTTCTAATGTTTCATTGTCATGTTCAGGTTTGACATTATCTCACTAATCGAGTCTTTTCTGCATTACGTTCAGTTCGACAGTCTACGGGGTATGATGGACAGCATCCAACAGATCTCATAGCTAAGCATACTTCAACTGGCAGACTTGTAAATCGCAGTGAACAAGTAAGATGCAGGGAGTCGGAGCACGAAGTCGAATTTACTGGCTTTTCCAGCACATCGACTGAGTAAATGTAGCGTGGTTGTCAGTGAGCGAAGTTGGCAGGCATCCAGAGGCACACCTGAGATCATGGGAGTTCACACCAGAGGTCACGGGATGGCATCCACTAAGTTGACATTTCATATATACAGCATAGAGCAACAGACTAAGTCACGTAGACATTAGGATGTGCATACGCAGGGGGTTTCTCAAGTCGACAGGAATGCTGAGACCTCAAAACTCAGAAAGCAAATGATTGATAAGTAATCATTTTCGCCTTCGTAATGCATTGGCATATGACGCATAGCACTGTCGCAGCACTGAACAAACGCCCACACGTGATTCCTCATCTGGGCAGCTAACGGAGGGCACCATCTGCTGCATTAATCGCAATGCAGACCACATCAGCAGTAAGGTCTCAGCGTATTAGTTTGACGCGACCAGCATCAGAGCGGCTGTCCATCACCTTTAAAAACACCATTCTCGGAACCACTGTCACGTGATCCGCAATGACACCAACCAGCACGAGAAGAGATTAATTTCCATTAATCACCGTCACTGCCATTCAAGGCGAAGGTACTGAACGTCTACATGTTACCCGCAGCCAGTTCCACGCTCTCGTGTAAAATAATACGCTCTGGATTTCCAGGCAATATATCGGGTTTGTTCCCCGAAATTCACCGCACCGAGCTTCAACCATGGCCTGCACCTTCGCTACATAGCTCACCTTACAGCCAACGAGTCTTCTAGATTAGACGCAAAAAGTTTAGATCATGCTGCCGGCCGCTATTATCACTTTTATGTGTTGTTGTGGATATACCCCCTTAAGGTCTCACCTCTTCTGGTTAGTCATAGAGTTTACTATATAATAATGCATTTGATAAAGCACCCTCAAAGAACTCAATCTCTTTCTTGAGATTTACATTTACTGCAAAGGAAGCACGGTCGAACCGTTAGTAGTAGCGTGCTCAATAAACAACAAGAATAACACGGTTAGGGGTGACATGCACATGCTCAGCATGCAAGTGTAGTAAGTTTCAGCATACAACAGTAACAGCACGCATGAGCACATAAAGGACGAATCGCAGGGAACCCACTAAATGCTGTGATAAATAGATGCGATTAGATAAGGCAAGCTCTTGCTGAGGACATCGAATGGGGTATTCATTCGGAATACACAAGCTCTCAGCAGAAAGTCACTAGAAGGTAACAAGCTGGATGTAGTGGTACGTATTAAAGTAAAAAAAAAGCCGTAGCTCGACTGATTTAGTAGATTCATTTATATTGCGACAGGAGAGACTCAGTGAATTTCAGCTCTGTTAGAAGAGGATGATAAAGGGTTGCTTGCTTCACGAATCAAATCCACGACCCGAGTCTAGGAAAGCAAGCACCTAGTAGTGGTAGTGCCCTTAGTAGTGGTGTTGCTAGGTAAGGTAGGTAATTTCGAGTACTCGTTTGTAATTTCGAGCGAGTGGTGATGATCGCACAACTGCAGCACCTATTAGAAGAGCAAATCTTTTTAATCCAGCCAGACGCTTAGGGTGTCCTGTGAGCTGCAGCAGTTCGGTTTTATCGTCGTTTAGTTTCAAGAAATTTTCCGACATCCAGGATCGAATGTCAGCAAGGCAACCATTCAGTTTATCAGTTGCTGCAGCAGATTCCGACGGTTTGAATGACAAATACAGCTTATTTGATCCTGGATGACGGTTTGAATGACAAATACAGCTGAGTATTGTCAGAATACAGGTGATATAATATTCTATGGGCCTTTACTACTTTTCCGAGTGACTTCTGCAGCTATATAAATGAAGCTGTTGAAAAAATCGGCCTTGACCTTTAGAGCTAATTCGCGGTTTTTTCAAGTCCAATTAAGCACCGCTCCTTAATTCCCAGAAGCTCACTATGTAACAACCAGCATTTTGGCAAATAAAACGGCAAACTCAGCTTGTAGGCTCTCAATTACACGAACAGTGCGAGCTGTATGCTTGTGCAGTACAACACTCGTGTTTCAGATACGATGCTCGCCAGCATAGATGGCAAGCGATGAGACTAAGATCGTGCGGCACAAGATACCTGCTAAGGATCTTTAATAATTCAGTCAATTAATTACACACTGTACCACGATTTTAGCTCCTATGTAGTAAGCGATATCTTTCAAGAGCTCAAGCCTCAAAAGTACCAGCAGTGATCACTATTGCCCTTAAAATTTGCCTGTGTAACCAGGTCAGTGAGATATTTGAAACGCACACCCTGCCAGTAAAATACGAACAAATCTTATGGATCACATTTAGCCAGACGCATAACAAAAATCAACCAGATTTAACATCCACTGATAATAAAGTTATGCAAAAATACCCGCAGAATATTTAGAAGGAATTAGTTTTCACAACTACATTATATATATATATAACTACATTTTATTGTAAATAATTTTTACGAACCAGCTCCATGATTTGGTATCCCACCATGTTCTCTAGTATGCTGTCCTTGGTTACGGCGTTAGTCTCCAAATACTTGATAGAAGCACTCCCCTTACTCCTCCGAGTAAGCACTTACGTTATACTTTAATTTGCATAACTAACATCATTACTGTGTCATTAGCCTCAGGTCATGTCCCAGCACCTTTCAAAAAAGCTGTAGTCAGGCCACTTCTCAAGAAAGCGACACTAGACTAAGAGAACTTTAGAAACTACCGCCCAGTCTCCCTTCTACCATTCCTTTCAAAGACACTGGAACGGGTCGTGGCGGACCAGCTAAACTCATATATCGAAACCTCACACCTTGCTAGTAACTTCCAATCTGGCTTTAGAGCTAATCACTCCACAGAGTCAGCATTGCTTAGGGTATAAAACGACCTAGTCAGGAATGCAGACATGGGTAGAGTGTCTCTGCTTGTTTTGCTCGATCTTTCGGGAGCTTTTGATACTATCGATCACAAAGTTCTTCTTGAGTGCCTCTCATCTCGCCTGGGCATCACTGGCATTGCTCTGCAATCGTTCAGGTCCTATCTCATTGGGAGACTCTAGAGTATTGACGTGAATGGACAAAGATCATCTGAAGTACCTTTGAAATATGGGGTACCTCAGGGCTCCGTGCTAGGTCCGGTTCTTTTAACGGTTTATACTCTCTCTCTCTCTCTCTCTCTCTCTCTCTCTCTCTCTCTCTCTCTCTCTCTCTCTCTCTCTCTCTCTCTCTCTCTCGCTGATGTGATTGCCAAGCACAATTGTAGCACCCTGCTGGCCTTGGCTGAATTTTAGCGCGAACAAGAGCTGTTCGGAGGCGGGCTAGAACTCCTTTGTCCTGGAGCAGTGAGCCAGAGAGGAGCGTCAGTGCGGTTAGAGAGGAAGCGCTTAAGAGCAAGCCAGGAAGCTCTGAGACGAGCGGTGGCGACTCGGCCTTTAGAATTGGTCCGATACCCGCGGAAGCTGCTGATGGATGTTGACTGGCCTGTCAACCTCCGCCTTCACTCTGTCCGAGAAAGAATCGTCTGGAACCCATTCGCCATTCAAGCTGGACAGAGGAGACATTCCACTGGCCTAGTGCCGGTATTAATTCCTTACCGTAATGGGCCTTGGTGTCGGGCCCAATACCACTAAGCTCTTGCTCCATTGTCTCAGCTAAGTATTTAAGAGTCGAGCGACGCTCGCCCTGGATGTTTTGTCTTTGGTCTCTTCTGGTCTTCTGTCCAGCTCTGCGCTTCGACGCCTTCGGGCACTCGCTTCTCTGAAAGTGAGGGAGGAGGGCGGGCTGTCCGCCGACGATGGGCGGAACAGGACAAGACAGCGCTAGGAGGATTCGGTGGACCCCACCGAATACGGTCGTATCGCGCCCGAGCTGGCATTCTGTGTTTCTTTTGTGTTTTGTGTGTGCGCGCTAGCACGTGGTCTCGGCATAGGGGTTTGCCGGTGCGAGCTAGGCGTAGTTGACGTGTGTGGAGGCCTAGTTCTCCGGTTAGGGTTTATGCTCTAGTTTAAGCTCCGTCTATTTGGGTCGTTCCCCAGTATAAATAAATAAATAAATACTAGCTGATTTAACAGCCTCTTTTTGTATAGCGACGGAAGAGCAGATGTAAGTAGCGTAAGTGTGGAGACGTGTTTCCTCCGCAAGAGTGCTTGAGGTGGCGTGTGTGGAGTATTCCTGCCACACTGGTGGAAACCGAGTCCTAGTTCTCCGGTTAGGGTTTAGGCTCCGGTTCGGGCTCCGTCTATTTGGGTCGTTTCCCATTATACACGTAAGCAGCCCCAGTGTGCAGAAGTATTTCCTCCGCAAGAGTGCTTGAGGTGGTGTGTTTGGGGTATTCCTTCCGCACAGGTGGAAATGGAGTCCTAGTTCTCCGGTCAGGGTTTAGGCTCCGGTTCGCGCTCACTGTGGAGAAGTATTCCCTCCGCAAGAGTGTTAATGATGTTGAGAACGTGCGAGGAGTGTGGAGATAAAGCTGAACTAGACGCGCAGCGACTTTGTGCGCTTGCGAATAAAGTTCAGTAAAATCCCCAATTTGTGTGTCTCGCTTTCTAATTCACACCGCGGACTCACGACCCCCTTTAGTAACGGTAAGCAGGTCAGCGCCAGAAACGCTTGTTTCGTGGCGGCCAGCTTATTACGCATACACGCGCATCGAACGGCATTAGGCGCTAGGCTACGCCGCTAGGTGAGCGGCAGGTCAAGCCTACTCCGCCGAGCCTTCGGCGTTACACAATCTAGGCTTTCACTTCTATGCAGATGACACTCAGTTGTACCTTGGCTATGATCCCTCCCAGCCTTCGAGCACCTCAAATCCTCTCAACTCACTTGCTGCACGTATTGATGACATCCCCACAAGGATAGCAGCAAATTTTCTAAAACTAAACGATGATAAAACCAACTTACTAGTTATGGGCAAACCCAGTGTGATTCACAAATTGGAAAGGCTAAAGCTCAAAATTGGCTCCACCAGCATATCTCCTGTTGATTCAGCTCGAAATCTAGATGTCATGTTCCAAAGCGACTTCTCGTTAGACGATCATATCAGCTCCACAGTCAAATCTGCCTATTTTCAGCTTCATAACATTGCTAAAATTCGGGATTGTTTAGATAAGGATACCACGTCCAAGTTGGTCTATGCATTCGTGACATCCCGTCTCGACTTCTGCAACTCAGTGCTTACTGGCCTACCAGCATGTGCGATCAGGCGATTGCAGCTGGTGCAAAACTCTGCAGCTAGGCTTGTCTGTCGTGAGCGTCGCAGTTGCCACATTACACCACTTCTCGCCGACCTGCACTGGCTACCAGTCAAGCAACGGATTGACTTCAAGGTTTTGTCGCTCACTTTTAGGTCACTCCATTCTTTGGCTCCAGCCTATCTTTCAGATATACTCCCCCATCAGGCCAAGCATCATACCACCCACTTTTCGGAATCCAATAGTCTACAAATACCTCATACAAACCTCAAATCCTCTGGAGACCATGCATTTAGTTCGGATGCTCCAAAAGCCTGGAACTCCCTCCCGACTTGCGGCAGAACATCCCCGGACCTGACCACATTTAAAAGTACTTAAAAACACCCCTATTTAGGACAGCATTTTGTGATTCCCTGTGATTCGTCCGTGATGTGCTTATGCGTGGTGACACTGTGCATGCTGCCACTAACCACATTTGCATGCTGACCCTGTGCATGTCACCCCTAACCATGTTTTTCATTTTGTTTGTTTATCAAGCATGATATTACTCACCATTTAATTGTATTTCCCTTTGCAGCAAATTTGAAGCGCCCAGAGAGAGTTTGAGTTCTCTGAGTGCACTTTATCAAGTGCATTATCATTATTATTATTAAATTTATCAAGATAACTGTCAAGGACAGGGACACCACGTAGCCGATTGTGCAGCAGTCCTTCAGCATAAGTCCCGAACAACTGAAAACAAGTCAGCCTCAAACTGCTTTCTCCTTACTTGTGAGCTTTTTAGGGAAATGCTTGCACTCAGTTATCGTCTTTCTCTTAGCCTCTCAAAGACGCCTTGAGGCTTGGACCTGTACACCAGACAGCTGCGGGAAAAAGTTTGAAGACATTTTAAGATTGCGACTCTCGATTTAGACAATTTTCTTCATAAGAATCAATTTTATATGCAGCGATAGCATCAGCACCTGGCGGGGCACTGACGTGATACTTTTGCTACCCACATAGATAGAATTCGGCCTGTTGTGATTAGTCTAGTTAGTGAGCAAAGTAATCCACGCATTATCAAAGACGGAGATAGCAAGAAGACGGGGTAAAACCGCCTCGGGCATCCATCACGAATACTACTATTTTGTAAGTCTTCGAAGACCGCCTAGTAGAGCTCACAATTCCTCAAATCGTCCAGCAAGGTCTTGATATGGCTGGAATAGACATCCGCCATCTGGAATAGTTCTGCACCCCGATGTTAATAAATAAGCCGGAGACACAGCAAGATGTGCCTGCAGGATGCATGCAGCTGTTGATGCCATCCGAGGAAAATAATGCAAGGCCGAATACACTTAGGTAGACAGAACTAAACTGAATTGTTCGGCTTAAGGCTACAGTACCTACACTGTTTATATCACCGGCAAGAATCAATAAGGAGGGTATTAAAAACTTTGATGTATTTATAATCATCCGTAGAACAACTGATAAATACCGCGCCTAAAGGACGTTGTCTAGTGATCCTCAACAAAGTTAGACACGTTAAATACGGAGCCGTCTCACGTTTTTATGACATTTCAAGTTTGGTCGCAGCAAGATGTATTATTAAAGTCAGCCCCTGAACTTACGAGAATTCGGAGGTAACAACTCGGCCATGGTCACGCAAAAAAATGTGAACAAAATCCAAAATGTATCTAGGAAAATCTTCAAGATCCGCCCGCGGTAGTAGATTTAACGACGCCGCAAACAGTTGATGGGAAACGATGTCCGTCAGCTAGCCATTGTGGGTACTGGTGGCCCTCTCTTGCTCACGTGACTTACTAGCGGTAAGACGTCCTCAGAGCTATCTGAGGCGTTCTCCTCTGTGAATGCTCATGGAATGCAGTTGCTAGGAAAAAGTGACTGCAACTTCGGAATGCTACCTTAAAGTTGCAAGGCAAGTTAGTGATTCTCTTCCCTGTTATCGTGAAATCTTCCAAGAAAGAAAAAAACAAAACAGGCCTACTGTTCGTATACGGTGGCTGCAGACGTCATGCCGCCGTCAAGCTGAGAACGACAGCAATCAAGAGCGCCCTCTGACCTCTATCGTGAGGAATCCATCGTTTTCGTGGAGGGATCTTGTTCCAAAGCCAAATAGAAGCTACGTGTGCACAACACTCGCCGTAGCACGCAAATCGTCAACATCCACCCAGATCACACTTGATCGCGTTTGAACCGTACTAAAAGCGATACGGAGCGATGGCTTACTCGTGAAATAAGATAAGTGGTGATGTTTCAATTTTATAGCTAGCCAAAGGCATTGCTCTACGTGCAGGGTTATTGAGGCGAATGACCAATTTTCTCAAGGTTCTAAAAGTCTGGAGTGCATTGGAAATTCCACGAGTTGAACACGGAGAGCAAAAGACGAAAAAATTCAGCGAGCATTAGTAAATTCCGCGTTAAGGTCACGTCGCCGAGGAGGAAAATCTTAGTATGGCAGAGAAATTCAACTGAACGAACCTCACTAATGATGTCGAGACTCTGATTAGGAAGCTAGTCAGAACCGAGGCTTACCGTAGGACTAGGAAACAAAAGCGAAGGAATTTGGTCCATTTGCTTACTAATAATAATTTGTATAGCACTCTCAGAGAGTTTCATCTCTTTCTAGGCACTTTGCGTATGGTGTAAAGGATTCATGATCAAATGGTTACTGTTATCATGCACTATGTCAACAAGCATAACATGGGTAGAGGTACACGCCCAGGATCAATTAGTAAATATGGTTAATGGCAGCATGCACAGTATCAGCACGCACAAGCACACAAGAAACTAATTGCAAGGACCCACTAAATCCTGTGATAAACAGGTGAGTTTTAAACTTCTTTGTGAATGTCACGTCAGGGCATGTTGTGACGTCAGTCGGTAGCGAATTCCAAGCTTTGAGAGCATGCGAGCTGAAGGCACGTGTAGCTAAACGATTTGATTCAGAAAAGCGAACGGTACGATAACTTTGCAGCACTGGCAAACTCCTGCTGCTGCCCACGTGTTACATTCCGGCAGAGTTGATCGGTTAACGTCCCGAAGTAAGAGCCAGTCCCTCGGACTGACTGACACCAACAAAATCAAATACAAAACTGAAGTTTTTCGGAAATAGCTATTAGTACAGTACCGCAATAGCTGAAATGGTTATTGCATGACAATTTATAGACTGCTAGCGCTAAAAGTCAACAAAATGACCAACCAGACATTCATATGTTGGCTTTGCTTTATCATTGTACCGCCTGTAACCGGAGGTCCTAGAGTTTGCATGCTGGTTGTGTCCCAGCGAACCATGCCGATCAAATATGACAGCCTGATTATTTAATTGTACTTTCAGAGGCAATTTACTCCATTGAATTCAACTTATAGGCACGTGTAAATCCGGTGAAGGTACTTTCTTCATGCTCTGGGGGGGTCATATTGCATCTTTAAGGATTCAGAAACCTGGTCGGACGCAGCCACTGATAAAAGCTAGGCGTGTGCTAACGACTGCTTTTGTGCTGGCAAAAAACCGACGCCAGAGTGGCAGCAGCCATATGGAATCCTGATGTGGGAGTACTTGTGATAGGTAGGCTGAAGCCAAAGAATGAAGGGACCTAAAAGCGAGTGACAGAACTTTGAAGTTGATGTACGTTGCTTGATTGGGAGCCGGTGCAGGTCGGCCACAAGTGGTGTGATGTGGAAACTGCGAATTTCATAACAGACAAGCCTAGCTGCACAGTTTTGCACCAGCTGTAAGCGCCTTATTGTACAGGCTAGAAAATCTGCAAGCATTGAGTTAAAGAAGTTGGGACGAGATATCACAAATGCAAGGACTGATTTAGATGTAGTATCTCTGTCTAAGCAAGCCCAAATTTGAGCAATTTTATGTAGCTGAATTAGGCAGACTCGACTGTGGAGCTCATGTAGTCGCCTCGTGAATGGTCACTTTGGAACAAGACACCTAGATTCCGTGCAGATGTAACAGGAGATATGCTGGCAGAGCCGATTTTGAGCTTTATTTTTCCAATTTCTGAATCAACCATGGTTTTCGCATAACTAGTAAGTTGGTTTTATCGTTATTCGATTTAAGAACGGTTACTGCCATCCATGTGCGGATGTCATTAATACATGCAGCAAGGGAGTTGAGAGAATTCGACCTACTGGAGGGTTCGGAGGGATCAAAGCAAAGGTACAACTGATTGTCATCTGCATAGAAGTGAAAGCCTAGATTCTAGCTGGCGATCGCATCGGCAAGAGGAAGAGCATAGATTAATAAAAGAAGCGGACCGAGCAGAGCCTCTAGAGGTACCCCGCACTTCAGTGGCTCCTCGGATGACATATTTTCGTTCACATAAATACTTTGGAGTCTCCCACTAAAATAAGACCCATGCCATTGTAGTTCTGTGCCAATGGTGCGCTGGCGATATGAGAGGCACTTGAGAAGGACTTGTGGATCAATAGTATTAAACGCTGCAGAAAGATCAGCTAAAACAAGCAGATAGTCTCTACCTGAGTCTGCATTCCTAAGAAAGTCGTTATCATAGTTCGAATGTTTCGTACACCCGAAGCATGCTAACTGTGTGAAATGGCTCCCTCTAAAACCAAACTGGAACGTATCTGCTAGGTTTTAAGTTTCAATATAAGAGTTCAGCTGGTCTGCCTCATGTCGTTCTAGGGTCTTTGATTGGAAGGGTAGGAGAGAGATTGGGCAGAAATCACCCAAGTTCTCTTGGTCTAGTGCTGCTGTCTTAATCAGTGGCCTAACTGCAGCCTTTTTGAAAAGGTTTACGGACATGAGCCGATGCTTGGAACACATTGATCATGTTAGTTATGCATGGCAGCAGCAGATTTATGCATCGTAGAAGTAGGACAGTGAGAATAGGATCTCGGGGACTTGCAGTCTTCTTTGATTGGGAGTTGAACTTCAGGGTGAGGTCACACGTGGCCTCCTTGAATGTAGACATTGACGTGCTGCACGGAATTGAGGGACATGAGTCAAGAAGGAACGCTGCTACCATAGGGATGGACTCGCTGATCTTGCTGACAGAGAAGCAACAGAAGCGACTAGCTAGATCGCTTGGCAATGAGCTAACCAGGGAGCGGTTAAGAAGATGTTTGATCGTCGACAACAGCATCTCTAGATTGTGCATCTGTGATTCAACAATGTTGTTCATAGAAGCTAGACTTAAGCCTTAGCTAGGATTGATTGGCACGAGCTACAGTAGTCCTCATAGCTTCGGTGGACAGTCAGTCCTGATCTTTTGCAAGCCCTCTCAAGCTTGCGCTTAGTAGACCTGGCTAGTTTAATGTATTCGGTAAGCCGTAGGACATCTGGGAGAAGGTGCACAGCTCAGTCAGATTTGCAAACTCGTTAAGCATGTCAGCTTGTGTCGTGTTGGGGTATTCTACCAATGATGACAGATTGGAAGGAGACTGAGCAGCAGAGCGAAGATGACGGTCTCGTGCGGACAGCATCGATGTCAAGGGTCTTTAGATTACGTGATTCACAGAGGATCTTGGATTCAGAGGAGGGCACACATTGTAGATTAAATGAGATCCGCACGCGGTCAGATGAGCAGAATGTAATAATAATAATAATAATAGCGTACCGTTCCGGGAGAATATTTGATCGAGTGTTTGACCTTGATCTTGTACGTACGATTGTGCACATGAGCCACAAAAGAAATGAGTCAGACAGTGAACGAAATTCGGCACCAAAGACGTCAGTCAAGTTGCCAAAATGAATGTTAAAATCCTCCATAAAGAGGAAAGATCGATTTCTTGCACGCGCAATCGAAATGAGATCAGAGAAATCTGAGATAAGAGAGGAATGTGTACCTTTTGAGGGCTATAGAGTAGCGCCACCCCATTGGTAGCTTGTTGTGGGAGGGACTCAAAACAGGAGATTTGAAAGCCTGCTTCGAGGGGACTGCAAACGGTTTGCAACGGAGGCAGTCACGTGCAACAATGGCTACTCCGCCACCAGTTTTGATTGATCTGGGAGTAGGAAAGAAGGAAAGGCCTGTCAGAGTGACGTCTGTTATAGTCGAGAAGTTTTTCAAATTCAGCCAGGTCTTGGTCAAGGTGAACAGGTTGAGGTTTTAATGTAATGTAATGTATCTCCGTCTGCAACTCTACAAAGTCATAAAGACCATGTTGGTGTTACGCAGGAGAGTTTTGTATAGCGCATTCGAAGCCTAAGCGGCTTTCTGTAGCTAACAGACTTCTTCTCACGAAGCAAAGAGAAAGTGGGAAGCATAGCAGAGTCAGGAGAGCAGTTGAGGTAGTAAGTAGCATGGAAGTAGCAGCTCAGGACCGCTGAAAAGGATGAGCCATAGTCGGCAGCAGGAGAGCAGTTGTCGTTGCGCAAGAATTGTGGAAGCGAGTTCCACAGTCTAGGACCCGCAGAGCTAGAGCGTCTGCGGCCAACTGTCTATAAGTTCCGTCAATCGTCAATAATCATCACGCATTATTGTGGGTTCATTGCACATTGAGCGAGAATTCCAAAGACAAGCATTAAGGCGGATCGCCGAGGTTATAGCAGGCCTGATGACCACAGTGTGTGAGGGAGATCGCTTATCCATAGAGATCCTTATTCTTTCTCAAAACGGCCGTTGTCGGAGAGTTAAAGCGTGTCACTCAGAAAAAACGAACGAAGAGGAAGTTAAGGAGCACTGCATGAAAACTGACCTGGCTCAGATCTCGAAGGAGAAACTGAAGATTTCCCAAGCTGGAGAAGGCTTGCTGAGCTGAGGATATTAATTCGATCTGAGTAGGATCGCGAGTCGGGAGGTCGAAGATTGAAGTTAGGAGGTGGTTTCTCCAGCTAGTGCTTGTGGCACGCCTGCGGTCAGCGCTTTGGCTTTAGGGTGCACGGGACGCGTCTGCTAGTTCGGTATCTCCTTTTGGAGTTGCTAGTTCGGCGGCGGTCTAGGGGCCCCTTACAGTAGGAGCTATACCGAGCAAATGTGATGTACATACCGAAGGTAGAGAAGTCTGAGAAACTCAAATCAATTTATCCCGAGTCTTTCCTAAAAGACCGTGTTCAACATTATCTCGAGAGGCTGACTAGTTTTGCAATCGAAATGGTAATATAGATCCAGCGGTTCTGAAAGCAGGTACATAGGTCACCAAGTATGCACCGTGCTGCGGGTCTGCTAGAGTCCGCCGAATATACTTGTGCTGAAGCCCGATAGGGTATTTGTGTGCTGTCGTGTCTGTGCCGTTGCATCAAACTTCGAGCTACTTCGGCCTTGTTGAGATGTCTTGCAAAGCGTTTGACCAATTTTCGATCGCTACGGAGGCCTCGCCGGCTGGTTCCCGCGATCCGAGAGAAAGATCCAGGAGAGTCGCACGAACCGGTGACCTTTGTTTGCTCCTCGCCATGCGAGGCGGGGCCTTCACCTTCACCACGGGTCTCTCGAAGGCCGTGCTCGAAGGACGATTCAGCAAAGCTACTTGATGCCGCGGTGAGGGCACCCATCAGCTCTGCCAGTAGAGCACGGCTACTGCTCGCGGTTTCGGCGAAAGCTGACTGAGGCGGGCGACGGAAGCGACCGGACGCAGTGGCAGCAGCTAGAGGCGTCTAGCCGCAAGGTCTAGCCGCCGGGAAGCAGGCAGCAGACGACGCAGCTTCGGACTTCGATGCGGCGGTATGCTGCTGCGACTCGACAAAACGAAGCGAGGCGACCTAAGCGAGTGCGATGTGGGCCCGGCGATGCTGACCTGGGCGCCCCCTGGCGGCGGAGTCGCGAAAGCACGGCTTGGAATTGTGCGCTAGAGGCAAAGCCTCGAGGCGACTAGACGAACTGCCGCTCAAGCTGTCGCTGCCTTCAAGACGCAAAGCGAAACTACCAAGATCGAGACGTACGTAGTCGGAGGACCGACGCGCGGGCGCTGCAGTTCTGAACGCTGGCTACGCTAAACGCTGGCTACGCTAAACGCTGGCTACGCTGGCGACTGCCCATTTTTCCCAGTCGCGCCGCGCCGATCGTCGTCGCCTCGTATAGGGGCTGAGCAGGTGCTACCGGCTCGGCTCACTACGTATCGGGGCGGACATCGGCGGCTGAGCAGGTGCTGCCAGCTCAGTGCGCTACGTGTCGGGCGGACATCGGCGGCTGAGCCGGCGACAGCTGCGTATCGGCGGCGGCGCGGGCATCTGCGGCTGAGCAGGTGCGACCCGCTCAGTGCTACGAAAGTGTCGCCCAGGAATGGGAGGTTGGGTGTTTGCATTGTGGTCTGGTTTGTTGGAAACCGGGCTCAATGCTGAGAAAGAGTGGGGACCGCTCGCGGCAGGCCTTCCCAGTGCGATTCCCTTCCTGGGGATAATGCCAAGGAATCTGCGTCCGGGTATTGTCCTGCGATTAATGCCCATTGAAATCGCGATTCTTGTTGTTGAGCTGATCGCTGAGCTGCTTTGGGGGAAAAAAACATGGACATGGCACACGAAAGAAAGGCAAGCCGAAGTACGAAGACTTGGCTGATCGGTACAGGAGTGAGAGACCTGGACTACGTTGCAGTTGAAGTGAGTACCTGAGGTGTGTGGGTAAATCGACCGTCCAGATGGCCTTGAGCGTCTCGGTTTTTGGGCTACACGCCTGCGTCAAGCAGTCGCTAGAAGCAGTTAGTACAGCTTAACTAGATAATACTAACGATTGATAATAATAATACATTTGGCATAGCTCCCTCAGAGAACTCGATCTCTTTCTAGGCACTTTACATTTGCTGCAAAGTAAGCACGATCGAACGGTTAGTGGTAGCATGCTCGGTTGTAGGACATTTCCCCCTGGACGCTTCCCCCGTCAGGACATTTCCCCCCTATGTTGATGAATGTATAACTAAGAATACAGATATATATATATATATATATATATATATATATATATATATATATATATATACATGATCAAATGAAGTTCACGCTCTATTAAAATAAAATCAACTCAGTATAAGTAGAAGAATGGATGGATTGGAAGGATTATTTCTAAGGAAGCGAACGGCGGCGGCGGTTGCAGCGGCGGCTGCGGCAGCGGCGAGCTATACAGTTTGGTCCCGCGAGAGTACGGTTCCGCTCGACGCCGCCAGGCACTCGTTCGTACCCGTCAAAGCGGGCGCGCGCTACAGCGTGCGGCGCGTTCCTGAAAATGAGCGCTAAGCCTCAGAGGTCTACTAAGTAAACCTCGTGCTCAAGAGATCTAGTTGCGCCCTAATACGCACTAATTAAAGCGCGGAAGACGAGCAATGGTGGATTTAGGCGACGGAGGTGCAGCCCACCCTAAACCCTAAAACCTAAACCATAAACCCTAAACACTAAAACTTTAAACCCGAAAAACTAAACCCTAAATTATAAACCCTAAACCTTAAACACCCTAAACACTAAAAACCCTAAACTCTAAATCCTCAAACCCTAAGCCCTAAACTCTAAGAACCCTAAACTCTAAACCCTAAAAACCCTTAACCCTAAATCGTAAACCCTAAACACTAAATTCGAAACCCTAACCCTAAACCCTAAAACTCTAATCCCTAAATTCTAAACCCTAAAACCCTAAAAGCTAAACCTAAAACCCTAAACTCTAAACCCAAAAAACCCTAAACCCTAAAACCTTGAACACTAAACCCTAAAACCCAAACCCTAAACCATAAACGGGGGCGGGAATGTCCTACCCTAGGGAAGAAAGGGCTGGAGGGAATGTCGGGGGGGGGGGATTCCGGGGGAAACGTCCAGGGGGAAATGTCCGTACCCGCATGCTCAATGACAACAACATAATAAGGTTAGGGGTGACATGCACAGGGTCAGCCTGCAAATATGGTTAGTGACAGTATGAGCAGTGTCAGCACTCATAAGTATATTAGAGACAAATCATGTGGACCCAGTAGATGCTGCTATAAACGCATATATATATATATATATATATATATATATATATATATATATATATACATATATAGACGCATTTTTAGTTTCTTTTTACATATGGTCAAGTCAGGGGATGTCGTGAATGAGGGGTCAGAGTGAGTTCCAGGTTTTGGGAGCATACTGACTAAAGGCAAGGTCTCCAAAGGATTTGAGGTTTGTACGATGTATAGGTAAACAATTAGATTCCGAAAAGCTGGTGGTACTATGCTTAGCCTGGTGGGGCAGCATGTAGGTCCGGTCAAGCTGAAACCAAAGAATGAAGAAACCTAAAAGTAAGCGACAGAACCTTGAAGTCGATGCGTTGCTTGACTGAAAGCCAGTGCAGGTCGGAGAGAACTGATGGGCTGTGGCAACTGCGAAGCTCACGACAGACAAGCCTAGCTAAAATAAATAAATACATCCTAGCTGATTAAACAGCTTCTTTTTGTATAGCGACAGAAGAGCCTTTACGGCTATCACCACCGCTTGCAGTGGTGATAAAGGATCGCCCACCGCAGGATTCGAACTCACGATCTCGGGACTGAGGTCGTGAAAAGCAACCGCCTTACCTAGTGTGCCATCACGGATCACCATAGCTGCAGAGTTTTACACCAGCTGTAGTGTCTAATTACGCAGGCCAGGAGACCAGCAAGCAGTGAGTAACAGAAGTCGAGACGGGATGTCACAAATGCAGGAACTAATTTCGATTTGGTATCCCTGTCTTAACAAGGCCGACTTTTAGCAATGTTTTGTTGCTGAAAGTAGGCAGACTTGACTGCGGAGATGATGGGGTCGTCTAATGAAACGTCACTTTGAAATAGGACAGCCGGATTTTGGGCGGATTCAACAGGACACATGCTCGCAGAGCGTATTGCGAGCGTTAACCTTTTACAATTTCCGAATCGCATTCGGTTTGCCAATCACTAGTAAGTTTGTTTTATCATCCTTCAATTTAAGAAAGTTCACTGCCATTCCGACTCTAGTCTGTTTGGATGCAGTTTAACCATTCGATCGTGCTTCCTTTGCAGCACATGTACAGTGCCTAGAAAGAGATTGCGTTCTGAGGGAGCTAGATCAAATGTACTATGATTACTATTACTATTAGTCACAGCGTACAAGATGGTCGCACGGAGGAGCCGTGAGCGCATCGAATAGAAAGTCAGCGAATAAATGAGAGATACGAGCAGGACGCTTAAGCCGGTGCTGAACGAGTATTGTCGAATAGAAAGTCAGCGAATAAAAGGAACTTGAAAACACATCCCCTGACATTCATCATCCCCATCACATGACTTGACCGCATTAAGAAAGAACTTAAAAACACGCCTATTTAGGACAGCATTTAGTGGGTCCCTGCGATTCGTCCTGGGTGTGCTTATGCGTGCTGACACTGTGCATGCTGCCACTAACCACACCTGCATGCTGACCGTGTGCATGTCACCCTTAACCATATCATTCATTTTGTTTGTTTTTCAAGCATGATTTTACTCACCATTCAATTGCATTTCCCTTTGCAGCAAATGTAAAGCGCCTAGAAAGAGATTGAGTTCTCCGAGGGCGCTTTATCAAGTGCATTATTATTATTATTTAATGAGATACGCAGTCCACGAATGTACGAGCAGGACGCTTAAGCCGGTGCTGAACGAGTATTGTCTAGGACTGTGGGATCGAGCAGACACGGGCAAGCAAATGCGTTTCATGGTGGTACACGTCATCCCACGAGCCGCTGCCAGGGCTTTCACTAAAAAAATGTTGCGCTTACACTATCAACTCGTTCCTCCTTACCGACGCCGACTTTCCTCCTAGACGTACCGACGTTGTTAACACTGGTGATTTGATGGCTGGCTTGCCCCGCCCACAGCACTACTCTATTGTGGAAGGCTAGAATAAAAGAGGGTTTCCCCGAAAAAACGCCGAGCCGTCTCCCGCAGACGTTCAGTTCGCCGCTGTAGTCATCATTGTAGAGTAGAATAAGAATAATAAATAAAAAAATGATAGGAAAATAAAAAGAGGTCTTTTGAGGAAGTGCATAGTGCTAAGTAATGTTCGCCGCTACGGGTTTTCAGGTGGATTTAATAAACAGACTGGCTGACATTCGAAGGCTCGGGTTATATTTAGGCGTTCAGAGCAAGTCCCCGAACACGGGATGCTTTTGCGTTTTAGCCGAGACTTAAGCCATTTATACATAGAAGATGGCGTAAGTCTGTTTATGAAATCAAAAGATGGCTTTTTTATTTTGGCTGTGCGGTTTACGCGATGAGCCCAGTGTTTTGCTTGGTGTGACGTGATGGCACGCTAAGTAAATCGGTTGCTTTTCACGACCTCGGCCCGAGGTCGCAGGTTCGAATCCTGCGGCGGGCGATCCTGCATTGCTTCTGCAAGCGGTGGTCGTAGTCGTAAAGGCTCTGCTGCTGCTATATATATATATATATATATATATATATATATATATATATATATATATATATATATATATATATATATATATATATATATATAAGAGCCTGTTAAATCAGGCACGCGCGTTTAAATTGGTCTGCTGGTCCAGCTAGGAGCCAAACTATAAAACGGCTGCTCCTTCTGCCGCCGACTCGGCTTCTCCTGTCAAAATGCTGTGACTGGTGGTCACGTGGTAGTCGAGCCAGGAGGGAAGTGAGTCTCAGATCGGTACCAGCTTAGGACGAAAGTCGATAGCGTAAACGCAGCTTGAGATCCTATCGATAGTGGTTTGGCTAGAAAGAAAAAACCAAAGAAAGAAATGGGGTGCCTCGCTGTACCTCGCGAGCGCGCGACCGGGCGGCTACCGGCGTCGGTCGGCCAGTCCTCGGCTGCAGACCGCGGCTACTACTACAAGTTGGCCAGTTTCGGCCAGAGGCCTTGGAGGAGCGCACCAAGCGTGCACGCGTGCCCGAACGCTCGGTCTCGGCGCATCGGCGCTGGGGGGGGGGACGGCGGCGGGTGGGCGCGGCACCCGAGTCGCTTTGCGTTCCGACTCAGATCGGCGGGCTTCGGCGACCGGAAGCGCGCCGGCGGCGAACTTCCAGCCTCTCCTCGCGTGCCGCGCGCGCGCTCGCCGTCTCGCGTTCGTCCGGTGCACGCGTGTCAGGCAATCGCAATTCGCCGCCGCGCAGCTTCGCAGGGTGACGCCCCCCCCCCGGCATGCAACCTTCTCCTCGGTCAAATTCGCGCGAGTACGCACTCTGCTGTGGGAGTCCTCTGCTTAACTCGATGGCAAGCATAGTCATATATACACGCAATTGCGGCCCGACACAACATGGTTCTGGGCGGCCTAATCGGAGCTCTTCCGGCCACCGAGCTCAACTGCATGTCGGCAGGCCGCGCTCTCCCGCCTCTCACCGGTGGTCTGGCTCTCAAGCCGGGCCTGGTCATCGACGACGGCACCTATGTGATAATTGCGAACGTGATGGCGTCGTTCGACGGCTGCGATGGCGCTCTTAATGTGGCGGCCCGCAACAAGACCGATAAATATGCAGCCATTGCCCCCGGTCTTTCCCGACCGCTGGCTACCTACCGGTCGGCAGTGGTGAGGCCCTTCGTGGTCGGGGCTCCCGGCAGCTGGTGGCCAAACGATGAAGCTTGCCTGGCCGAACTCGGCATCCCTTGCGCGGAGAGGAAGGCATTAAGGCGGCACTGGCGCCTCCGACGCCATTACCGGCTCGGAAGCCTCGCGGTCCCTGTTCTTGAGCCGGGAGGCCCGGGTAGCGCCCGCGACGCCGCCATGGCACGGCACCGCACCGCCGGCTAATCTATATATTACTAGTTAAAAAAAATTAATGCATCATATATATATATATATATATATATATATGTATATAATAGATCTGCATAGCGCCCTAAGAGAACGCCTAATCTCTAGTCAGGCGCTTCCCTTATGCCGCGACGCGGCTCGAGCGAGCGCACGACCTCGTCCAGACCTCGAGGTCAGGTCGAGAGCTCCCCTGCCACTGGGCCAAGCCAGCAGGCATCAGCTGTTAGGCCTATCAGCCGGAGACTGTTCAGGCGCTAACGACGTCTAGCGGAGGGGGGCTGTCTCGAGGCTTTTTGTATAAAACCGCTCATTGGTTGGGGAAAAGTAGAGCGCCGAGTCTGGAAGATGAGCTGGAAGGTGGAAGGTGTGTATTCCCTCAAAGTTCAAATCCTCGATGCCCACCATCTTGAAAAGTTCAGGAGGGAAATGGGAAATGAGCTCCCAACTCCGAGTGAGCAAATTTTCACCGCCACCCTTCGCTAAGCTCGAGCGTCGTTGCCAAGGATACAATATTCGGAAAATACAGAAAACGTGATGGGCGACTCTCTCTCTCTCTCTCTCTCTCTCTCTCTCTCTCTCTCTATATATAAATATATATATATATATATATATATATTTGGGACGGGACTTCTTCGAGAAAATGAATCGCAGTACAGCCGCAAAGCTGGAGCGTCTGCTCAGGTAGGGAGCCGCTTGATTTGCGGGGCTATTTTGCAAGACTTCAGGGTAACAGCGCGTCGATTGTAATTGGTTTGCAGCTCTTTCTGACGAGCGGGAGCCACTTGCCACGACTTGAGCAGTTTGCTCACCAGTGTCGCTGTAAAATGATGTCATCCAGCGAACCTTTGACGCATGCAGTGCTACACGGATCCGTTTTAGGTCCATTCACTATGTCAGTTTATGCACTCCGTCCTGTCGACGTAATCGCCAAACACAATCGAGGCTTTAATTTGTGTTCAGACGACGCTTCGCGGCCTCGACTCGCTCTCGTGCTGAGCTCATTCAGCGGCTCCCAAGCGTTGCATGATCCATCGGTGACGTTCGCACTTGGATGGCAGCAAAGCTTCCGAAATCGAATGACGACATTGCCGACTTACTAATTATGAGTAAACCGCGCGTTACTCGGAAACTGGATAGCCCGGCTCTCTAAATCGGCTCTACCGGCATATCTCGTGTAGCCTCCGCCTCCGCGAATCTGGGCGTCCTCTGCCAAAACGACACGTCACTAGACGAGCGCATCAGGTCCGCAGTCAAGTTTTGCCTCCTTTCGCTCGTGCGACGTCGCACTACCCGCTCGTCTGCCTGCAGTCAATTGCTCACTGCGCCTCTTTATTCCTTCTAATCCCCCGGAGACCGTGCTTTCTGTAACTAAACTCCTTTGAAGACCGTGCATTTAGTTCATATGCTCCCAAAGCCTGGAACTCCCTCCCGACCTGCGTCAAAACATCCCCTGACCTGACCACATTTAAAAGGAACCTAAAAACACACCTATTTAGGACAGCATTTAGTGGGTCCCTGCGATTCGTCTTTGATGTGCTTATGCGTGCTGACACTGTGCATGCTGCCACTAACCACATTTGCATGCTGACCCTGTGCATGTCACCCCTAACCATATTATTCATCTCGTTTGTTTTTCAAGCACGATTTTACTTACCATTCAATTGCATTTCATTTTACAGCAAATGTAAAGCGCCTAGAGAGAGATTGAGTTCTCTGAGGGCGCTTTATCAAGTGAATTATTATTATTATTATTATTAAACTTCCAAACGTTGGAGCTACCGACCGACATCGTCGTCTCCTGAATTGACAGCAATTAAAAAGAAGCTGAGAGCCTCGCACCCGTTCCAACCACGTGGCTCGTGCTGCTGTCTTCGACACCATTGATCACGAAGTTCTGCTTGAACGACTGAGAACAACGATCGGTCTGGCAGACGAAGCACTGGCGTGGTTTAAATCATACTTGTCTGATCGTGTTCAATCCGTGTCGTGTGGGGGTCAGGTCTCAGACATGAGAAGGGTCACCTGTGGAGTCCCTCAAGGGTCTGTACTTGGTCCCTTGCTGTTCTCCATTTATAGGCAACCTCTGGGAAAAGTGATTAAGGCCCATGGAATAGGATATCACTTCTATGCTGACGATACTCAGTTGTATTTGTCATTGAAACCGTCGGAATCTGCTGCAGCAACTGAGAAACTGAATGCTTGCCTTGCCGATATTCGATCCTGGATGTCGGAAAACTTCCTGAAATTAAATGACGATAAAATCGAACTGCTGCTCATAGGACACACAAAGCGTGTGGCTGGATTAAAAGGCTTTGCTGTTCTAATAGGTGATGCTATTGTGCGACCTTCACCGCGTGCTCGTAATCTAGGTGTCGTGTTCGACAGCTGCCTCAATTTCGAAAGCTTCATTCAGAAGACTGCCTCTACAGCTAGCCATCACATCCGATCCCTATCCAAGATGAGAAGCTGTCTCCCACAGTGGCTTGTAAAAAATTTAACTAGCTCTTTTAGTTCTGTCTCGGCTTGATTATTGTAATTCACTTTTGGCTGGGCTACCAAAGAAAGCTATTATGCCACTACAGCGGACTATGAATATGGCTGCAAGGCTGGTCTTCAAGCCCCAGCGGTTTGAGCACGTGTCTCCTTTGCTGAAAGAGCTAGGATGGTTGCCGGTTGAGCAAAGGATACAGAGCAAAGTTCTTACGCTGACCCACAAGGCCCGCCACGGCTTGGCTCCTTCGTACCTAGCTGAACTGCTGCATCAGTTTCAGCCTGTTCACGCCCTCAGGCCCTGTGTGGACAATAAATTAGCTGTCCCATTCCTCCGCTTAAAGACAGTTGGCAACAGAAGCTTTAGCTCTGCAGGTCCTAGACTGTGGAACTCGCTTCCACAATTCTTACGCAACGACATCTACTCTCCAACTGCCGACTATGGCACATCTTTTTCAGCGGTCCTGAACTGCTACTTCTATGCTGCTACTCACAACCTCAACTGCTCTCCTGACTCTGCTATGCTTCCCACTTTCTCTTTGTTGCGTGAGACGAAGTCTGTTGGGTACCGAATGCGTACCGAAAGCCGCTTAGGCTGTGAGTGCGCTATACAAAACTCTCCTGCGTAACACCCACATGGTCTTAATGACTTTGTGGAGTTACTGACGGAGATACATTACATTCTCGAGCGGTTTGCTTTACTGCGTGGCTGTGCCTAATAAAACTGTGTACTGTCCCTGGCTAGGGGCAGTGGCGTCATGCCTTCTTATGTGGTCAAGCCTTTTGTACTGCGGACTTTGCCAACCTTCCTTTGCAGCAAATGTAAAGCGCCTAGAAAGAGATTGAGTTCTCTGAGGGCGCTATATCGAATGTACTATTACTATTATTATTATTACTACTAGATACGCATGATTAATTGGATATTACTAACCGGAGGTCCAAAAAAACGAGCAGCCACGAGTCGTTTGTACGCTTTCGAATGCTTGCCTCGCGTTATGATTGCGAGCAACTTATGATTGCAACGTTATGATTGCAGGCAACTTCCCTCAGCTGAGTGCCTCGCTTTTCGTTGATCGTTGGCTTATCTTTTGGTTGATCGTTGGTTTTCATTGATCGCTGGTTGATCTTTTGGTTGATCGTTGGTTTATCTTTTGGTTGATCGTTGGTTTTCATTGATCGCTGGTTGATCTTTTGGTTGATCGTTGGTTGATCTTTTGGTTGATCGTTGGTTGATCTTTTGGTTGACCGTTGGTTTTTATTGATCGCTGGTAGATCTTTTGGTTGATATTTGGTTTTCGTTGATCGTTGGTTGCTGCTTCTCGTGCGGCGAGCAATAAAGCGCCTGAATCGAGATTAAGCTCCCTGTAGGATGCGACGCGGAAGACTCGCTATTATCATAGGCATTTCTTCGTGAATATCCATTGCTCAAGGTTGCTAATAATTTGTCAAATGATAGAAGCTCTTCGTGCTCTTCAATAGCAGACTGCGATTGCTCAAGAACACGGCTCATGTACGCCACTTTCTCGAATTAGTTGCTGTTGGCCAATATTCTACAGTGAGCCGGCGCAATTCGGCTGAGTGGTGTGTATTTTCCCGAGCCCGAGTCTTTGGAATAGCTAATCGCATGTTGATTTGACTTCAGGACGAACCGTGCACTTCATGGCCTTCGTGACAATAGCACCAGAGCCGTTGCCGACTAATCAACAACAAAAATGTATCAAGTTTGCGATGGCGTAGTAATTTCTGCAGCCGTTTCCCTCGCTGCGCTTGTGAGGAAAAGATAATTGTTGCATTATATTAATATAATAAACCGAGAACACGTAGCACAGCCTGCATCCGCCGGTTGTCACTGACTAGTAGCTAAAAAGATATAAAAACTGTTTGCTTGGTTTTGTCAGCTGGTAAGAGGCAGCATGATCGCTCACTCGCTCGCTCGGGAAGCAGCGCCGCGCGTGCAATGTACACAGACCGGATGCTCACAAAACGCAAATGATAACGACGCAGCGCTCGCCGCTATGCGAGCAGCGCTAAAAACAGCGCCGAAGTAACAAAACACGCGAACAATGACCTATATGTTACAGCTAATAAATCAGATGATTTCCAACTGAATCGCACACAGGTTCACAGTAGCTCACGCTCAGTAGTAGGACTCGCTGACGGGCAGACGGTTACTCCAAGAGAGTGATTGCGGTCAGGCCCATGCCTTATATAGTGGCCAGGTCGTAAGTCATAATAACCTCGCTCGTGTGCAATCAGAAATAGCGCTGCTCATAAGCCTCGGCTTATCGTGAGAACACGCAAGCGCCATCGCATGAGTTTAGTGGCTAAACTTGGCAGGCACACTGTTCGTTTAAATTGGAATCAACCCAGTTTCGCGAACATGGCTGTATCGCTGTTCGAATATTCAGGGCTGATATCTGGGCCGGGCCATCGGAGGCTCTAGCATAAGAAAACACAAGCGTAAACGCATCAAATTTGGTTAGTAAACCTGAAACACAGTTCCCTATAATTTTGAATTAAGACCGCTGTTTCGCGAAGGTTTTTTTGGAAATGGCACGCGTATCGCAGTTCAAATATGTAGGTAGGCTGGCTGGCCCGGGCCATTTGAGTCACAGCATGATAACGTGCGCGCGAAACCGTATGAAATTTGGTGGGTAAACCTGGAACGCCATTCTATATAAGTTGGAATCGAAGCCGTAATTCTGTGACGTTTATAGTGGAGATGCCAGCGCCGCGTGTCGCAGTTTTGTTGTTTGTTGCCTCAAGCGCGAGCTTCTTTAGCTACTTTCTCCGCCCAGTCACCTTGACCTTCTACGGATGAGCTGCTAGAAAGAAATGAATGGCGACAGGGCATTGCTCGCAGCCAAACCTTACCCGTCAAGGTCAAGGCTTGCGATTAAGAGCCGAGGTTTACCGCAAGGCAAACAAGTCTTCGGCGATCAAACACCCTATACTTTGCAGATTATTGTCGCAGCCTCTCATTAGGGTAGAATCAGCTCCGACAGCTCTCATTCTAGACTCTGCATTTTGCTGAAAGGGTAAGTATATTGGCGCTCCTAAGAACACGAAGTACCATTTACGGGAGCTGAATTCATGCTGTGTGAGAGCGGGTAGAATTTTAGCTTCCTAGCTCAGTCAGGAGGGCCGATGAAGTAGCATGAGTAGCATGTAAATAGCAGTGGAGGAAATAAATATAATAGCAAATAAATAGCAGGAAATGACCTCCACAGAGTGCGTGCGTGCAGAGCTAAAGCTTCTCCGGTCAACAGTCCTCTAGCAAAACAATCCTAAAAACACACCTATTTAAGACAGCATTTAGTGGGTCTCTGTGATTCGTCCTTCATGAGCTTATGCGTGCTGACACTGTGCATGCTGCCACTAACCACATTTGCATGCTGACCCTGTGCATGTCACCCCTAACCATTTTATTCATGTTGTTTATCAAGCATGATATCACTCACCATTCAATCGAGCTTCCCTTTGCAGCAAATGTAAAGCGCCTAGAAAGAGATCAAGTTCTCTGAGGGCGATTTATCAAGTGCATTATTATTATTATTATTATTAGAGCAAGATCTGCTAGTCCAGCCGCATGCTTGAGATTTCCTGTGAGTTCGGTTTTATCGTCGCTTCTCTCAATACAAAACATATATTATTTATCTGCATAGCGCCCTAAGAGAACATAATCTCAATTCTGATGCTTCACGAGTTCTGCTTGCTCGAGCCCACGACATTGGTCGTTAGCTGGCGAGCACATGATCCCTGGGCCAAACCAGGGTGGCCGACATCTAGGATGAAATGTCGTCAAGGCAGGCATTCAGTTTAACAGTCGTTGCAGCTGCTGGGTAAAGCTTAGGTCTCTCTCTGTCTGTCTCTCTCTCCTCTCTCTCTCTCTCTCTCCTCTCTTCGCCGCATGAGACGGAGTCTGCTGGCTACCGTATGCGAACCGACAGCCGGTATGACGGTAGCAGTGCTCTGAGGAAAACTCCGGCATAACGACGTGGGAGCAAAAGCTCGTATGACAAAGGCCGCAAACAATGCAAGCAACCACGACAAAAACACATCTGCTTATCACAGCATTAAGCAGTCGTTTGTGATTCGTCGTTCGTGTGCATATACCTGCTTACACTGTGCCTGCTGCTTGCCTATGTTGCCACCAATCGGTTGGTAATGCTTTCTACACAGCATCAGCAAAGAAACCTTGGAAGAGATTCAGTTCTCTGAGGGCGCAATGCAAATATATTTTTAGCATTATTGTTAATGCGCTCATGACAAAAGTGCATAGCTATAAAATTTTTATCTATTATTTAACTGACTTCTGTCTTCCATGTCAACTACTATAATACCAAGAAGAAACAACTATTGCATTGTGCGGATGATGTGGTAGTAGCAAAAATAGTATGTACAGTTTTGTCATGGATTAATAATGCAACTGCTTTAACACAGGAATAGTGATACAAAATCCTATTACAATTAAATTAATAATAACTCTGAATGTTACGGGTGTAACGATTGACCTTGAAAGAAATTACATTTTTAAAGTTGGCTAATTAAACTTAAAATGAGCTATTAAAACCTACAGATGAATAGTTTCAATCTTTCCTTTGCAAGTGTGGACTGCTCGCGTACAACTCAGTAGAGGGGTGGCATCGATCTTTTCCACCAACAGACGGTTGATTAGCGACAGCCGTCCCTCAACAAACTGGTCGTACACTTCCGCCACCAATAAGGTCACTAAGAGTTGAAGATTGAGAGGTTTCGTTCAGGAATCAGACATCCAGAAGCATTCATGTCGAAATACGTTCACCACACACACACACACACACACACACACACACACACACACACACACACACACACACATATATATATATATATAAAATCATATATATACCATATATATAATCATATATATATATACCATATATATAATCATATATATATATATATACTGTATACCTCTATGCTCTATACCTACTGCTTTTTGCACAGACCAGCGCTTTCGCTGGGGGGGGGAGACACACCGGGGCACCGAATTCCGGCCCCTGGCTGCAATCATCCAAGCGTCAATCGGTCTAGACAAGCCGTACGTCTATCGGTTAGTGCAGGAGCACGCTACATTGCATTCTTTCGCCCGCCGGCAGACTAACTTGACCGGCGCCGGCATCGCTAACTAATTATCGGCGGGCAGCATTCGAATCGCTACTAGTGATTAGTGAACGAATCGGCTGAACGGGGTGACTGAGTGCTGCAATGCGCAGCACGGCAAAACCGATGGGGCCACCGCCGCCGCCATCCTGAAGTTGGCATGCAGCGCTTTGTTCGAACAACGCGTCGACCGCCGCAGCCAGCCCGGCCCAGCGGCTGCACCGTAAACAGAAGCCGCTTCAAAGAAAGAGATTCGATTGTGCTACAACGGATCGACTTCGCTTCCACGAACGCCATACAGTTTTGCAACACCACCTAGGCTGCTGCTTCTCGCGGCCGGCGGCGGCACCAGTTCTCGGGCTGTAGCTGTCAGCTGCCAACAACGCCTTGGCGTCTGGCAGACGACGGGAGGAGAGGATCAATTCAAGCGGCCCAGCGCTCCTGCTGGCCGCTGCTCCGTCGATCTCGAACGACCGGAAGCAGGCATAACAAAACTATATCTTCCCGTAGGAATAAGAGGCCACTATAAAGTCGTCGTCAGCTCGTTGCTCGGTCGGGACGAGCGCGGAAGCGCGACTTCGTAAATCTC
Source organism: Cristatella mucedo (assembly GCA_009760855.2). Classification (NCBI taxonomy): domain Eukaryota; kingdom Metazoa; phylum Bryozoa; class Phylactolaemata; family Cristatellidae; genus Cristatella; species Cristatella mucedo. The sequence continues at coordinate 4,837,323 of WPIO01000018.1, read as the reverse complement.
GCACGCCCATTCGCTGAGGCGACTAAGGGTCGTTAACGAAGTGACGCTGCCCTGCCCTGCCCTGCCCCCACGTAGCCCGCGTCCGGAAGCTCCCGTGCATCGGCGACGACTCTGTCCGCTGCTGCGAGGATTTCCTTCGTCGAAGGGTTTCGAGGCGTCGCCCTCACGTGTCGCCGCCGTCAGTACGTCAGTCACATGTCGCCGCCGTCAGTCAGCCTCGGCGTAGACGTCTGAAAAAAAGAACAAAGTTGGCGAGCAATTGCGGCGGCGCGGCGTCGTACAGAGAAAGAGCCGGACTGCGATTGAATCCGGACTGCGGGCGGTGGCGGCGGCATCTCTCCACTTCGTCGCTGCTGGGCACGCGAGCCCAGCTCACCGTCGTTCTCTAGCTCGTCTCGTCGTCCCGCGTCGTCGTACAGCGAGTCAAACTTCAAACTGCAACGAAGTCCGCGAGGCAGCACCTGCGTGAGGGCGAGCTAGCGGTGAAGAGCGATCGCGAGCCGGCTAGCGAGGATAGCATGTCGGAGGGAGGATAGCGGCCGGATAGGATAGTGGAGGATAAGATAGCGGCCGGATAGGATAGCCGATAATAGGATAGGGACCGGATGGCGACTGGATAGCATGGCTGTATTTCGCAGATGCTGGTCGCAGCAGAGTCGGCAGTTCCGCTCTCCGAGAACAAGGTAATGTAATGCATCTCCGTAACTCCACAAAGCTACAAAGACTGTGTGGGTGTTTAGCAGGAGAGTTTTGTATAGTGCACTCGCAGCCTAAGCGGCTTTCGGTACGCATTCGGCAGCCAACAGACTTAATTGCACGCAGCAATGAGAAAGTGGGAAGCACAGTAGAGTCAAAGGTCAGTCGCCGAAGCCGCTAGCGGCGCTCTCCTCTTCGCCTTTTTCTTCTCTTCGTCTCCTCCTGTGGCCCTCGTTACGATATTTAAACGGTCATCCTCGACGAGCCAAGCGCGACTGCACTAGAGATTATTGGCAGTCCTTGAGTTGCATGAAATTCAGCAACCGGACGTGCCCGTTATCTGCGGTGCAGAGAGTGTATGTACAAAGATGGTAAAGAGACGTTTGGGCAGTTGCTTGCTATGGCTGGGGCAGTGCACATGCAGCCCATCCGTAGCTGTGGCATACTCAGCCATAAGTCGACGACACGGACTTGTTCTTACGAAATGGCCACTCTTGGTTGCTGCCGCCCTCTGTCTGCAATCGCCATCACCATAACTTCGTACGTCAGAGCACGGCTCCAGCGACTCGCTGTAGCCGTGCTTCGAGCTGATAGCTTCGCCGGTTTCTGTCGAGCGACTGCAAGAGCTAGTGCCCGCGTTGCCACTTTTGCCTCAAGAGCAGCATTGAACTTCAGTTCCGCTGTGGCACGATCGTAACAGAGCGTGCCGCTAAGGCTACTCAAACGCTGTTTTTTCTAAACTTAGACGTAACCTGGTCCAACGTGTCACTCTCAGACGCTACACCGAGACGTTCTGTCAACAGCTGCTCTGCTGCACAAACACGGCCAGATATCCGTGGGCAGAATGACAGCCTGAAGGGTGAACCACCGAGGCGCAGCTAGGGATGATACAGGCACATCTCTGGCACAGCTAGGGATGATACAGGCACATCTCTGGCACAGCTAGGGATGATACAGGCACATCTCTGGCACACGATAAGTAGATATAACCCATATTAGCTGGTAAGAATAGTTCGAATTTTTCGGCAACCATTTTGGCTGCCTTGGTCGTGTCGGTTTCAATCCACAAGCATAGGATGCCGACGCACCTTCTTGGTTTGCAACCCGCCCAGCGCTATATGTACAGCACAGCGCTGGGTGGCAAACGAAGAAGGCGGTGCTGTATCCTGGGGCCTAGGCCGAGGTCTGGCTGCTGCTTCAACCACACTTAGATTCTTATATGGTGACCGATCATAATAAAGTGAACTGAAGTTAAAAAATGTGGTAATCGTATTGCAAGCCCAGTCGCCGGTGACTCGTTCACTTTATAATTGCCAATAGTCGTTAAGCCTTTTAGTTCCCGGCGATGTTGAGGAGGAAGTTAGTGGCACTCCCTTATTGCAAGGCCACGGCTTCGTGCAGTCTTACAACCAGCCGGTACGTTAGTGGTCGAAATGCAGGGGTCTGGCAAGGCTCCTGCCTCTGATGTCCAAAATCTAGGGCTCAGTTCTCCCGATATGACACATTCTTGTTCTCTCTGGCGCCTGCGATGTACGACCGGAGGTGTTCACTGCTTTTTAGATCCGGCTGGCACATTTGTTTTACATCTTATCTTTTGCTACAGCAGGCAAGCCACGGGGGTGGAGGAGGGGGCAGGGCAGCATGGCTTTCGGCTCAGCCGGCAGACCACCGAGTACGCTAGTTAAACGGTCAACGCTGTAGGATACAGCTGATAACAAAATGGCAGATTGCAGCAGCGCGCAACATCTGCTTCGAGATGCTGCAGCCGGTAGGAATGCAGCCAAGCTCTCGCTAAAGAGCTAGCTGCCTGCTCAAATGAGACCAGCACTGTGCTTGCTTACCCGATCACCTCGCTACTGACTGATGTGGACACGACTTGGTCGCAGTCGATGAATCCCACTAAAATTAGTGTGCAAGCTTAGCAAGGAGCCAGCTGCTAGAAGCTGCTGTGAGTCCGCAAGCAGGCGTACCGTCATTAGATCAAAGAGAAAAAGCGAGCGAGTGCCCATGCACCGGTGGGTTTGGCTCTGGGGTGCAGCCAAGTTCGAGAGAAAAGTTAGAGAGAGATAAAGAGAGAGAGAGAGAGAGAGAGACAGACAGACAGACAGACAGAGGGAGCCGGTAGCTGCGCTTGCACTTACACAGGTTATCCGAATTCCTGGCCAACCACTTGCCTTTCGGGCAGCCCTCTTTCAAGACTACGAACAGGACCTCAGCAGCTTGATAGGGCAGCTCCTCCTTTCCGGGCTTAGGCATGTAGCTTACTTTCATGGTGACCAGCCTGACATATGTCTCATCACCACTCAGCTAAGGGACAGAGAGAGGAAGAAAGATATGTGTGCATATGTACAAACAAACAAGCACACACACATACACACAAATGCACATGCACACACATGCAAATAAATATAAGTATATATATATATATATATGCATATATTTATGCGTGTGTAAATATAAGCATGTGCAATTCGTTTGCATAGCGCCTTAAGAGAACTTCCCCTCTATTCAGGCAGGCGCTTCACATATGCAACAGGGCTCGAGCTGACGATCTCGGCCATCGAATAAATTCACAATCTGGCCTTGGTCCTGGCGGGGAGCGGGCGTGCGTCTGCGCATGCATCTGCAGCAAGCAAGCACTTGCATGTGCACATGAGCATGTAAAGAGAGGTGCATGCAGGCGCGCGCACACACACACACACACACATCAACTCCATGTGCTGCCTGCTGTCCAGTGGTTTGCCAAGCAGCCATTAACGAAAACGACAGCTCAGACATTATCTAACTGTGTGACGTCACGTAACTGCTGCCACACTGCATCTCATTGCAGTGCAGCGCTGCAAAGCTACAACAGGAGGCTAGCAGCCCATTCTATATAGTAATTGTATTTTTCATGGCCATTGCTGTCCATGGCCATATATTACCCGAAATAGAGTATTCACCGCAGCATAAAATTATGTGGGTGCACATGGATCACAGGCTCTGCAATAGGCATTTACAAGGGAGCATTTGGAATTCGATTTGTAATTACAGATTTCGGAGTTGTCCCAGGCCATTGCTGCAGAAATCAAAAAATGCCGGAGAACTTGTGTTCACAATGGCATTCTCGAGGTTTGCCTTAAATAGAAAATAAAGCCACAACAAGTCCAAACTAGATTTTCGTGCAGCCAATGTCTGGTTGATTTTTGACTGTTGGGATATTGGCCCAAGCCACTGCCCCGATTCAATAACAGACTCATACGTTTGTCATGAATGGAGCCTGCTGCTGCTTCTCTCGGTCAGTGAGAGAGTATTCCTGGTCGAAGTTGCATGCTGAGTTAGCACTCACAGCAAAAATGTCAACATATTTACATCATGCTTACGTTTACTAAAGTTAATTAACATCAGCACCCCACCTTGTGGGCTTGTGAAACCATTCTGCTTGCCGCTCAACAATCAGCAATGTTGTATCTAGTTTTTCTGTTTGCCTCTACTGTCAAGTCGGCCTACTTTCATTTGATAAATCAGGGCCTTCATAGACAAATGCTCGACAGCCAAGCTGGTCACGAGTTTCTGACATCGCGTCTAGGTTAGTGCAATTCTCAATATTAAGGACTCACGGCCAGTGCACTAAATCGTTGGCTACTGGTGCAAAACTCAGCAGCTCGGCCGGTCTGCCGTCAACGGTGTAGCTGCCACATCGCACCCCTTCTGTCGCAGCTTCACTGTCTCCCTATCAAGTATCCCTCTTTGCATGCTTATAATAATATTAATAATAATGCACTTAATAAAGCATCACCAGAGAACTCAATCTCTTTTTAGGCGCTATACATTTGCTGCAAAGGGAAATACAATTGAATGGTGAGTAATATCATGCTTGATAAACAGCATGAATAACATGGTTAGTGGCAGCATGCACAGTGTCAGCATGCGTAAGCACATGAAGGACGAATCACAGGGACCCACTAAATGCTGTCCTAAATAGGTGTGTTTTGCCTGTGCATACTTGCATGCTTGCTTGTGCCAGCTTTGCATGCTTGCCTGTGCGTACTTGGGCCCGGGTTACTAGCAAGAGTTCTCTACCAATGGAAGTTTCCTAACGCGACGTGTGCTCTTGCATGTTGCTGGTACATGAAGCTTACTATAAATGTGTACTTTAGCAAGCTTTTTTTGTATGTTTGTCTACAGTTGCTTGTCTACAGGCAATCTAATTTGCTTGTCATTGGCTCTTGGTTATCGCTTATCTTGCAGTGAATCGTCAAGTACCTAGATACAGATTTGATTCTCCTAGGCTGCTATAAAAAGACTAAAGAATATTTCATTCTTCTTTCTTCTTCTTCTTCTTCTTCTTATTATTATTATTCTTATTATTGCAGCAGCAAGTGAGCAGCCATCTGCCGAAATTGAAAGACATTCACCAGCTATGCCAAACTTTAATAACTGACGTAGGAATTTCGTGGGGAGCCTGGTAGCTGGTGATGTGTAATGTATTCAGATAAAAGTAAGTGTAATACCATCGCAATCAGCTGATCTACTCGAACTAAGTTCTCTCTCTCTGCTGATGACAAGTCAGGCACGTGGCAAGCGGCTGCAGTCAGCAGTTAGCAAAACCTGCAGATGCAGCTGCAGTCACCCTGTCCAATAAGCTAGCATCCGGGTTTGATACGGGTCAGCATACCTTGAATTTCTTGCGAATCTTTTCTTGATCCTTCTGCAAGGCTTGTCGAACCTGTAAAGATATTCACAAGAAAAAGAGTGTATTAACAATACTGCCCTTACTATCATTATTATTATTATAGTTATCATCACAAGTTACTCAGCTGTGCGCATTGAAAACAAGCAGGCAACTCAACTCGGGAAAGACTCATTTAGATTTAACTCCTTGTGCTCCAGCTCACACAGAGAGACGAGCCGACATTAAATAATGATGCATAGTTGTTAGTGCGCCCGAAAAGAAAGGGGGAGGACGTACGTGCTCCTACTGCATTCTCGATTTTAGATATTTTTCAAAGCACTACACCGTTACTGAAATTTTGACAAACCGCCTAGCAGCAGGCACTGTCTGTAGTTTTTATCTCAGTTTCTTGGGATTGCTCTATTGGCGCCGAGGTTTCGGAAACAAAAAATGTGAGTGATGGTGGAATGACCAATGCAACTGATATATTAATGATATGCAAAAAAGCATACATTAATGCACAATAAACAGCCACACTCAAAGGGCCTAAAATCTTTTATGATTGTGCCAGTAGTTCTTGAAAAAAACTAAAACCGCCATCCCAAGCAAGCCACATAAACAAAAATGCAAGTTGATTTAACAACCTCTTTTGTATAGCGACAGTCTGTCCGTCTGTCTGCCGATCCGTCTGTCTGCCTATCCGTCTGTCCATCTATCTCTCTATCTGACAGTCTGTCTTTCTGTCAGTTTGTCAATCTATTTATATAGCTCTCTTGGTTTATCGCACGAGATTTATGCTACCAACCGGCAATGCGCTCACCTAAAGCCACCCAACATGCAGTGTCCTCCGGGAACTCGCCGGCATAAATAAGTACTCGCTTTTATCGTCGAGGGAGCTCGAGCTGGGGCTAGAGATAGAGAAATGCAGGTTCATTCAATCAATCCTTGTCTGGTGACCGGTGGTGGGAAAGAGAGGTGATGGCAGCACACTTTTCGAAGGAAGAAAAAACACGATGGAGCAGATATCGGGGTGCAGTCAAACTGACAGCTGCACAATGGGCCTACGACCTACTTGGGCCGACGACGACGACGAAACGCCGCGGCCGAATGATGAATGCGAGCAGCAGCAGCAGCCGCGACGTTGCGGCAATGTTTCCCTGAACACGGACACTTAGCGCGAGGAGCAGCAGCATGCCTTGAGGCTGGAGGCTTGGGCTATCGCACAGCTCGCAGGCATCACGACGAGCATACGCGAGCTTGCAATGGACTCCAGCGACGGTAGACATGAGGCAGCGATCTGAGCAAGCCCATACAAGATTACTATTATTACAGGACGAATCACCGGGACCCGCTAAGTGCTGTGATAAACAGGCGCGTTCGAAGCTTCTAACGCGATCGGGTCAGAGGATGTCGTGGGTGAGGAGTCAGAAGTGAGCTCCGGGTTTTGGGAGCAACTAACTAAGGGCACGATCTCCAAAGGATTTGAGGCTCGTACGAAGTGTAGCTAAACGATTAGATTAAGAAAATCAAATAGAACGATGCCTAGCCTGTTGGGAGAGTAGATCTGATGGGTAGGTTGGAGCCACAGAGTGAAGGGACGTAAGAGTGAATGACAGAATCGAATGTCACTGCCCTAGCTAGATTTATCGGCTACCTTCGACACTATTGATCACGATATACTACTTGAACTATTGAGAAAAACGATCAGTCTGGCAGACTAGGCACCGGTGTCGTTCAAATCGTACTTGTCCGATCGTGTTTAATCTGTGTCGTCTGTGGGTTACTCCTCATCTAGACAGGAATAGCCGTGATGGCTCACTAGGTAAGGCGGTTGCTTTTCCCGACCTCGGCCCGAGGTCGTGGGTTCGAATCCTGTGGTGGGCGATTCTTTATCGCAGCTACAAGGGGTAGTGATAGCCGTAAAGGCTCCCCTGTCGCTTTACAAAAGAGACCGTTGAATCAGCTAGTACTTTATTTATTTACATCTCATTCAGCGAACCAGTCACCTGTGGAGTCTCACAAGGGCGCATCCTCGGTCTTTTGCTGTTCTCCATTCCCCTGGGAAAAGTGAATCGGGCCCATTGAATAGGCTATCACTTTCATGCTGACGGTACTCAGCTGTATTTTTCATTTGAACCGTCGAAATCTGCTGCAGCAGCTGATTAACTGAATGCTTACCTTTGAAATTACCTTGCAAACATTTGATCCTGGACGACAGCAAATTTACTTAAACTTAACGACTATAAAACGGACCTGCTACTCATAGGACACCCGAAGCCTGTAGCTGGACTAGAAGGCTTCACTCTTCTAATAGGTGATGCTGTTGTGCGACCATCACCCTGCGCTCGGAATTCAGGTAAGACGACAGCTGCCCAAATTTTGAAAGCTTTGTTAAGAAGAGTGCTTCCACAGCTAGCCATAATGTTTGATCCCTTTGTAAGATTAGGAACTACCTTCTACGGTGGCTTGCAAAAATTTAACTAGGTCCTTAGTTCTGTCTAAGTTAGATAATTGTAATTCCTTTTTGGCTGGACTGCCAAAAAAGCTACTAGGCGATTGCAGCTGGCTATGAATATTGCTGCAAGGCTAGTTTGCAAACCCCAGAGGTTTGACCTTGCATGTCTTTGCTAAAAGAGCTACGATGGCTGCCGGTTGACCAACTGGTACAGAGAAAAGTTCTTACGTTGACCCACAAGGCCAGCCATGGCTTGGCTCATCCATACCTAGCTGAACTGCTGCACCAGTTTCAGCCTCCCCATGCCTTCAGGTCCTGTATGGACAAAGAATTAGATGCTTCGTTCCTCCGCTTAAAGACCGTTGGCGACAGAAGCATTGGCTCTGCAGGTCCTAGACTTTTGTGGAACTCATTTCCACAATTCTTCTACAGTGACCTCTTCTCTCCAGCTGCCGACTATGGCACATCCATTCCAGCTGTTCTGAGCTGTTATTTCCATGCTACTCACTACCTCAACTGCTCTCCTGACTCAGCCATGCTTCCCACATTCTCTTCATTGTGCGAGATGAAGTCTGCTGACCAGCGAATGTGTACCAACAGCCACTTAGGCTTTTTGGGTGCTCTATGCAAAACTCTCCTGTGTAACACTCACATAGTCTTTGTGGCTTTGTGGAGTTGCAAACGGAGAGACACACCGGCTGCTGTAGTGCAGCCATGCTGCGGCAGGCGTAGCAGAAGAGAGCTTTGCCGGTCGGTGGCTCGCTGAAGAGCAGCGCGCCCAGCACATGCCTATCGCTCAGGCGCAGGTCCACGAGTACGTCTGACACCAGCTTCAGACGTTCACAGCCAGGCCACCTCCCCTCGGGGAGGGGGGTTGTCTGGGCGTGCCGCCCGATGCAGCAGCCACCGGCCGAGAGAGAGTAGGGGTTACGCGTGCCTTGTCCATTTGGTAATGAAAAAATGTAATTCATTGTATGGCAATATATATATATATATATATATATATATATATATATATATATATATATATATATATGTGTGTGTGTGTGTGTGTGTGTGTGTGTGTGTGTGTGTGTGTGTAATGTATAGCAATATAAAATGTAATTCATTTGTATGGCATCGAAAGAGAACTTAATCTCTATTCAGGCACTTCCTATGTGCGCCGGCGCTGATGCCCACGACCTCGACCATTAAATAGACTCACCTCGATCTCAGCCATTTAAGACGAGCACCTACCTCAACCGCTGGGCCAAACCCGTGAAGCAAGAGCTTGAGTATATCTAGCTATTATATGATATAATATGCTGCATAAATAGCCACATGCTAGCCTAGCAGGCAAGTAGACAGCAGCGGAGATGCTAGCAGGGTGGCATACTTGGACGCAGCGCCGTCTGCTGCAGAGCCGCAGGTAAATGCCTCGGCGCCGGCGAAGCAGCTTCCGAACTCGCACGCTGCTCAAAGCTTGCACAATCAAACCCGCCAAGCGTCGGCGCTGCTAGCCGCCTGACGCTCGGCCTCGGGCCTGCGGCTGCAGCATCCGCAATGATCACGCGCGAGCAGCGACGGAGGCCGAGTGTTGCTGTGACGTCACCGACCTTGGCGATCTTGTCGAGCTCCTTGTCGCGTCGCTCCTTATCCCTGGCCTGCTCGCGGGCCTCGCGGTCGAGCTGCTCCTGCTGCTCCTTCTCGCGTCTCTTCTCCTCTCGCTCTGCCTCGCGCTCTCGTCGCTTCGCCTCCTTCTGAGCTGCCGAGGTGGCGGTAGACGTCGATCTGAGGGTAGCGGAGTGCACAGTGCAGAGCAGTGAATGTGTGCATACGTGAGTGCATGTTAGCCTGCACCTTTTGTATGTGTGCATGCTAGTGTGTGTGTCTGTGTGTGTCTGTGTCTGTATGTGTGTGTGTGTATGTGTGTGTGTGTGTGTGTGTGTGTGTGTGTGTGTGTGTGCATGTGTGGGTGCATGTGTGTGTATTTTTGTGTGTGTATGTGTGTGTGTATGTGCGCGTGCGTGCGTTCGTGCATGAGTGTGTGTGTGTCTGTGTGTGTTTGTGTGTGTGTGTGTGCGTGCGCGCGAGTGTGTGTGTGTGTGTGTGTGTGTGTGCGTGTGTCTGCGTGTGTCTGTCTGTGTGTCTGCGTGTGTCTGTCTGTGTGTGTGTGTGTGTGTGTGTGTCTGTGTGTGTCTGTGTGTGTCTGTGTGTGTTTGTGTGTGTGTGTGTGTGTGTGTGTGTGCGCGCGAGTGTGTGTGTGTGTGTGTGTGTGTGTGTGTGTGGTGTGTGTGTGGGTGCATGTGTGTGTGTTTGTGTGTGTGTGCATGTGTCTGTGTTTGTGTGTGTGTGTGCATGTGTGGGTGCATGTGGCAAGTGCAAAATTGATTAGATGACACGAAAAAATAGGCCAGCCACATTAACCCGTGCATGCACAACAACACAACCAGCTCTCACTGCCAGACAACTTCGTGCATCAGACAACACAAGGAGTGGTGCACTGACTGTAAACGACTTACTGCAAAGGCAGCAAGAATCTGCCAATATTGAGACACGGGGGGCCTAGATGGGATGAATGCATGGAACCGCTTGACTGTTGTATCATTGTTTAAGCAACTCTGAGATTTTGCAATGTCGCAGCTGTTAGTAGGCAGACTTGATTGTGGAGCAGATGTAGGCGCCTAGCAAAATGTCATTCTTAAACACGACTTAAATTCCATTCAGATGCTGCACAAAATATTCAGGCGGACCCAATTTTTAGTCTTGGGCTTTGAGCGCCACAAAGTTAACCTATGATTATAGTTGATTTTATCGTGATTCAATTCAAAAAAAATTTGCTGCCATTCAAGTGCAGGTGTCAGCAAAACAAGTTGCAACAGAGCTAAAAGAGTTTGACACGCTGGGAGGCAGTAAATGATCAAAGCACAAGTATAGCTGCGTGCCATTTGCATCGCATAACAGATGCAAGCCTGGATACTTATAATACTACTACACAGTTTGTACAGCAGCCTAAGGGAACTTAATCTCTATCCAGGTGCTTTACATCTCCCTGCAAGATAATCAGTAATCTCAGGATAAGTGTCACACATGGATCAACCATGCAAAAGCACACTAGCATCATGCTTAGTCCAGCATGCTAAAGAAAACATGAAGACACTCATGACCACTGGATAGTAAGACCTGTGACAAGTAACATCCATGGCACCTACAATAACCATACTATCGAAGTAGTACTGTAAATATCACACAGATCACAAGATAAGTGTGATGCCGGTGACCAGTGTTTACAGATGTACAGATTCACTCACATCCGAAATTCTGTTGGTTGATTATGTCAGGCATTGAATCTATCATCAACTAGCTTGCATCCACGAAAAATCACGGAAAGCTCCACATTTGCATCAGAAGGTGAGTGGCTTGAGTGTCCACTCACATAGCTGGTAAGACTACCCCACAGACGAACAAGCTTATATTAACTATATCGTAAGCCCCTCCATTCCCTCTCGTGAGGAATCACGGACAGATTCTATTTAAGCATGTCCGTCGTTAAAAATGGCATGCGAAGCTAGACTTCCGGTCGGTCACACGTTCACTCTGGCAGCTTTCCATTATGCCAACTCAGCTGGTCCAAGTGGACGAAGCCCGAAGCACCAATCGTCACTCTGGGCAACAGCAAAATGGAGAGCAAAAGCTGCTGGAATGTCATGGCCACCCATCGAACTAGCCTCTTAAGTTCATATTCCTGTGAAGTCCCAGCATTTCAGTGTTCAATTTCAATAATGCGAGTGCATGCTGCAGCTACATGTGCAAATCCCCTCCCCTTCCGATCTTTTTTGACATTCATCAATGCAGTACCCACATTTACCTACAATCAATACATCACAAAGGAATCAATGTAAATGGAACAACGCGGAGACCGTATGTGTAAGGCTTACGGCAGCCATCTGCTCGGTCATTTCGTGGAAATTGAATGCGTTTGGAAGGAAGCATGCCTGACCCAGGCATGCTACCCAGGCATGCTAAGCTGTGACAACAGGAAAATGGGCTCTGTGCCAGCAAACCGTTAGTGGCTTCTGCTCATGCCTACTCGATGTCTTTAGTGTCTTCTGAAAAATTCCTAGATACTAGAGTGCGCAGCACGTGCCACGAGGGCAAGTACACACCTACACAAACACACACACACAAACACACACACACACACACACATACACACACACAGATGTACGGGCACGGAGACATGCACAAACAGGGTCTGTGCTCACACTTCAAGTGGGCATTGGGAGATCTTAAACCTTGTGCCAGCAAACTGCATGGAAAGAAGGTAACCATGGGTAGGGGGCCTGATTATGGGGGCGTGGTCGGTTCCCATTTCTAAGCTGGGAGTCCACGGGCAGGCTCCCATGCGGCCGGGAAAAGGGGCGAGTTTACGTTTATTCCAATTTAATAAATACTTTTGGCCAGGTGCTTCTAGATGGCAGAGATAAACCTGTAGGTACAAGGAACATCCCTGCACCCATGCGAAGCATCGTGGAGGGGAAGAACTCGAAACACCCCAAACTGCACTCCTCTCAATTACAACAGGCAGCAAGCAGCTAGTGTATCTGTACCCTGGCGAGGCACGGCAGCCCGGGAATGTGATGTGGGTCAGCGGCTAGGTCACGGCCACTGACCTTGGAGGTGGAGCCCAGATGTCAGATGCTGCTGCTCTTAATCTCGGCATTTGGGTATTACAAGCTCGTCGGCCTCGTGGGTTCGTGGTAATTGGCGCCACTCGACCGTGCTCCAAATAGCATGTCTGGCATTCGCCGACGATGCGGCCACCCACAGACGACCGAGAGGATCCAACTCCCGAGCGTGGCTGAAGATAAGCGCGCTCGCTGGTATGGCTTGTATACTTCACGCTCCCCTATGGCATATTGTTCTTAGCCACCCTCCCCCACCGTGAGCTGGAATCCTCGGTGAGCTGAGATGTGTTGCGCTAGTGAATCCCCATTACTAGAGCCAATGTCGTACCAACGTCATCTTGGCAGGTACTTGTGTGGATTGCTGCCATCTTCATGATTGCTCGGGTCCAATCTCGAGTCAGAAAGGCTGGCTTCGGGTTTCCCCAGGCATGCCAACCCTAGCCTAATGTACCCAGGGCCTCCAGTAGTTCTGTGCTGTTTTTGGCAAATACGATATTTTTATAAAGAGGTTTAGTCAAACTACCACTTGTCTTTCCCCAGCCCAGCGACTTGGCGAGCGGCAGCGTAGCCACGGCAACAGGATGTGCTGGTGTGGGAAGTAGCCTACCCCCTAGCTTCTGTTACACATCTATGACACTGCAAAACAGCTAGAACAAATGCAGAATTTTAGTTTAGCATTCAGCATTTAAGAGCTGGAACTACCAGACTGCTTCCAAATGAGGAAGCATTGTGCATTTGTTCAAGGGTGACCTTAAACCCTCTAAGGGCCCGTGTGAAATACCTGCCTGCAGCCAGTGTCATATTCGCAGGCTGAGTTGTCTCCCACTCACCACACGAGGCATGCTGCTTGGCACACTTGGTAGGATTGAAGGCAGGTCAGATTCTTCTCGAGAAGCCAACTCCGGAAAGATTAACTCTGCGAGCTTTCGAAAGGCGATGGTTTGAGCATTGCCTTGGATGACAACGTCTGATGCCAGCTACATGCCAGACTGCAGCAGGTGATAAGGAGGCCACGAGGCCGCGAGCCCTGAGCGATGGAATAAGGCTGCTGCGCAAACTCCCACTTATCAGGAACCCCAAGTAAACTGAGACTCGATTCGTGTGTCTTTCCACATCCAGCGAGCAAGGATGGATCTAGCACATGGATTGCACATGTCTGCAGAAGGCGCACGTGACACTATCGGCACTGTTCGCAAAGCACAACAGCTGCCATGGCAGCCTACTGCTCCGATTAACCAAAGTGGTTCACTTGCATCCATCTTGCATCCAGCTTGCATCCAAAATACTTTCAAGCTTGCTGAGCTCGCGATGTAAAAGGGCTGAATTGGCACGGATGACGTATGCAGCCAGAGTATTGACGAGTCACGTGAAAAAGGAAGCTTTGTACTCACTCCTGAGTAGTATCGGATGTAGTGTCGTCGTATAGATAACCACCCGTGTCGTCGTACACATCGTCACCCTACAAACCAGAGATTAGATTGATATTAATATTTAAACATACCTTAATCAGGCAAGACATCGTGCCACTGCTGTTCTGACTCAGGGCAATCAGCTGTCCCTCGAACGAGCCTCAAATCCTTCCTTATAGACCGTGCTTTTAATTTGCACGCTCCCCAATACCTGGAAGTCCCTCCTGACTGATGTCACGACATCCTTGACTTGACGACATTTGTAAAAAAAATCCAAAAGCTCACTTGTTTCTCACAGCATTTGCTGGCTTCGCATGAGTTGCTTTTTGTGGGCCAGTGCGATCGGTGACATGGCAAACGTTATCACTAACCAACTGAAATTCTTTTCCTTTCCAGCAGTGTGTAAAGCATCTAGAAAATAATTTAGTTCTCCTAGGGTTCTATACAAATGTATTACTATCCTTACCATTATTATTATTATAATCACGCCCCCCCCCCCCCCCCCAGTGCTGTTGCAGCACCTTATGTTATGGCAATGCTGTTTGTTAGAGTGAAACACCATCTTCGACCAGCCGTGAGACGTCTTTTAGTGCAGGTCGCTAGGGCAGGCAGCAGCAAGAGCCTGGGCCAGGCTGTGTACCGAGTGCCAGACTCGGTCGACAAGGTCAGCTGCCGTTCGTGGGAGCAAGTTCTATCGAGGCACACATGGCAAGTCCATCGAGTTGGAATGTTTGTGCGCTGTACCCGGGCTTCATCTACTTCTACTTAGAAAACACGGTGCGTCAATTTATGGAGTAATCGAACCCACATGCAATGGAGTACTTAGCACTATATACTTTCCCCGATACCCTTTTGATAGTGCCGGCTGCAGCGTCAAACCAACTTCTGCGGTTGTCTGCTGGGCGACTTCGTGCGGAAACCCTCTTTCAGGCTAGCCTCCCGAAATAGGACAAGGGGCTGTGGGCAGGACTCATTCAGTCGGCCATCGAAGTTTCCTGAATCGGTAGTGTAAACGCCCTACGTAGGAGGAAAGTTGATAGTGTAAACAGCTTTAAGACTTCGTGAGGGATTTGCACCTTTTGCTAATTGAGCTGCCGCCTGCTCTTGAATTCTTACCAGAGCATGCGAGGTGGATCAGATCCTTGCAAGAGTAGCTTGTGGACCTACCTCTCAAGGCTTGCCTTCGTGGTCAAGGGTTTGACTTTGCCAGGCAAGGATTGAGGACTTCAAGACCGCAAACGACATGGACTCGTGCTAGTGAGACTCGTGCTAGTGAGAGGAAGAGAAATGTTCAGCTCATTCCAATGTCGAGCCGTATTAAATAGTTGCAGTGCATCAGCACATCTGGGGGCCTGCTGTGATTCGTCATTCACTACTGTACACTGATCATTCGACCTCGGACTAGCACTACTCAACATCTTTGTCCTACTTTCATTAATCAAGGTCCTAATAGAGGCACCGCCTCCAATGGCTCTAGCTTGGGCAGTATGGCCTTGACCCAACACCTCTTTAAAGAATAGTAGCTGATTTAACAGCCTCGTTTGTATAGGTGGCAGGAGAGCCTTGACGGCTGTCGCCGAATCTTGCAGTTGGAAATAAAGGAGCGACCACTGCAAGATTCGAGCCTACGACCTCGGTCGCATGAAGAGCGAGCACTTTACCCCCCCTCCCCTTAGAGCTCAGCCGGCCAATACTTCTGCAAGGGGGCTCCATCCCTCCCCCTCCTATGCATGATTCATGGTGGTGCTACTGGGGGTAAAGGGGCAAGTGTAAGTCAACGCCATCGTCATCTTATTAGGGGAGCTCCTTGTTTTCCAGCAGCCAACCACGCGGGAGGCGAGGTTGGCAGCTCTCACTCGGCTCCTCGCAGAGTGAGTTGGAAAAGTGGCTGCAAAATACTGCAAGCTAAAGGCGTCTCTCCCAGCGTCTCGCACTGCCAGAGAGTGAGCCACACACACAATCCCGTGTCAGTCAGAGGCACCGATCAGGAGACCAGGAGATTGCAATGCTTCCTTGCACACCCACTTGCCACCAGCAGATAGGTGCTGGTGCACCGGCTTGTGAAACACTGGAAGTGACGAAGCTGCACCAGCCATTCGACCCCTCCCCCCCCCCCCGAGTCTGCGATCTGCCACCACCCCCCTCCCCCTCTCCGTGTGCAATCCGCCCCTCCCCGAGACTGCGACCTGCCACGTGAGACGGTGGCATTTGCACGCAAGCAGCTGGTTTGGCCTATGCTGACCTTCGATATTTCGAATGCTCCGGGCACCGGAGGCAGGGCTCGGTTTTCTACTCCTGGCCTGGGCCGCGGCACCGTCAGAGGCGAGAGAAGCGGTGAGGTCGGTCCGCCACCGTTGCCGGACGAGGTGCCAAAACAGTCGTCGTACTCTTCGGCCTCCGTGGTGGGCTCGCTGCAGCGATATCGCGCGCGGGCAGATTCACATGTGTACCTCTGCGCCGATGCCATCGGTGCCGATGCCGGCGCCGATGCCTCTGCGGGTTTCCTGCGCTCACTCACGGGGCTTATAAGCAAGTAAGCTGCAGCCGACGGGAGAGTGGTGCACACAGTGTTTCGCGCGATAATTATGAAATGCGTCGCTTTTGATTCGGCAGCGGAACGTGTGGCACACAATTTCGAGGAGTACTAAAAATAGCCGGCTCTATAGCCCAGTCACGTCTCTCTCACAGGTCAAACCGACTGTCTGCCCCAGTCATGTGCCACCAAATTTTCTCTTCTCTCACTCTCTTTTCCTATCTTAAGACAGGAAAATGGACGTCTTTTCCTGATTGAGGGGCTTTGCAACTTGAATTGGTACCAAAGCACACTAGGTGAGCCAGCACCTTGCAAGACTAGGAGCTTGGAGGCTTTGACCATTCAGGTTACAAGGTCTAGGGTTTGGCTTTGCCCAGCCCAAGGGTTGAAATCCTCAGACAAAATACATACATGCTACAATAATAAATACATGCTACTCTGCACGGCAAAATGGCTTTGGTAGCTGAATGTGTGAATGCAATATCAAGATTGTTTACCCATGCATCCATCTATCTATCTATCGGTCCGTCCATATGTCTCTGTCTGTCTGCCTGTCCATCTTTCAGTCTGTCTGTCTATATCAGTCAATCAATTAATCTGTCTACCTAAGCATCTATCTGTCTGTCTGTCTATCTATATCTATATCAATCTATATATCTATATCAATCTGCATCAATCAATCAAGCTATCTATCTACATATCCCCCTCTCTATCTCTTAGTGTCACTCTTTCTCTCTCTCATTCTCCGTGTCTCATCTCTTGACCCTAAACCACTCCCTCTCCCCTGTGTGTTCGTGCAGCAGTGTGTTCAGGTGTGTAGAGCGTGCACTTAACCCCCTCTTGCACATCTCCATTTCTCTTCCTCCTTACCGACTAATCCGCATGCATGAGTAGTAGCTTATTTGCACCGGTGGGGGGGAGGGGGTGGCCAAAGACCCTTGACATTTCCCGCCAGTCTCATACAACCACCTGTTACAGGAAGAGGCTTTGAAGAAGAGAGCCTTGGAGAAGCAGAGAACTTTGATAGCCATCAGCTGATCTGTGGACTTGGCTCACTTTTGAGCTTCCCCGAGCAGTTCAACGCGAGGCATGTCGAAGGTCTGCAACATTTTGAACCTGGCAACGTGTCGACCTTTGGCTCGAGTCGCGAACCTGAGTTTCCTGTGCTCCCGGTAAAGGATTCTGCCAGTCGGCATACCGAGCAGACAGCGCATTTGGCCTTTCCACGATTCCGGAAGCGGCGTCTGCCACTCGAAAGACGCGGCGCCAGGTCTCGCCGCCGATGCCTCACGCCGGGCCAGTTCGATGCAGTTCGAGGCTCCGAGGGAGCCGATTGCCGAGCGATTCAGCTGATGCGACGGATTGATCGAAATGATCAATGATCATTGATGATCATCAATGATGAATCGTCGAGATCATCTCGACGATCTGGCATTCGATGGCCGGCATGTCCCGGCTCTCAACCCGATCACCAAAAGTGGCATCACGTTCCCTGGAGGTACCTGAGCACCTAGTTTGCAGTTGCGGGTTGGCAAGGGGGGAGAGTGAAGGCGATACCGCGGAGCTACTCAGCCGATGACAGGATGGGACTTTGAAACAGGCGGGGAGAGTGAGAGACGCAGACTTCGAGACCGTGACAGTCCGTGGTGCGGGCTGCGTGGCAGTGGTGGGTCTGTGTTGCTCTTGTCAGCGTGCACGTGTCCGGTGGTCTCAGCAGTCGGGCCCAAGGTGAGCGAGCATATCCATCCTTGCGAGCAACCGCCCCCGACGGATGCTGCTCATCGCTGATGCCCGCCAGCTCGTACTGCTAGCTCGCTGCACTCTCGTGACTAGGCAATGACGAAGCGGCTCGAGATGTGCGGGAGACTTAGCCGACGACAACCGGTATGCTCTCGGCGAATTAAGTCTAGAGCTCAAAGAGGCGTGGATGGTTGAGCGGTGCATGCGAGCATTGCATCTCCTCCTTGCACTTTGCTCACCAGCTGTGTCAGCGAGTGGGGGGCCTTCCAGCCGCTGCAAAACTCGGACTTACATTAGTGAGACGGTGGTCATGTGAGGCGATGGCCTGCCACCGCTTCCGGGAGCCCGCCGCAGCATGACGGACGCCTGCTGCTGCTGCTGCTGCTGCTGCTGCTGCAGCTGGGCCACATTAACAGCGGTCTTGCCATCTATCCAGAGCACCAGCGGCAGCTGGACGTCGTCGGCTTTCTGCATTGAGGCCGGCTTTGCCAGTGGTGCCGACCGCTGCCTGGCATCTCGGTTGAACGGCAGCGCGGCAAACACGGTGCCGAACGAGTCGACCACCGAGTCCTTGGCCGAGTCACGCTGGATCGGTGCTGGCAGCGCAGGCACTGTCACAGCCGCTGCCGCCGCCGAAGCGATGCCGACCGGTGCTTCCGGCGTAGGCGGCAGGAGCGGCGGCTTCACAGTGATGGCGACCGAGCCGGACTTGGGTTTGCTGGGCAAGGGTGGAGCAGCCACCGGCTTCTTGCCAAAGACCACCGGCAGCTGTGGATCCTCTGCGGTCCGGCATCCGGCATCCGGCTGCTGCTGTTGCTGCTGCTGCTGCATCAGCGCTCCGGCCGGCGCCGCTGCAGCAGCAGCAGCCGCCACTGCAGCCGGCTTCTCTTCGCCAGCCTTCGGTTCGGGCACCTTGGGCGGCTTGACGGGCAGAAGTGGCAGCCGAGCAGCAGAGATGGCCTTCACCGGGTGGCCGCCGCTGCCGTGGCGCTCGGCCAGTGCGGTGCCAATCACCGCCCGAGCGTTGGCCACGATGCCCGGAGCTGCTGCGCAAAAGCCGTTCGTCGCGGCAGCTCCAGTGGCTGCTGCCTCGGCTGCTGCCACCACCACCTCTGCCTCGCCTGCGGCTGGATGCTGCTGAGGCTAAAAGCAAGAAAGAGGAGAGTTCTCTTTGGGCGCTACACAAATAAATTGTATATATATATATATATATGCAGCTGTGACTGCCGCAGCGCCGACAAGGCCAACATATATATATATATATATATATATATATATATATATATATATATATATATATATATATATATATATATATATATATATATATATATATATATATATATATGTTGGCCTTGTCGGCGCTGCGGCAGTCACAGCTGCAGCTGCTGCATTGGTTCAGGGGCCGAGCATGAGGGCCACTCGCAGCAGATGGCGCCACTGGCACTGCAAAGTCGAAGCAGACGGCCTAAAGTGGATCCGAGATCCGGTGCCCCCCCCCCCAATCAGCCTGCATGACAGGCTCTCCCGGGCAGAGATTAACGGGTTAACTGGCAGGCCCTCCACAAAACATTCCTGAGTGCACTTGCCCTCAGAATATCGCACGAGACAGAGCTGCTCACGAAACTCCAGAGGTGACAGAACGGCCGGCAGCTGGTGGCCATGTGCATTGCATCAGTTTGACCCCCTCTCCCCACCCACCGAATGATGCAGCTCCGAACAGGCATTCGTCAGGTCAGACCAGCCTGTCAGTAGACAGCAGCGGCTGCTGGCGCGGCGACGAGTAACGGGCCTTAGACAATTCTGGCTCAGCCGGGGCGAATCAGCCAGTAGTAACAGCTTGGATTTCTCCTCTGCAGCTGACCGCGACTTACTTCGGCTGCGTCAGGCAGTCCCTTCTTAAACGACGACATGCGGACAACTGATGACGTCGATGCAGCCGCTGAGGCCGCTCTTCCGTTTAGCGGAAAAGGGTGGCTAGGGCTGCCAGAAACTGCAAACAGGAAGTGGCCGAGCTGGCTGCCCTGCGCTGGCTGCCACCAACCGCCGGCCAAGACGCAACACAGCTAAGAGAGCTTGAACGACAGACAGACAGACGGGCACCGACAGACGGACACTGCGTAACACAGCTGACACACCCGGAATGCGTGCTGAGGCGAAACAAGCAAAATGGCAATCGTGTAACAACTTGAGCAGAGACGAAGCATTCGTTCTATTGCTTTTCTTCAAAGGCGTTTCCGGTTACTGCATGCGCTTCCGGTCATGGGAAAGCAGCAAAACCGTGTGCCCCGCCCTGCTATGCTGCCCCTTGTAGCAGCCGGAGCTGGAGTTTGGTAATGTGGGAAGAGCTGTGTAGACCGAAGCTCATCGGGGAGGGGGGGGGAGAAACCGAGTAAGGGGGTCGCAGCCGCTGGATGCTGAAATGTGTGCTGCCTTGCAATGACACACATTCCCACCCTCTTTTGGGGATTGCAGGTAACCCACTCGCGAGAGACCCTCGCCTGAGCCGAGACTCTGAGCGTGAGACAGGTGGCTCTGCATCCACATCATTCCTAACCACCTGTTAAGAATATAAATCTATAATAGCGTATTGTATTCTAATTATATTCTTTGCCAAACTAACTGCCGTAGTTGCATGTCATACTTGTACTGATATCTGCCTCCTTCTTTGTGCGGGAGCATACAAATAACAATAAAAGCAATGACTATAATTAACAATAACATACTACTTATATAGTGCCCCAAGAGAACCAAATCTCTTTATATGCACCTTAGACATGCAGGAAAGGAATAATAATAGTAATAACTAATTTGTATGGCCCCGTAAGAGAACCAAATTCCTGTCTATGCACTTCTTATGGTCTAGAAAGAAAGCGTGTTGATTGGTTAGTGATGACACACACATTTGCAGCACCCTTAAGCGATGCCAGGGACGACTCATACACGAATAGAGCAGATCCAGTTAGTAACCGGTAGGCTTTTAGCGTCTTTCGTACGTCGGCGAGTCAAGGAGTGTAGAATAGTCTGTTGGTGATGAATTCCAAGCTTTGGGAGCGTAGTAACTGATTGCAGAAGAGAGTTGAGGTAATAGTAAGAATAATAATAATAACAATGGATTTATATAGCAACCTCAGAGAACATAATCTCTTTCTAGGCACTTGACATATGCTGCAAAGGAAGCAAGCGTGATCATATGGTTAGTGGTAGCATGCACATTGTCGACAAGCATAGCATGGTTAGAAGTGACATGTACAGGGTCAGCAGGCAAATATGGCTAGTGGCAGCATGCACAGCGTCAGCATGCATAAACCTACAAAGAACGAATCACATAGACCCACTAAATGCTGTGACAAACAGATGCATTTTAGCTTCTTTTTAAATGCAGTCAAGTCAGGTGATGTCGTGATGTCAGACGAAAGTGAGCTTCAGGCTTTGGGAGCATACGAACTAAAGGCTAATGGTCCCGAAAAGATTCGAGGTTCTTACAAGGTGTAAGTAAACGAGTTGATTCAGAAAAGCAGGTGCCACGATGCCTAGCCTGGTGGGGGAGTAGATCTGATAGGTAGGCTACAGTGAGAAGGGACCTAAACATGAGTGACAGAACCTTGAAGTCGATGCGTTGCTTGACTGTGAGCCAGTGCAGGTCGGCGAGAAGTGCAGCGATGTAGCAATGGCAATGCACAAGACAGATAAGCCTAGCTGCAGAGTTCTGCACAAGCTGGAAGCACCTGATTGCACAGGCCGGTAGACCAGCAAGGAGTGAGTTGCAGCAGTCGAGAGGGGATGTCATACATGCATGGACCAATTTGAATGTAGTATCCCTGTCTAAGCACGACCGAATTTTAACAATGTTATGTCCCTGAAAGGCGGCAGACTTGAGTGTGGAGCTGATGTGGTCGTCTAGTTTAAGGTCACTTTGGCATAGGACAGCTGGATTTTTGCTGGTGCTACAGGAGATATGCAGCTGAAAGACTTAAGTCATGGAAGATTGTGGTAGGCTGAAGCAAGAGAATGAAAGGGCTCTTAACGGTGTGTGTGTGTAGGCAAAATACGAGTGCAGAAACCTGTTGCAGGTTCTGTTTTCGTTCTGCACAAAAGCTGAGCTCAATCTCGTTGGATCTCGTTGAATCTCGTTGGCCAACAACAATGATGACAATGATAGTAGTAAGTAGATCTCGTTAGCTAGCATGAGCTAACTTGCATTCATGCTTCCGTAGTGTAGTTTCTGCAAGACTTTTCAAAGATAAAAAAGTTATCGAGAGTAGCAGTTTTCAAGAGGAGTCAGTGGAGGGGGATCGCTCAGAGGCTAGGGAAACAGCTGGACGAAACATCCGACGCAAATAGGGGAGTGATTTTTCTGCACTTATTTGAAGAAACAGCGACAGAGAGAAAACCGGCAGCTGTTTTTGAGAATTTCTCGACTGCCGGTGAGTGGGTGCCCATCGGATGAGAAAATCAGGCTCGTGCTAGGCAGAGGCAGACTTTCCGAGAACAAGCGCCTTGATTGGCTGCGCGCTTGCTAGGAAAGCTTGCACTAGCAGTAAAAATAATGAAAATAACGATGGAGCGATTGTATAGTGCCCTAACAGAACTTAGTCTCCATGCAGGTGCTTTACAACTCACTGCAAGATAATCATCACAGAACCTCTAATTGATCGCAGGCAGTCTTGATAGGGTTCCTCCTGCTATAGAATAGACTGCTATCTAATAGACAGCCAGCCACTCAGCAGCTACGGCCAGAGTCACACAGAAAATGCTTCCCTAAAACAGTGACCAACAGATGGGACAAAGGATAGATAGATATCGCCAGATATCGAGCCTATTGCCAGGGCGGATCGTCTTAGCATTCGAATCGCCTGACAAGCGCTACTCATTCAACATGTCTATGTAGGGCTTGTGCAAGGTCAGACCAGCGGTGGCAGCGTTGCATTCGGCAAGGGATGCTGGGTTGGAGGGGAAGATGGCTAGGCTGGGAGCCTGTCAGCTGCTGCGTTTTGGCAAACCAATGCTGTCCGACGATTGTCTTTTCACCGCAAGTACTTCGGCATCAGCAGCATCAGCAGCAGCAGCCTGCTGGAGCGGCGGGTTGCCAGCCGCCGCTCTCTGAAGACCCTACTAGCCAAGCGAGCACATGCAGCAGCAGTTACAGCAGCGGAGGAAAGCATGCCTGCTCATGCCACGTGCTTGCTCATGCCACATGCTCGCGACAATCTGTCAGCAGCGCTAAAGTGGGCAAGCACAGAGCCACTCGGCCACTCGAGCTGGCTGCAGCAGCTGGAGAGGGCCATGCCGGCTACCTGGAGCCCAGCTTGCAATGCAAGAGATTGGCGACCAGCGGCTCGATCCACAACCCTGCACACAGTCTGATGGAGAGTAATGACAAAATAATAGGAATAATAATAACGACGACAACAACAATAATAATAGATCTCTAGCAGAGCACCCTGGGAGAAACAAATCTGCTCGAAACAAATCTGCTCGATCAAATGCAGGCACTCGAAGCGACAACCAAGAGTTAGTGACCAAGAGCGAGCATGAAAAAACACACAATTACATCATGCTTAGGCCAACATGCAAAAGCACAAAAGGTAACGCTCAGGGCTGCTGGCTAGTAGGGCGTCTGGCTAGTGGCACAGACTGAATCATGCACGGGCAAGGATGCAAAGTGCATGTAAACACTGCAGCAAGTTCAGCGGGAGCACACGGAGGACTGGTGCAACAGAGGCGCGTCTTGAGCCGAGACTTGAAAGATGCAAAGTGAATGCAGGCGGTTACAGAAACCGAAAGCAAGTTCCACACTTTTGTTTTGTACAAACTGAAGGCCCGATACCAAAAGATATCGATTCAGTGCGAGGAGAAGGAGCAGCAAGACCGGAAGAGAGACCGGAAGATGACGGTCGAAGTGCTCAGCACGGACCGGTGCTTCAGCCCTGCGTACGAGGGCCGAGCAAGAAGGTCGGATAGCTAGACTGCTGCCGCTGACGCTAAAGATAAAGAGCCGAGCAAAGCGAGTGGTCAGAGAGGAGGTCAGAGAGGAGAAGGCAAGCGGAAGGAGACGTCTCTGGCAGCAGCAGCAGCATGCCAGCCAACAGACGGCCGGTGCAGCAGTGGCACGCAGATAAATACCTTGGCCGCCTGCTGGCAGTGGTGCATCCACAGAGCATCCGCTGTACGCCTGCGACAGAACCGCCGGCTGCTCTGCTTTCACTCTTAGGTGTGAGCGCAGCTCGCTTAGCAAAGCGGGTCTCTACACGACAACAGAGGTTGTGGGACGTGAGCGAGCTTGAAGCCAATGACTGCGGCCGGTGGCTGCTGAAGCTGCGGCTGCCGCCGCCAGCGACGCATCCCCGCTCGGGACGGCACCAGAAGACCGGAAGCAGCACCGGAAGCATCGCTCGAAGCCGCTTGGTCGTTGTCTGGCTGCTGCGTTTGGCGAGAAAATTGCAAAGCTTGATTCGATGTGCCCCTGCTGTGGAGAATTGCAGCTCGATGTAATACTAAAATGCAGTAGATTCATGCCCCTATTCGTGGCCTCAATTCGTTATTGACAGTTCTGCACGTGGCATCATCACATGACATCTTTTTTGCTGGATGCTTGCGTGACCATCCTCCTTGTCCCAAAATGACCACTTTTCTGCCATTTAGGCCTTGGGACTTTTACGTCTGCTATGCCACTTAATCAGGTGATTTTTAGTTAACATGTTACTAGACAATAATAATGCTAATACTTTCTACAGTGTTCCCAGAGAGCTGGATCTCTTTCTAGGCACTTGCAAAGATGCTAAAAAGAAAGCACGACCAAATGATAAGTGGTAACAATAAAAAGAGGCCCAGCAAAACATTGTTAGATGCAAAACGCTCACGGGTCAACATGTAGACACTGTTACTAGCAGCAGGCACAAGTAAACAAAGGACGAATCACAGGGGCCCACTAAATGCTGTAATAACCTAGTCTTCCTTTCAATGGCAACCGCTACAGCACTGATAGGATTCGGTAGAGACCGGCGTCATCGCAATCTAATGTGTGGCAAAGCCCCACCCCCTCTTGCCTCCTTGACCACTGAGACACGGGTGAGAGCTGCTTCTGATGCTTGCTTTACTTTCGGACAGCACCAGTCACGACCATCTCTGTCTCTCTCTTACCCCTCTGTCTGTCTTTCTGTCTGGTCTCTATCCAGGAAGTCACTTACAGCTCATTACCAGGAAGTAGGGCAAATGGTAGGCCGATTGGTAGCAGTGTACCTGGCATCTTCAGGGCCAATGCCACTCCTGTAGCACTAAGTTTGCCAGTCATCCACAAGAATCCTCCAAGGTCAAGTGTCAAGGCCTGTGCTGCTTTTGCTTGTGCATGCAACTTGCAGGTCCACACAGGTCACACACCAGTGCGCAGAAAGGGCAGTTTATCCAAAAAAGTTTGCGAAAAAGGGTGCACAGGGCTAAAGATGGCGACTAGCCGCAACTCTGGGCAGACGGCATTCGGCTGCTTATAAAAGACAGAAGCAAAACATTTCCGTTGCCATGTAATGCAATGTACACGCCTGCAGTAAAAATGGATGAAGGAAATACGCTCCCCTTGCCAAAGATTCGGCATCAGCATCAAAAGTCGGCTGATACCGAAAATTGCTTATCTCTCGAGCTGCAACGCCGCCGCCCATGCAGCCGCACACCTGGTGACACCCACGACAGTCGTGGATCTTCTTAAGCTCTCCTCTTTTTTCTCGATTCATGTTTTGAGCTGCTAGTTTTAGCAAAAGAACTTAATTGTCTTAGTATTGGCTTTATGCATGTCGCATAATGATGGCGAGCTTTGGTTTAACATAAAGCAAGTATGAGGAGCTTATGGGTTTTAAAAGAAGTATCGGTTCTGAGAGCAAAGCATGAAAGAGAGAGAGAGAGAGAGAGAGAGAGAGAGAGAGAGAGAGAGAGAGAGAGAGAGAGAGATAGAGATAGAGATAGTGGGAGACATGAAAGAGACAGAGAGACAGCAACAGAGTGACAGCATCAGAGACAGACATAGACATATATAGACTGAAAGAGAGACAGAGACAAAGAGACATACGGAGACACAGAGAGACAGAGAGAGAAAGACAGACAGACAAACAGAGAGTCAGAAAGAACAGAGAGAGAGAGAGAGAGAGAGAGAGAGAGAGAGTGAGAGGGGCAGAAAGAGAGACAGATATACACACACATCTGCCTTTGCATGCATGCTGTGCCAATAATGGCTTTCGGCATTGTTTCTACTACTGATAACTTCGTCGTACCGTCACTGGCACCTCTCGCCTCACCTCAGGTGGAGGGACTGGCCAGTCATCTGGTGTACCCTCAGAGACCATAGGTGGCGCGCCTGTGTTGTTGTTGTTGTAGTTGTTGGTTTTACCCTTTGGCAGAACCTTGGGTGGAGCCGGGGCTGGCCGTTGTGACTTCACTGTCGTCGGCAGCAGCTGAGCGGGCTGTGCGAGTAGCTTAGTAGATGCTGCGGCTGCTGCTGCTGCGGCTGCTGCTGCTGCGGCAGCGTGCACGCGGGGTCCACCGGCAGTCGGTAAGTGCAGCTGCTGCGAGAGGGCCATCACGTGGCCAGAGCGATGCATCGGCTGATGCTGTGCAAGCTCAGAGCTGCTGTGGCTCGGACCAGCGGCAGCTGCGGCCAGTGCAGCACCTCCTCCGACAGCATGGCTCGCCACCAAAGGCGAGGCAGGGCCGGCGTGCTGCTGCTGGCCCTGCCTCGCCACCTTGTCGTCCGAGAACTTGTGGGCGAGCATAGCTCTGACAGCAGAAGCAGTTCCTCCTTCTGCTGCCAAAGCTGCAAAAGCAGCTGCAAAGACGAAAGCGACTGAGTTGCTGCTGCTGTGGCAGCTGTGCAGCGCCGTTGCTGCTGTTGCTCTGCCCCCCCCCCCACATTGCTGCCTCAATGCTTTGTGGCAAGCCTTCTGTTACAGCGAGCCCTGCCAGGTTATTCCCGCTGCTCCTACGCTCGCGTTGCTATGACACACGCGCAGCTGTGTGCGACCGTGTGCAGGCAAGGAGAACCTGGGCATTTTCTGCCTCCGAGTTTAATCTAAAATGCGCAGGAGCTGCATGGGCGGACGGTCGGACGCAGCGCCTGTGCGCAGAGGCGTCTGATTGGGCTTCCCTGATTGCAGCATGCCCGGGCATGGACTTTGCAGCAACAGCCGCTACTGCTACTGTTGCTGCTGGCTGTTACGGTTTGCCGGAGCCGGAAATCAGAGTCAGCGGAAGTACCAGGTCAGAGCCAGAGTTGGTCGGCAGCAAATTCGAGCAGCGGCAGAGACTCACGCGAGCCTGTTAGTTTCAGGACTCGTGGCTGGCTATCTGCTGACCAAGCACGAGAGCACTCGAAATCTCTTAAACTATGGCCTGCTTGTTCGGCTCGCTGAGAGCCACTGCTATCGTCGCTCCGATTAGCTGAACTTTGACAAGTGACTTTAATTCACACCAGCACCAGCTGCACCGCCAGACCTCAGTGCCATGCCCTCAGCCGGCTGGTGACAGCTGGGTGCCGGTAACTGATGCCAGATCATTACTGCATCCTAACTATTACGGCATCAGGTTTAGGGTTTCAGACTGCAGTGTTTTTTTTTTATTCGACCATTCCTAGCCCCCCTTCGTTGTAATCTCTTTCGTTTTGGCCGAAGACCTTTTTTTTCTCGGAGCATAGCTCGGAGCATAGCTCGGAGCATAGCTCGGAGCATAGCTCGGAGCATAGCTCAGAGTGTAGCTCGGAGCATAGCTCGGAGGGTAGCACAGAGTGTAGCTCGGAGGGTAGCTCGGAGGGTAGCACAGAGTGTAGCTCGGAGCATAGCTCTGAGTGTAGCTCGGAGCATAGCTCGGAGGGTAGCACAGAGTGTAGCTCGGAGGGTAGCACAGAGTGTAGCTCGGAGGGTAGCACAGAGTGTAGCTCGGAGGGTAGCTCGGAGGGTAGCACAAAGTGTAGCTCGTCGGACGGTACTTCAGAGATTAGCACAGAGGGTAGCACAGAGCGTAGCTTAGAGCATAACTCGGAGGGTAGCACAGGGGAGATAGCATTTGCCTGAGCGTCAGCTTTTGAAGTACCACCAACGTCACTAAGCAATCAAAAGATGCCATTTCAACTGAGGTACTTCACCAGCTTGTCACTGCCCACAACTACTGCAGTGCGGTAGCTGCTGCCTCAATGCTCGGGAGAAGGAGAGCTACCTGGAAGCGCTAACAGTTGGCAAGCAGGTGCATCTCAGATTATTAATAATAGTAATAACAACACGCTTGATAAAGCACCCTCAGAGAACTCAATCTCTTTCCAGGCACTTTACATTTGCTGCAAATGAAGCACGATCGAATGGCTAGTGGTGGCATGCTCAATAAACAGCGAAAATAGCATGGTTAGGGGTGACATGCACAGGGTCAGCATGCAAGCATGGTTAGTGGCAGCATGCACAGTGTCAGCATATACAAGCACATAAAGGTCAAGTCACAGGGACCCACTAAATGCTGTGATAAGTAGGTGCGTTTTTAATTTTTTTTTATCTGATTTAGTCAGGGGATGTCGTGAGGCAAGTCGGAAGTGAGTTTCAGGCTTTGGAAGCACACAAACTAAAGGTACGATCTCCACTGGATTTGAGGTTTGTACAAGGTACAGGTAAACGGTTAGATTCCGAACAGTGGGTGGTATGATGGTGGAGCAGTAGATCTGATTGGTAGGCTGGAGCCAACGAATGAAGGGACCTAAAAGTGAGCGATAA
The DNA here is from genome assembly GCA_009760855.2 of Cristatella mucedo. Lineage (NCBI taxonomy): Eukaryota > Metazoa > Bryozoa > Phylactolaemata > Cristatellidae > Cristatella > Cristatella mucedo. Next base: position 4,808,433 of record WPIO01000018.1, on the reverse strand, counting down.
AACCTTGGCATCGATTCATTGCTTAGGAATGTGGTTCTTCAAGTTAAGCCAAAAAGTACATCTTCACTCTCAAGACTCCGATGGTTAGACTAATATTTAATCATCGGAAAATTAGCTCAATCTGTCACCCTGCAGCAGTCGGGGGGGGGGGAGGTGGTGGGGGAAGAGGTACTGGTGCCTCTGGGTACCAGGTCGCGGGTGTGAGCTGCTGAGGCAGGAGAGAGGGCACCACTAGCCAATGGTGCTGGCCTGCACATGAAAGATGGCGACACACTAGAAAGAAGTTCAGAACCTCAATACCACTCGGAAGCAGTAGGTCTCTACGGAATGCTGTTTTAAGAGCCTTGTTTTAGTCCCACCCCACTTTCGAGTCACTCAAGTCAAAGAGCAAATAGAAGGCATCGAGAGCAGTTCAGTTGAGGAGAAGGCCCCGCACGCAGCCAAGGATCTGAGCAGGGGCTCGAGGGCTTCACTGCTCTCTCTCTCTCTCTCTCTCTCTTCTCTCTCTCTCTCTCTCTCTCTCTCTCTCTCTCTTCTCTCTCTCTCTCTCTCTCTCTCTCTCTCTCTCTCTCTCTCTCTCTCTCTCTCTCTCTCTCTCTCTCTCTCTCTTCTCTCTCTCTCTCTCTCCCTCTCCTCTCTCTCTCTCTCTCTCTCTCTCTCTCTCTCTCTCTCTCTCTCTCTCTCTCTCTCTCTCTCTCTCTCTCTCTCTCTCTCTCTCTGACCACGCTCCGCCTCTGCCTGGGGAGAGAGAGAGAGTGCCCTGGTGTGGTCCTTCCCCCCTCCTCCCCGAGGAGATGACCGGTCGGCATACCAAAGCTCGAGCTCAGCTAGAGGTAGGAAGAAGGAAGGAAGAAGAAACCTGAGGGCCCAGGGATGAGCTCAGGCTGCTGCTACTTGCTGCCACGACCCTCCAACCTTTGACCTCTGACCAGATCACGTGGCTTGGGTCAGGCCCACCAGCTCGGCACCAAGAGCAAGGGCTCATCTCTTGATCCCTCACGGCCACCGAGCCCTTCGAATTCTCTCAACTCCCTTGCTGCATGTATTGATGACATTCGCACATGGATAGCAGCAAACTTTCTTAAATGGAATGATAATAAAAAATCAACCTACTGGTTATGGGCAAACCAAGGATGATTCGGAAACTAGAATGGTTGACACTCAAAATCGGCTCTGCCAGCATACGTCCTGTTGAATCTGCAAGAAATCCAAGTGTCAGGTTTCTAAGTGATTTTTCATTAGACGTCCACATAGCTCCACAGTCAAGTCTGCCTACTTTCAGCGACACAACTAATGTTAACATTCGGGCTTACTTAGACAGGGATAACACATCCAAATTGATCCATGCATGAGTGACATCCCCCTCTCGACTTCTGCAATTCACTACTTGCTGGTCTACCGGCCTGTGCAATCAGGCGCTTGCAACTCGTCCAAAACTCTGCAGCTATGCTTATCTGTCACAAGCGTTGCCATTGCCACATCATGTCACTCAAAATGTATCTGTTTTTTCACAGGATTTAGTGGGTCAATGTGATTCGTTCTTTGCATGCTTATGCTTGATGACACGGTGCATGCTGCCACTAACCATATTTGCATGCCGACCCCGTGCATGTCACTCCTAACCATGTTGTTCGTGTCATTTATTGAGCATGCTACCACTAATCATACGATTACGTATTACACCTTTAGTTTACCGTTTAGTTTACAGCAAGAGCAAGAGGCAGCAGCCAGCAGTGGCAGCAGGCGTGAGGTGAATTTAATAGGATGGGAATGGGGGGACTTCGGCTGGTTTTAACCAAGCATATATTCTCACACGGATGCAGCTCTCAGCGGGCCAACAAGCCACCCCTCTGGCTCATGTCTCAATCGAAACTCACGACTCCCCTCCCCCCCCCCCCGACCTCTGCAGGCAATAATACCAAGGCAATAAGCACACCTAAGCCATAAATACCATTGGCAGGCAAAGAAATTAGAGACTCTGCAAATTAGCAACATTCTTCCTTGATCTCCAGATCACAACTCGATGCTGTCGGCACATAAACTATAAAAAACCACCACAAATCAGCTGCAGTCAGCTGGTACGATCCTTGGAAAAAGAGCTTTTTTGCAGCAGCTCCATTCGGCGAGTCTGTCTGAGACTTGACCTCTAACCTCTAGCCACTGAACTGCTCCCGAGTCGGCTCGACTGCCTGGGGGGGGGGGCCCCCCCGGACAAAAAGGACACGAAGTACTCGCTGTCTCATGGAGGCACGACCTTTTAGCGATCAATCAGCTGCATCAGCCTTCGCTGCTCCTGCCATTGCGAGACCCGACTGGCTGACTGCTGGAGCCAGGTTAAAGGAGGAAGATAATTATAATAATGATGCACTTGCTTGAGCGCCCTCAGAGAATTCAATCTCTTTCTAGGCACTTAAGATCACAGCATGCAGTGACCGTGGCCGTGCAGAGGAAAGTTCCAGAGTTTCGTCGCATACAAGCTGAAGGTTTGACGGCCAAAGGATTCCAATTTTATGCGGATGGCAAGATGACTAGCTGCTGAGGAGGGGAGAGGGGTTCAGATGGGTTGGCTGATGTGAGCAAGTGAAGTTCCCAGTAAGCAAGACTGGGGATCTTGAAATCTATTTCAAGCTTTAGAGGGAGTCGGCAAAACTAAGACAGGTTGTGGCTGGCAATACAATCGGTAAAAAGGAAGAGTATAAACTGTGGAAACAAGTTGACTAAGCACAGATCTCTGGTGTAGCCCATACTTTCAAGGTTCATCGGATGACATATTGGTCATTAATATATACTCTCTGAAATCCCTCAAAAATGTAGAACCTAAACAATTGTAGCATAGAACCTTAGGCGCTTTGGCAAGACGATAAGACGGCTCAAGAAATACTCGGTGATTATTGGTATCAAAAGCTGCCGAGAGACTCAGTGGAACAACCAGCTGCTTTTGTCATTGAAACCGTAGGAATCCCCTGCAGTGTCTCACAAGCTGATTGCTTACCTTGCGAAAATTCGATCCAAGATGTCTGCCAATTTTTGCTTACTAAATGATGATACAAACCAACTTTCTACTCACAGGAAACCCCAAGTGTATGGCTGGATAAGGAGACTTTGCTGTTCTAATTGGTGACAGCGATGGTGAGACCAGTATCATGTCCTCAGAATCTAGGCAGATCCCCCTTTTTAACTGCTTAAAGTTTGTAAGCTTAAGTAAGCAGCCGGCTTCCACAGCTAGCCATCACGTTCGATCCCTTGTATGGGTCAGGGACAGCCTAACCACGAGGGCTTGCTAAAAACATAACTGGGTCCCTGGTTCTGTCTGGGCTGGACTATGTAATGTATCTCCGTCAGTAACTCCACAAAGTCATAAAGACCACGTGGGTGTTACGCAGGAGAGTTTTGTATAGCGCACTCACAGCCTAAGCGGCTTTCGGTACACATTTGGTAGCCAACAGACTTCGTCTCACGCAACAAAGAGAAAGTGGGAAGCATAGCAGAGTTAGGAGAGCAGTTGAGGTAGTGAGTAGCATAGAAGTAGCAGTTCAGGACCGCTGAAAAAGATGTGCCATAGTCGGCAGTTGGAGAGTAGATGTTGTTTCGTAAGAATTGTGGAAGCGAGTTCCACAGTCTAGGACCTGCAGAGCTTAAACTACTGCAATTCCGTTTTGGCCGGGCTTCCGAAAAAAGCCACTATACCCGTGCAGCTGGTGACAAATATGGCTGCAAGGAAAATCAACTAATCCCAGAGGTTCAGCCGTGTGACATGTCTCCTTTATTGAATGATATATATATATAATGATTTTTATTGCAAATTTGGCATGTTTATGCTTTAGGTTGAGTCTATATAGTTTATGGTTTAGATGAATGGCTATGCATATAATAGACAGATCACATTAACCGAGCAAGGTTGATGGCTTAGCAGCTCATTGGCAGCTTTATGGTTTTATGTTTTTGCTGATACATGGTTAGTCGGCTTTATCGATTAGGATTTTTACGGCAAGGGTATTCATGGCTTAGCTGATAAGTTTTGATTGCCTGCATGTGGACTTTAGTTCTACGTTGGGCAGGGGTGGGGACGGATAGCCCCAACTTTTTACAGAGGCTATGCCCCGGAGATTGACTGGATCAACGTTTGATTTGGAGAGGGTCGGGGGGGGGAGGGTAGACGAGAGGACCGGTGTCGGTGGAAGGCAGTGTCCGAGTATACCGAAGTGCGCAGAAAGCCAAGGGTCAAGGCAAGGCCAGGAGGATCCACTGTACATCAGTGGAGCCAGACAGCGAGTCGGCCAGCCAACGACCTACAGCAGGTTGAATCCTTAGCATGCATGGAGCGGTGCAGGCGCCCTTGCCATCTTACAACTTTGCAGCCATTTTTGCACTGTCGGTGACTATCTCAATGCACAGGCAGGAAGACATGTGAGAAGGACTGAGCTATAGAGGTCAACAGTAGATGTCGAAAAATGAATGGACTGACATTGCTGCTGGGGTGCTCTAATCATAACGAGCCCGAATAGCTGAACGTTGGCAGACTTGACTGCGGGTCAGAGGTGGCCATCTAAACAGGGCGTGATTTTGGAATGGGACACCCTGATTTCATGCAGACGTTAGAGACAGAGCAAAGTTTGACGGGGAGGTGGTAGCACAATCTCTGGGGAATTCGTGTTTCCTTTACGTAATACTACTTCCCTGTGCAGTGTCGCTAGCATCCAGCTATGTCGGTGCCTTGTTTCGTCAGGCATACCAGCGATCGCTACACTGTGCTATGCAGCCCAGCCCCTGGGCAACACCCGGAATGCACAAGCGAGCATCAAATGCACCCACAAATAAGGCAATAGGCTCTACCTAAGCAGCCGAGGGGTCTGCGGCCATAAGGTCGATAGATCTCGTCAGCTGCTATTAAGTATCGGCTGAGACAGAAGCTTGCCGATTGGTGAATCGATTGAGGGAAGCGACAGACTCGCTTTCCTTTTCTCTATTCGTCCCACAATCTTGCCGAGCCACTTGGTTCACCCGAAGCACTGCTCATCGAGCAAGCCTGCATTTTTTGAGCAGATCGGCAGCAAACCCTTGGTGGGGAGGGTTGCTAAGCTGTCTTGCCGAGTTTAAATAACTCATTGTACAAATGTACTGACGTGAGGACCAAATAACACGTACTCAAGCTGTGCATTTTGGCCCCCTTCAGCAATCCATAGATATATGTGTAGCACAACCCTGGACCTCATCGAAACAGGATTATGAGGACTGAGCTTCGGATTGGCTGCTGGCTGCAGCTAATTGCAGTGAGTACTACTGGCAAGCAAAGAAGGATTTGCCACTCTGCTTCGCTATTAGCTGCAGTTAGTGACAACTGGCTAGCTAGGCAGTGCTTTCAAGCAACCACTGAAGTTTCGCATGTACCTGAAAGTAGACTGCCTTAACAGTCGAGTTAATGAGCCCATCTACCCAAAGTTTTTCTTTCAAGGACACCAAGATTTCGTCCAGCTGCTACCGGGGGTTAGGTTAATTTCGACGGTTATGCTTTCCGGTTTCAAAGTAATATCATGTCTTGGCAATGGTCACTTAATTAGATAATGTGAGCTGCCATCCAAGTGCAAATATCGGCAATGCAAGTTGTGAGGAGGCTTCGAGACTTCAACATGCTGGATGCCATGAACGGATCACAGCACAGGTACAATTGCGTGCCATCTATGTCGAAGTGAGAGCCTTCATTTAGCCCAGCCAGTACACCTAAAGAAGGAAGGTATAAATGTGAAAAGAAGTAGCTCAGCCAATGGATGGATGCCTGAGGTACCCCATATATTTAGAAGGCTCACCGGATGACCATTGCCCTTTAAAATCAATGCTCTGAAATCGGCTGCTAAGACAGGACCTAAAACATTGTGGTTCAATGTTAATGAAGCCGACGAGCAAGGAGAGCCACGCAAGGTGGACTCGATGCTCTATGGCATTAAACACTGCCTAGAAATCTATCGGGACCATCAGAAAGACTCTGCCTAAATCAGATTTCTTGAGAATGTTGCTATGCATCAGCACAATAGTGCTGACTCTGTGGAGAGATCAACTCTAAATTTTGTTTGAGAATTGCTGAGTTTGATGTTATCATGCCCCTTGTTCTAGTGTTTACTTCTTAAAAATGAATGACATAACAACATCTGATGTAAAGGATACAGTGACAATACCTGAATCTACGGACACGTTTATTTTGTCAGTTATGGTGGACAGCAGAAGATCTAGGCATCTTAGGAAGGAGGGATCGGCCGGTGTGAAATTTAGAGGCCTCCTAGTAATCTCAAACTGGAAGATAAATGACGAGATAAATGAGGTCAGCAGTAGCAGACTTGATGGTAGACACAAAGCTAGAGCACACAGGAGCCAGAGGAGACAAAAGAGTCAAGTGGAGATGTTACAGCGGGGATGAATTCTTGCCGATCTTGTATACCTAGTAATATAATGTATCTCTGTCTGCAACTCCACGAAGCCAAAAAGACTATGTGGGTGTTACGCATGAGAGTTTTGTGTGGCACACTCACGGTCTAAGCGGCTTTCGTTAAGTATTCGGTAGCCAACAGACTTGATCTCACTCAACAAAGAGAAAGTGTGAAGCGTGGCCGAGTCAGGTGAGAGCAGTTGAGGTAGTGTGTAGCATGGACGTAGAAGCTTAGCACTGCCGGAAAGGATGTGCCATAGCTGGCAGCCTAGTATGGCATCCAGTGCATGGTGGCAAAATTCCTCACATTGATTGACGACACACCAACTTACTAGTTATGGCCAAGCCCAGTGCTATTCGGAAATTTGGAAAGCTTAAAAAAAATGGGCTCGGTCAGCATATGTATGTCCTGCCTCCGTCTGCCAGCACTCTGAGTGTGCGATGCTCCAAAATGGCCGACCGCATAATCAGCTCCATCACGTGGTCCAGCCTACTTTCATCCTTTTCATCTCGGGCAGTGCAGCCCGCCCGGGTAGCTGGCCTGGGGGCGTGGCTGAAGCAGCCGATCGGCTCTCTCTAGAGGAGGGTGATCCCTGCTGCTGCTAGAGGGTCCAGGCCCCCTGGATTTCCCGACCGGTGGTGACGACAGACCGCAGGCACTAAATACCCTGGGCAATAATCTGTTGCTGCTGCTACTTAAGCTGCTGCTGTTACACTGGCACACTCGATCCGCTCGACAAACAGCATCGCTAATCAGCTAAATAGACAGCCCCTGTCGCAGAACTAGTAAGTATAAGCAAAGCGGCCAACCCCCCCCCCATAATTTGACTGCATGGCAGGCCGTGGCTGACATCGGCTCAACCGAATGGCACTGGAGATTACTAGGGCAGGTCCAGGAAGCAGAGATGCAGAATAGGCTGTCGAGCTATAGCAATAATAATAATAATAGCAGCAACAATAAAAGTAATAATATAGCGGTAATAATACGTTTGTCAGCCCTTAGAAAACTCAATCTCTTTCTAAGCACTTTACATTCGCTGTAAAGGAGCAGCGATCATTCAACCTAAATGCAGGGGTTAAGTCAGGGTCCGGGATTCCCAAGATCACGAGATCCAAGGAGCCTCGGGAATTCGACTGACCTCAGGACATTGATAGCAAGTAGGCTAGCGAAATGCATACCCCCCCCTCGTGAAGCTTGGCTAAGCATCGCGAACCTCAGCCCTGAATCGAAAAACACGCCCGTGCAGCCTGAAAGCTGGTGCTGCCAAAGCGAAAAACCTCAACCCGATGCTAGTTTGCTCAGCAGTTTGCTTAACGAGCGGACTAACCACTTGAAACTGGGAAACAAGTGTTTTGCCATTTCCCTTGGCCCAGGAAAAAAATAAGTGCTACTCGAATTACTAAAAGAGTTACTCGGTTAGCAGTTCTTCACACCAGCTTGGACGGCGGACTCCGGAGCCGGTCCGCGAACGGTCGCGGCCCACTCGCTCGGAATCAGGTCGCCAGTCCTAAGAGACGAGACAGAGACAGAGAGTGACAGAGACACACGCACACACACACACACACACACACACACACACACACACACACACACACACACAGAGAGAGAGAGAGAGAGAGAGAGAGAGAGAGAGAGAGAGAGAGAGAGAGAGAGAGAGAGAGAGAGAGAGACAGAGAGAGACAGAGAGAGACAGAGAGAGACAGAGAGAGAGAGAGAGTCAAAGACAGAGACAGAGAAAAACAGAGAGTCAGAGACAGAGACAGACACAGAGAGAGGGAGAGAGAGAGAGAGAGAGAGAGAGACAGAAACAGGGAGACAGAGACACAGACAGAAAGCTGTTCGCCTAGCGTCGCACCGAAGCGCGCCCGGCGGTGCGCCAGCGACCGCCGCCCGCCCCCATCTTTGCCGGCCGAGCGGTCGAGTTAGGGCTCCGCGCTTCCGGCCTATTCGTCGGCGAGCGAGCGAGCGAGCTGAGCGACGCAGACCATCTCGCTCGCCGAGGCGCGAGGAGCTGACGAAAGAGCGCTGCGGCGAACGCGGAGCCGCCGCTCGCCTCAGGGCGCCGCCGCCGACGCTCGTCGGCAGAGCGGAGCAAAGGGGAACGATGGCAGAGCGACGGAGCGGCGGCGCGGAGGGAGTGGGCAACAGGTCGCGGCGCTCTCCGGCAGCTGAAAGGGAGCGCGGTCTCACCGCGGTCTGCGACGCCGTCGATTAGAGGCGCCTCGCGAGTTAGCGCGAGGGACGCTTCGAGAAAGGCCGAGTCTTTCGCCTTCGTCTATCCGGACGAGCGGTGCGTGGCCGTAAAGACGGACGGCTGCGGTACTGGATACGGGGGGACGACGCTGCAGCGACGCCTCGACCAAGGGCGAAAGCTCGTGTTCCGGGTTGAGGGGCTTGCCCAATGAAAAGCCGACGGTCGCCGCCCTCGGGCGCAGACGGGCGATGGACTTTGCGGCCGGCGCGCACGAGGCGCAGTGATAACGCAGAGGGTCGTCGAAACGCGGAAGTCTGGGAAGGAATTTGGCCAGTCGGTGCGATGCGGCGCGTTTGCAAACGAGAGCGGCGCGGCCGACGCCGAAATCGCGAACGCGGGCGCTATGCCGCCAGGCCGGCGGTGTCTAGCAACGCCCCCCCCCCCCCCGCTGGCGGATGCGGCAGCGCTCATGCGCAGCAGCATTGGCGCCATTTACGAGTGTCCGGTTTGCTTACGCGACCCTCGATGACGCTTTTTTGAAAACATGTACATCAAGTCGATCGTGATCGACGGCTTCAAGTCTTACGCGCAGAGAACAGAGATCAGTGGCTTTGACCCGCTCTTCAACGCCATTACGGGCTTGAATGGCAGCGGAAAGTCGAACATTCTGGACGCTATATGCTTCGTTCTCGGCATATCCAACTTGACTCAGGTGAGTCTCGCTGCTCGTGGCGCGCTCCCGCCAGGCGTTCCGCGCTCGTCGCTTTCACGCGAGTTGAGCTCCAGCTGCTCCGCTGCTTTTCATTCGCTCCGAAACTTGAAAATAGCGGCAAAGAGCCGATCTGTCCTCAAGCATTCGCCCGCTAGAGAGAGGGAGAGAGATGGGTAAAGGTAGAGACAGACAGACAGACAGACAGAGAGATACAGGCTACAAGTCAGGCAACGGATCGACTTCAAAGTTTCGTCGCTCACTTTTAGGTCACTTCATTCTTTGGCCCCATCCTGTCTCTCAGATCTACTCCCCCCCCCAAGCAGGCCAAGCATCGTACCACCTGCTTTTCGGAATCCAACAGTTTACCAATACCTCGTTCAAACCTCAAATCCTCTGGAGACTGTGCCTTTAGTTCGTATGGTCCCAAAGCCTGGAATTCACGCCGGTCTTACGGCATGACTTGACCACATTTAAAAAGAAATTAAAAACACATCCATTTATCACGGCATTTAGTGGGTCTCTGCGATTCGACCTTTATGTGCTTATGCATGCTGTCACTGTGCATGCTGCCTGCCACTAACCGCACTTGCATGCTGACCCTGTGCATGTCACCCCTAACTATGTTATTCTTGTTTTTTATTGAGCATGCTACCACTAACCACCATTTAATTATGCTTTCTTTGCAGCAAATAAAAAGCGCCCAGAAAGAGATTGAGTTGTCTGAGGGCGCTTTATCGAGTGTGTTATTAGTATTATTTCTATTACGGATGGATGGCTTCACAGTTAGTGGTAGATTAGCATCACCCAGAGCACATAAGTAAGGCATCCAGCAGAAGAAAGGGGGAGGGAGACAGGTGGACCGCCGTAATTCAGTTTGGGCAGGGCTACCGAAAAAATGCCACTAAGCCTATGCTGCTGGTGATGACTGTGGCTGCAAGGTTGATTACTCTAAATACTAGCACTTCACTCGCATGTCACCTTTGTTAAAAGAGCTTCGATTGCTCAAAGTCGGTCGATCAAATGATGAGCAGCATTTTTACTCTGACCCAGAAGGCCTGCCGTGGCTTGTCTCCTTCGTACCTATATGAGCTGCTGCACCAGTTTCACCCTCATCGTGCTCTCAGGTCCTCTATATGTAATGGATTAGCTGTTCCACGCCTTTGCTTAGAGACTACTGGCGACAGCAAGTTTTGCTCTGCACTCCTGGTCTGTTAAACTGGGTCCTACAATTTATATCTAATGACATCTATTCTCCTGCTTTAAACTTTTTTCCAACCATCATGAACTGCTAATTTCATGCTACTGATTTTGTCCTTCTGACCCAACTATGCTTTCCAGTTTCTTTCTATTGCATGAGATGGAGTGTGAAGGTTACTACTGTGGGCACACCGAAAGCTTGGGCTTTGCGCATGGGCTATAGAGACTCTCCATCCAGCATGTAACATCCGTTTGGCCAGTGTGACTCTGCCGAGCTCCAGACGGCACCTACCTACGACGGCACCTACCTACGACGATACCTACCTACCTGTGGCAAGAAGGGGTCACGTGAGCCCTTGGCTCGTAGCCTTTTTTATCGGAATGAGCGCTGGCTGTAGCTTCGGTGCCCCAGCTCGATGCTGTTCGTTCCCCAAGCAACCGACATGAGCCATCGGAAAAAGACGTCGCAGTTGCCACATTACTCCACTTCTCGCCGACCTGCACTGGTTACCAGTCAAGCAACGGATTGACTTCAAGGTTTTGTCGCTCACTTTTAGGTCTCTTCATTCTATGGCTCCAGCCTATCTTTCAGATATACTACCCCATCAGGCAAAGCATCGTACCACTCGCTTTTCGGAATCCAACAGTCTAGAAATACCTCGTACAAACCTTAAATCCTTTGGAGACCGTGCATTTAGCTCGTATGCTCCGAAAGCCTGGAACTCCCTCCCGACCTGCATCAGAACATCCCCCGACCTGACCACATTTAAAAGAAACTTAAAAACATACCTATTTAGGACAGCATTTAGTGGGTCCTTGTGATTCGTCCTCGATGTGCTTATGCGTGCTGACACTGTTCATGCTGCCACTAACCACATTTGCATGCTGACCCAGTGCATGTAACCCCTAACCATGTTATTCATTTTGTTTGTTTTTCAAGCATGATTTTACTTACTATTCTATTGCGTATCACTTTGCAGCAAATGTGAAGCGCCTAGAAAGAGATTAGTTCTCTGAGGGCGCTTTATCAAGTGCAATATTATTATTATTATTATTATTAAGGCTCGCCGAGAATGCAGCCTTAGTTCTCCCTCGTTCTTCCTCCTCGACGGTCGATGAAGCCGGCTACTTGCGGCTGCTGGATGCACTGCTGGCTGTCCATCTGCCACTGCAAGCGTGCCACCGGACGAGCCTGCTCTCGGGGCTGTAGATCTAACTGGACAGCGGCCAGTTCAGCACTGCCCTCTGTGGGAGAGAGTGAGAGCAGACTGGAGAGCGGGGCAGAGAGTGAGAGCAGACACGAGAGCAGGACAGAGAGTGAGAGCAGACACAAGAGCAGGACAGAGAGTGAGAGCAGACACGAGAGCATGACAGAGTGAGAGCAGGCACTGGAGCAGGAGAGAGTGAGAGCAGACAGGAGAGCGGAAGAGAGAGCAGAGAAGATGGAGAGGGAAGAGAGCGAGCAAATAGGAGAGAACTAGCAGAATCGTTATCGACAGGGAGCAAGCACTGGCATGCCGCCGGCTCGCCAGTGCTTGCTCACTACATTTCCAGGCCACCGAGCGCCTGCAAGTGTGCGAAGAATCACCTGCTGCCTAGCTGAAGTCGAGAGCAAGCCACCGGGCTTTCGTGAGCGTCGCAGTTGCCACATCACACCACTTCTCGCCGACCTGCACTGGCTACCAGTCAAGCGACAGATCGACTTCAAGGTTTTGTCTCTCACTTTTAGGTCACTTCATTCTTTGACTCTAGCCTATCTCTCCGATTTACTCCCACGCCAGGCCAAGCATCGTACCACCTGCTTTTCAGAATCCAACAGTTTACCAATACCTCGTACAAACCTCAAATCCTTGGGAGACCGTGCATTTAGTTTGTATGCTCCCAAAGCCTGGAACTCACTCCCGACTTGCGTCACAACATCCCCTGACTTGACCACATTTAAAAAGAACTTAAAACACACCTATTTAGGACAGCATTAAGTGGATCCCTGTGATTCGTCCTCCATGTGCTTATGCGTGCTGACACTGTGCATGCTGCCACTAACCTCTGCCACCTCCTGCCACTAGCCTCTGCCGCGTGCCTGTGCAGCGTGCTCGCTTTTAGCTCGATTGACAGTCAGGGCTCGCCAGCAATCGTCTACGTTAGTGTGGCTGCGGCTTGCTGTCGCTCAGGATCGCCTGTCTGTCTGTCTGTCTGTCTGTCTGTCTGACTTGGATCTCGAAGTGGATGCCTCTGCTTGCCTGGTCTTGTGGCCTTGCTCTCTACTAGCTCAAACTATGCCCGAAGTCTGCGCGAACTTCGGTGTCCCTGTGTAATGACCGCCCATCCAATGTCAACTCTTCTGCGGGCTGCCATGCAGACTTCCGAGGAGCAGAGCTTAGTCTGGCTTATGAATTTCAGGATACATTTAAGGATAATGTGACTTGTGGCCTCCAGAAATGTTGACAGTGAGGTGCTAGGCGGAATTGACAGTGAAGAGTCTCCTTTAGGATAGTTATTAAGGGATGGAAGTGCAGAGGTGATGCTGCAACCTTAGGAATTGACCCTGATCTTGTCTATCTTGCTAACAAAGAAGCTCGATAAACACTCTGCTGGATCAAACCCATAGATTTCTCGGTCAGATTCTAACCTGGGAGTGACTAGGGAGATGGTTGACAGTAGCCATTAGCAGTTTTGTATTGTGAACTTGGGATCCTGTAATGTTTTTATCTAGCAGCTATATTCATATGATATGCAATAGTTCTTATGTACCTGCAGCTAGACTGTCAGATCAGATCGTTTGAATGCTTTCTCAGGCTTGGACTTAGTAGACCAAGTTTGCTTAACATCCATGTTAAATTATATGGCATCATGGCGACGGTGAAGAGGGTGCCTTGTCAGATGTCCTACACCCCCTCATTTAAGCGTTCGGCGATGACAGCCCAAGCAACTGTCCAGCTGCTCGGCTTGTTGCTGCATTCTGCTCTGGCTGAATGCTGGCTGCAGCTGCACAGAACAACTTGACCGCAGCAGCAGCACTGCCTGGCCCACCATAAGCTGCAGGCACTGCAGAGGGTCATGCTAAGTCGCTTCGACAGCCTGCAGCATGTAAATCGGTTGCTGCAAAGGCGTGCTCCAGTGACTCGTAGCACAGGCGAACGCGGTGCCGTCGTCCGTGCAGCACTGGCTTCCAGCGGCTTTTAAACGACAAAAGAAGACTTTCAATCTCGGTCAAAAAAAGGAAGCTGCATTGCACAACGCATCCCATGCCAGCCTGGCTGCAGCCAAGTCGAATCATCCGGCCCGTGTAGCTGCTGCTGGTGCTGGCACCGCTAGGACGGTGCCAGCTCGGCTTTCTCCGGCAGAGAGATTCCCAGGCATAGGGAAGGGGGGGCCACCGACAGACGACAGTGGCTTGGGATCGGCAGGGCGCACACAGCCGACACGTCGCCCTCTCCTCTTACAGGTGCGAGCCGCCAACTTGCAAGATCTCGTCTACAAGAGCGGTCAGGCAGGCGTGACGAAGGCTGCGGTCAGCATCACGTTCGACAATGGCGACAAGAAGCAGAGCCCGCTCGGCTACGACCAGTACGACGAGATCACCGTCACGCGTATCGTTGTTGTCGGCGGCCGCAACAAGTACCTCATCAACGGCACGACGGCAAACAACACGCGCGTGCAGGACCTGTTCCACTCGGTGCAGCTTAACATCAACAATCCGCACTTCCTCATCATGCAGGGCCGCATCACCAAGGTGCTCAACATGAAGCCTCTCGAGGTACGTCCCTCCGCTTTGCCGGCCGCCTCTCCGGCCTGCGGCGGCTGCCAAGGGCAGGCAGCCGCCGCCGGCCGCAGCTGCTTACGTGGCGGTGGCAGCATGCACTCCACTTAGGCTCTGTCGCTGCAAATCGTTTGATTATCACGAGTTCGATCGACTGAAATGGATAAAAAAAAAAGGTGTTTTATGCTTCATGCTGTGCTGAATTCGGATGCTTCATTAGTGCCCTCGTTGGTTTCTGGGATATGGCCGTATGAGAGTGTGCCGTGCTGCCTGCCGTTGCTGCTTGCTGCAGATGCTTGCTCTTTCGAGGCCGTGCTGCCACCCTTTGCTGGCCAATCAGCCGTTAGCATTGGGTGGGCCTCAGTCTACCTCTGAGTAACAGATAGCAGTGCCCCTGCAAGACCAGAGGCCACTTGTGAGAGAGAATGTCAAGGTGAAATCGTCGGTAGTTGACATATTGCCGAGCACTGGGCACTTTCCCAGCAGACACTAATCCAGAATAATGCACTGCATTGGATGCAATATGTCCCATCGAGGCCCTCTGATCCTCGATGCAAATGGCCACTCCCACGGCTGGGTGACTTTGCATCCTGAAGATTGTATTATTAGTGCTGCCATTGAAAGTGCCCTCGGCCCCCTGCTCAAGTCTGCTGACACTGCAATGAAAGGTAGGAATGAGGTAGGAAAATAAATGGCCACCAGTTTTTTGCTTGCTCCGGTCACGAGCACCTTTTATATGCAAAAGCAACCACATCTGCATCAAACGTATCTTGATCTCACTTGTGAATTCCTGCAAGCAGATCGCCATATGTTCTGAGAGTGGGAGAGGCCAGCAGCAATTGTTCTAGCATGGGACCTTAGTTCAAGTGTTCTAGATTGGATTCAAGTGGTCAAGATTGTTCATGGGTTCAAGTGTTCTAGATTTGGTCCATAGAACTCGGCTCGATAGAGGTGTCGATTACCGACCGAACGTGGAGTGAGCCGATCGATATATAAGAGACGATCTACTTCCTCTGAGCCCAATCCTAACCGCTTCGGAGTTAGCCGGTGCAAAGTGATCTTGGTAATTCAGTTGGGGGGAGTTGTATCTCTGGGAGAATATCTCTGGTGCTCTGTCGCTCGCAGAGTTCGTAAGCATCAGAGCATTGTTGAATGCCGTCAAGTTCCGTGGGAGTTCGTTGATGTGGCCTACAAGCTGCTTCTAAATGTCCTGGTCAGGCGACCCGGTGAGGCCGCCTCTCGCCTTGCTAGCTTGCTGCCGTCCGAGCCCTATCTCGCCGGTCTCACCGCTCGAGTGCAGCATGCGCGCTCTCTCTGTCGCCCATCAACAGATCCTGTCCATGATAGAAGAGGCAGCCGGCACTCGGCTATACGAAAGCAAGAAAGAGGCGGCCGAGAAGACCATCGAGAAAAAAGATGCAAAGCTGAAAGAAATTGACTCCGTAAGGGGTGCCCCCTCGAGGGCGCTATTGGCTCGACAGTGCTCAGCGCTCTCTTGCCGGCGCCACGCCTCTCTGGCTTTCTCTGCCTCTCTCCCGGTCTCTGTCCTTCGGTCCGTCCGTCTCTCTCTCTCTCGTCTCTCTCTCGTCTCTCTCTCTCGTCTCTCTCTCTCTCTCGTCTCTCTCTCTCTCTCTCTCTCTCTCTCTCTCTCTCTCTCTCTCTCTCTCTCTCTCTCTCTCTCTCTCTCTCTCTCTCTCTCTCTCTCTCTCTCTCTCTCTCTCTCTCACTGTCTGCTTCTCTCTGTCACCCAGTCTGTTTTTCTTGCTCACACTTAGCTGCGATGCCACAGATACTGAACGAGGAGATAATGCCGACACTGGAGAAGCTGAAGGAGGAGAGGGCCAGCTACCTCGAGCACCAGAAGGTCGTGCGTGAGCTCGAGCACCTGGGCAAGCTCTGCATCGCCTACCAGTTCACGTGCGCCGAGCAGACGAAGAGGGCCGCCGCCGGCGAGCTGGCGCAGCTTCGCGAGTCGGCCAAAGGTCACGTGAGTCGCGTCAAGGAGATCGAGCTGCTCTCTACCGACCTGGCTCGCCTTATAGCCGACCTGGACAGGAAGCGCCAGGAGGTGAGCTTCGAGTCCGCGAGTTCGTAGCGTCGCCTCGGTGCCTTTGCCTCCGACGTGCATGGCCTCTGCCCCCCCCCCCACCACCCACCTTACTCGCTTCTCATACTAGCACCATAATCCATCCGGCTTGGGTGTGAGCCCGGCTCAGCCGCTGCACGGCCCTGGCGGGCTATCTATCTATCTATCTATCGATCGATCTATCGATCGATCTATCTATCTATCTATCGATCGATCGATCTATCTATGTATCTATCGATCGATCTATCTATCTATCTATCTAGCTATCTATCTATCTATCTATCTATCTATCTATCTATCTATCTATCTATCTATCTATCTATCTATCTCTCTCTCTCTCTATCTATCTATCTATCTATCTATCTATCTATCTATCTATCTATCTATCTATCTATCTATCGATCGATCGATCTATCTATCTATCTATCTTTTTCTCGCCTCTTTTTTTATTCCACCTGTGTGTCTCTCTCTCTCCTCCCTCTCTCCTCTCTCTCTCTCTCTCTCTCCCCCTCTCTTTCTATCTCTACCTCTCCGTTGTTGCTCGCGCACACACTGGCGTTTTCTGTCGCAGGAGCAAGGTGACAGCCTTGGCAAGCTGGAGGCGGCCGTCAACGAAAGGCAGAAGGCTGAGGCAAAAGCTGCAAGCAGCGTCGAGCACAAGCTCGAGGCCATCAAGTCCGAGAAGAAGAAGCTGAAGGAGGCGGAGAAGTCGCATGCTGAGGTGAGCTCCCCCTCCCCTCCCCTAGAGGCTGCGCCCACTCGGCCGTGCAGTGGCGACCTTTGTCATGCTTCGGCGCACAGCCAGCAGTGCTTCTTCCTCAGGTAGCTTGGCGCCGGGCACCAGCCTTGTGAGCTCGCTGCCGATCCTCCTCGTTGCCGACCAAGCATTTTTGCGTAGTGAGCTGCTAGCGAGTGAGCGGGAACATAATGACTGCGCTAGGCGAGAGGGCCACAGCCGGTTGGCTGTGGCCCTCTCTCGGCAACCGTCCGCATGCTGGGATGCATACCATTCAGCTCTCCTGCAATCCGCTGCACCGGACCTGAAGCCGAAGCCTGGCCCTCAGGCTCACGGCTCAGTCCATGGCTGCATCCGTGACTCAGCGAGTGCTCTAGCTGTCGGATTTTCGAGTCGATCGAGATTCTAGTCGGATCTAGACGATTTTCGAGTCGCCGCTCGCTTCGTTCAGGACACGGCCGCTCTGGTGCAGAAGAGAAAGGACATTGAGCGTCTGGCGAAAGCTGCCGAGAAGGCGTCGGCCGAGCACGAGGCAGCCTGCGCAGCGCAGGAGGCGGCGCAGAAGCGCTTCCACGCGCTCAGCGCCGGCCTGTCGGCCAACGCCGACGGCGAGGCCGCCACGCTAAGCGAGCAGCTGCTGAGTGAGTAGCTGCTGAGTAGCTCTGGCGCTCGTTCGGTGCGGCTTCGTTCGGCTCAGCTCTTTGATCGACGGCGTGAGCCTCTAGACTCACGTGTGCGATTCGTGCGTCGACTGGGCTGCCGACAAGCGCCGCCCGTGCTGCGTCGGTTCGCCTGTCGATCCGGGTTTGGCCTCTTTTCGTGTTCACTGTAAGTTCCCACTGCTGAGTCTTGGCGGGGGGGCCCGTGGGAAGAGGCACTGCTGCGTATCCGTGGCCTGTCAGCTTTCTTTAGCCAGGCGGTCAGAGTTTAGGCTTCAGAAAGGCTGCTTTGCTGGCAGCTCACCGTAAAATGAGTGGGAGAAGAAGAATGCATCAGTTGGTTTGCACGCGCACGCACACACACACACACACACACACACACACACACACACACACACACATGTAAATGTATTGTATATATTTTTTATATATATTATATATATATATAATATATATATATTATATGTATATATTGTATATGTACTAATTAAATCGAGAAAATCTTGCCTTCCGGCACGCAGTAGGATGGCGAAGCTGTGTCTTCCGTGACCAGTACTTCCTGGAGTGATTATGTAATAGATGCAAAGCAAGGCAGTGAGCTCTTATTTCCGGCCACTGTGCTCTCCTGCCTTTCGGCAGGTCGCGCCTTCCCACTCACCGTGGGGGGGGTCCGGCTTAAGAGCCGGATCTGGTCATCGACAACAGAATCTACGAGGTCATAGTCGACATAACCGTGTCGTTTGACGGCAGCAAGGATGGTGGTGGCGGGCTGAAGGTGGTGGCCACCCGGAAAGCGATTGATAAGTACGAGGCCATAGTCCGGTCTTTCCTGACCGCTGGCTACCGCCTAGAAAGAGATTAAGTTCTCTGAGGGCGCTTTATCAAGTGCAATATTATTATTATTATTATTACCGGTCTGTAGTTGTGAGGCCCTTTGCTCGGTGTCCTGGGTAGCTGGTGGCCGGATAATGTAACCTGGAACGGGCAGACCTCGGCACTGTGCGCAAGGAGCGGGCAGCTTTGCCGCGGCTGTGCGTCTCAAACTCCATTTCTTGGTCGGAAACCCGTGGTCCCTATTCCAGAATCGGTAGGCGTGGGTAGCCCCCCTGCCCTGGCAGAGCTGGGCTTCTCTGTCTAAGGTAGAATAATTCTTTAAAACATTTAAATATCAGTTTATTATATATATATATATATATATATATATATATATATATATATATATATATATATATATATATATATATATATATATATATTAGTGATATAATTCATTTACATAGCACCTTAAGAGATCTTAATCTCTATTCAAGCGCTTCACATAATGCCCCGGGTCTGGAGTCCCACAACTTTGGTCATCAAATGCATTCACATTGACCTTGGTTCGGGGCGGCGAGCACTTTATCCACTGGGCCAAACCAGCGTGGCACATTTGGCAGGTCTGGCGATTGGTCTGCCAGTGTGGCTGTCTGCACGCACATGCACCGCCACACCAACGCCCTGCAAGCAGTTTTGGCCATAGTCGAAACACTGGCCAGGATGTGCTGGAACAGACGTCCGTAGACACGTTTCAGGAAGGGTGAGGCCTCAGGGCTGACTTCGTTCTAGCAGAGCACAGTGCTGGCTCGCGAAATCGAGGCTCGATCGAAGCGCCCGAGTGTGGTGAGCTCCATTTGGCATGCACCGTCCTTGGCTACATGCCTGGACTTTGCCCAGGTCCACTTTCTTGCGATCGTCGCATTGTGTGGTCGCCATGGTGCCACCCTCTGTGCCACTTATCTCTGCGAAGTGAAAAGCGTGCTATTCGGCTCACTTTTGCCTGCACAACGAACGCTGGTTTATTCTAGAGTGAACCGGAAACCCAAGTTGAATTATCTGCCCTGATCGGTCGTCTGAGCGATGGCACACACACGTGCGCTGCCATTCGATCCGTGAATCGCCTGGCGGTCTGCCCTCCCTCCCTCCCTCCCTCCCTCCCTCCCTCCCTCCCTCCCTCCCTCCCTCCCTCCCTCCTCCTCCTCCTCTGCTTTTTCTGCCGCTTTTTGTTGAGTTGCATGCAACAGGGCGTAGGCACGAGCTGTCAGCTGACCTCGGGGAGTGCTGCCTGAGCTGGAGCCGCCCCACTATCGGATCTATCCGCCAGGGTGCGCTGCGACCTGCCTCAGCCTGCCCTTCTCGCTCGGCCCGCAGGGACTCGGCTCGCAGGGACTCACGTGCTGACACAGTCCGGCAGTAGTTAGCTAAAGGGGCGCCTGCTTTGCCTTGGCCCGCTAGCCAGCCCCCTTCCTCCTCCCTCCATCCCTCGCAACGCCCTGCATTCTGCCTTCGATCGATCGATCGATCGATCGATCGCGCTTTGTCGCAGCCGCAAAGAACGAGATCAGCGGCGCCGAGACGGAGGCGAAGCAGATCGAGATGAAGGCGAAGCACTGCCGGCAGGAGGTGACCAAGAAGCAGGGCGAGCTGAAGGCGACCGAGAAAGAGTACGCCAAGGACCGCTCGGCTCTGGACGCCATCGGCTCGGCCGTGAAAGCCATGGAGGTGGGCAAAAGCTGCTGCTATGGCCCCGAGGCAGCAGCACGGCTCACTATTTCGGCCGCTTCACAGCAGCTGCCTTGCTGCATGCAGTGGCCGTGGCAGCGAGCTCTGGCGCTTTATTGCCACTATGGCTTTGCAAGGCTTAGCGCTGCGCAACGGCTCGTGCTCGTCTGCTCGAACGATGCCGGCTCCCGAGCAACGGCCGGACGGCCGGCTTTCTTTTGCTTGCTGGCGTCTGCTGCGAGTCTAGACGAGTCGTCCGAATTCATTTGTTACCTCTTTGCTCTCTGGAGCATCGTTCGGGGCCCGGTGGATCTAACAGTAGGCGATTGTCTTCCCCCCCCCCCGACATGGATGCGTCTGTCGTGAGTTCGCGCTAGCTTGTGCCGTGAGGTGCAGAGACCTGCTTTTCGGAGCCTGCTTCCGCGAAGTTAGGCAACTCGTTTGTGATGCCGAGGTGAAGGCCATCTGGGTGTTCGAACCAGCACAATTGCTTGCTAGACCGTGCCGATGATGGGACTGGCAAAGGACAGGGTGTGTGACACTCGAAAGTTAGCACGGCTGTGGCTTCGGTGGAGGGGCTGTGGGGTAGTGGTGGATGTTTGAAGTCTTGTCGATAGACAGCTGTTCTTGGCCCGACAGCCTTGTCTGCTTAGGGGGGGGGTGGCAGTGGGCTGTGGCGCCACAGTTCTGACAGTAGAACACGTGGCGCCACAGCCACTGTGGCGCCACGTGTTCTGACAGTAGACAGAAGCGGCAGAAGCTCGAAGCTCGTGCCGCCCGACGCAGCCGTAGCAGCAGCAGCAGCCGCTT
Organism: Cristatella mucedo; assembly: GCA_009760855.2. Taxonomy (NCBI): domain Eukaryota; kingdom Metazoa; phylum Bryozoa; class Phylactolaemata; family Cristatellidae; genus Cristatella; species Cristatella mucedo. Next base: position 4,787,322 of record WPIO01000018.1, on the reverse strand, counting down.
GCTCGTGCTTCAGCCTGCGATCTGCTTGGCCCGTGCACCCTCGAAGCTGAAGGTAGGGGAAGGGAGCGCAGTTGTGTGGCAATGGACGGCTGTGCGCCTGATCGATCTCGATAAATGGCATGCCCAGTCTCAAAACACTGCATGCATGCCCCCCCCCCCCAGCTGCTGCTGCTGCTGCCTTGCCTGAGCCAAAGTTCGCATTCCACCGGTTTCGAGATGTGCCCAGTTTCTCTTGTTGCAAGGCGGAGCTGAAAAAGTTGGGCTACACGGAGGGCAGCGAAGAGACGCTGCGTGCCGAGCGAGACAAGCTCGCGCACGAAGTGGACCAGCTGCAGAGCCGCGTGCACGAACTTGAGGACAGGTCGGTGGCCACGGCAGCTGCATTGGCTGCAGCAGCTCCCCAGCCCCCTTGCACTCTCCCTGCTTTTCGCTCCCTCCCTCCGTCCATCCGTCCCTCTCTCCCCCTCCCTCGTGTCTGTCTGTCTGTCTCTCTCTCCCTTCCTCCCTCTCTCTCTCTGTCTGTCTGTCTGTCTGTCTCTCTCTCTCTCTCTGTGTCTCTCTCTCTGTCTCTCTCTGTCTCTCTCTCTGTCTCTCTCTCTCTCTCTCTCTCTCTCTCTCTCTCTCTGTCTCTCTCTCTGTCTCTCTCTCTGTCTCTGTCTCTCTCTCTCTCTCTCTCTCTCTCTCTCTCTGTCTCTGTCTCTCTCTCTCTCTCTCTCTCTCTCTCTCTCTCTCTCTCTCTCTCTCTCTCTCTCTCTCTCTCTCTCTCTCTCTCTCTCTCTCTCTCTCTCTCTCTCTTTCTCTCTCTCCCCCCCCTTCCTCCGTGCTGAAATAACACACAGCAGCCCCTGCTACGGCCCACCCCTGAAGCTGCCTGCCTGGGTAGTGGCAATCCTATGGCCTCCCTGCCATGCCCGTTGATTGGCCCAGATGGTTTATTTGTTCTGTGTATCCGAAACCATTGAACCTGCTTTCGAGGCCATTGATCACACAGCAATGCATCACAATTGATCACACAGCAATGCATCACCATTGATAGATGCGATTTCGAGGTCAGTGTGCAGCAGTGGTGCAGAGGCCGTGTCGCTTCTGCTGCTTTGCCGCTTTCGTCTTTGTGTGGCTCGTATTTGTGCTCTCACTTCTAGCATTTTCTTTATTTCTTGGGACTTGTGCTTTGGCTGCCAAGTGCGTCCGGGAGCCACTCGCTGTGTTTTCCTGTGGCAAGATTGCTCGTCTTAAAATCTTGCCAGCCTGATTAGAGAGAAGCACGGAGCTGGATTCAGCCCATTGCTGGCTGATGAAGCAGGCGTGTGTGTTTGTGCTTCCTTCGACGTGTGAAGAGGTCGTATGCCATGTCGTGTCCCAAATCCATTCCCGTTTCGGTGTAACTAGAAAGAACGGTTGACCGACTGCCAAGCTAGAGCTTTGATGTGCGGAGGTTCGAAAGAAGAGGGCCTTGTTCCAGATCCCTTGTTTACTTTGACTTGTACTCGGTGGCTCATTGCAGCTGCTCATGAGTAGCTAAATAGGATCAGTATACTGCTGCCATTTGAATGGCAAGTGCAAAATCGAGACCGTTGCCAAAACGTGACAGGCAAGCAGCACACCTGGCTGCCCGTTTAGTAATTGACTGTAATCTTACAGTAATGGGTCTCTCGTGCACATTAGCAAGCATCGATTCAGCGAGGCACATGCACGGGTTCTTTTGCTTTTCCCTTAACCCGGTTTCCGAGTATGGACGCAGTCTTGTTAGCCTACTTGCTTAAAAGGAATCTGATCGCTTACCACTTGGACCAGCGCAATAGCCACCACAATGCGATCGTGATCAGTGTCTTGTCGAATCGATGGACGGTAGATCGAAGGGGTCGAGGCATACAAACTAACTAGCGAGTGGTGCATGCCCATTTTCCACGAGCTTAGTATTGAAAGCGACGCTGTGCCACGCTTTGATTCTTCTTTCCGTGTCAAAGTGGGCCTGAATCCCGTCGAAACAGCGCAGAGGAGGCTGCCATAATAATTATAATAATACATTTGATAAAGCGCCCTCAGAGAACTCGATTTCTTTCTAGGAACTTTTACTGCAAAGGAAGTACGACCGAATGGTTAGCTGTAGCATGCTCAATAAACAACAAGAATAACATGGTTAGGGTTGACATGCACAGGGTCAGCATGCATGTGCTGTTAACAGCTCAGCCGCCTCTTGCTATTGACAATGCCTCCCCAGCCTCTGCTTCAGCGGAGCTGCTTCTATGGCCAGCCACGATGTATTCTGATGCAAAGCCTCACCATGCGATGAGGGATGCATTCGGCTTGCGCTTCTATTTATAACCTGTGCAGACATTCTGTCTGTTCCCTTTCCACCAGTGCCCCCCACCCACCATGGCTTGTAGTCGTTGCTGTTCGATAGGGACCTGCTATCTTATATCCTGTCATCATCACTGCCAGCATCAAGCTCGTGCTAGCACGTACCGGTGGCCTCTGAACCCTAGACAGCTGCATCCAGCAAGATCTAGCAGAACTTATCAGATCTCGTATCCTACTCGACCAATTGAAGAGGCGGCTGAAGGTGTGAAGTCTAGCTTCCAGGGCTGCAGCCTTTTGGCCATATTGCCAAGGTTGCGCTTGGTTTGTGCTGTTGGTCAGGACAAACAGGCACGCAATTTAATTTCGATCACGCTTTCTGGTTCAGGTCCCATCTCAGTGGGAGACTCCAGAGTACTGGCGTGAATGGACAAAGATCATCCGAGCTAAATCTGAAATATGGGGTACCTCAGGGCTCAGTGCTTGGTCCTGTTCTTTTCACGGTTTATATTCTTCCTCTTGCCGATGTGATTGCCAAGCACAATGTAGGCTTTCAATTCTATGCAGATGACACTCTATTGTACCTTTGCACCGAACCCTCCCAGCCCTCCAGCACGTCGAATTCTCTCAGCTCCCTTGCTGCGTGTATTGATGACGTCCGCACGTGGATGGTAGCGAACTTACTTAAATTGAATGATAAAAACCAACTTACTAGTTATGGGCAAACCAAGTGTGCTTCAGTAATTGGAAATACTAAAGCTCAAAATCAGCTCTGCCAGCATATCTCCTGTTGAATCTGCACGAAATCTCAGTGTCATGTTCCAAAGTGAATTCGCTTTAGACGACCTCATCAGCTCCACAGTTAAGTATGCCTACTTTCAGCGACATAACATTGCTAAAATTTAATAATAATAATAATAATGCACTTGATAAAGTGCCCTCAGAGAACTGAAATCTCTTTCTAGGCACTTTACATTTGCTGAAAAGGGAAATGCAATTGAATGGTAAGTAAAATCGTGCTTGAAAAACAAACAAAATAAATAATGTGGTTAGGGGTGACACGCACAGGGTCAGCATGCAAATGTGGTTAGTGGCAACATGCACAGTGTCAGCACTCATAAGCACATCCAGGACGAATCACAGGGACCCACTAAATGCTGTCCTAAATAGGTGTGTTTTTAAGTTCCTTTTAAATGTGGTCAGGTCAGGGGATGTTCTGACGCAGGTCGGGAGGGAGTTCCAGGCTTTGGGAGCATACGAACTAAATGCACGGTCTCCAAAGGATTTAAGGTTTGTACGAGGTATTTCTAGACTGTTGGATTCCGAAAAGTGGGTGGTACGATGCTTGGCCTGATATCTGAGAGATAGGCTGGAGCCCAAGAATGAAGTGACCTAAAAGTGAGCGACAAAACCTTGAAGTCGATCCGTTGCTTGACTGGTAGCCAGTGCAGGTCGGTGAGAAGTGGTGTGATGTGGCAACTGCGACGCTCACGACAGACAAGCCTAGCTGCAGAGTTTTGCACCATCTGTAATCGCCTGATTGCACATGCTGGCAGGCCAGCAAGCAGTGAGTTACAGAAGTCAAGACGGGATGTCACGAATGCATGGACCAACTTAGACGTGGTATCTTGATCTAAACAAGCCCGAATTTTAGCAATGTTATGTAGCTGATTGTAGGCAGACTTGACTGTGGAGCTGATGTGATCGTCTAACGAGAGGTCACTTTGGAACATGACACATAGATTTCGCGCTGGTTCAACAGGAGATATGCTGGCAGAACCAATTTTGAGAGACAGCCTTTCCAATCTCTGAATCACACTGGGTTTGCCCATAACTAGTAAGTTAGTTTTATCATCGTTAAGTTTTAGAAAATTTGCTGCCATTCATGTGCGGACGTCATCAATACATGCAGCAAAGGAGTTGAGAGAATTCGAGGTGCTCGAAGGCTGGGAAGGATCAATGCAAAGGTACAACTGAGTGTCATCCGCATAGAAGTGAAAGCCTAGATTGTGCTTGGCAATCACCTCAGCAAGAGGGAGAGCAAAAACCGTGAAAAGAACTGGACCTAGATTTGGGCTTGTTTACATAAGGATACCACATCTAAGTTGGTCCGTGCATTTGTGACATCCTGTCTTGACTTCTGTAACTCACTGCTTGCTGGCCTACCGGCATGTGCACTCAGGCCCTTGCAGCTGGTGCAAAACTCTGCAGCTAGGCTTGTCTTTCGTGAGCGTTGCAGTGTCCAGTTCATCCCACTTTTCGCCAACCTGCACTGGCTCCCAGTCAAGCAGCGCATTTGGCTGTAGCCTACCTATTAGATCTATTCCCCCACCAGGCTAAGCATCACACCGCTCTCGAATCCAATCGTTTACTTATACCTCGCAAGAACCTCAAGTCCTTTAGAGACCATGCCTTTAGTTCCTATGCTCCTAAAGCCTGGAGCTCACTTCCGTCTGACGTCACAACGATATCCCCTGACTTGACAGCATTTAAAAAGAAGCCAAGGTGCACTAGCTCTCCACAGCATTTGCTGGGTCTTTGTGAACAGTCTTTTGTATGCTTATGAATGCAAATGCCTGGAGAGAGATTTAGTTGTCTGAGGATGCTATACGGGTCTTGTTATTATTAATTACGTTATTATTAATATTATTTTAGTTGATGTAGCTAGTAGTAATTGGTGTCAGAGTAAGTCCGGTTGTAGGCTCTTCTTCTGCTTTATTATAGGAGGCTGATAAATTGTCTTTCTCTTCCCACCATCGCGGAAAGGTTGGGGTGCACGACATCGACGGTGTGGACCTGCGCTGTACGAAATGCAAGACCCCGCTGGGTGCTGATTGTCGCGACCCCACTGCGTGCATCCATCTCCCCTCCTCCCTTACGAGCCAGTTAGCAAGCGAGCCTTGGTCGTAGCCGCCGAAGTGACACTCCCCTCTCTCACGACCATGTGCTTTGTCCCGAGCTGAGGCAAGCGTCTGCTCACTCACTGTTTACAGCTTTCCGCAGCTGCAGTTTGACTTCAAGAATCCCGAACCGAATTTCGATCGCAGCAAAGTGCACGGCCCCGTGGCCAAGCTCATACAGGTCAAGGACGTCTCAACGGCCACTGCACTCGAAGTGGCCGCCGGAGGAAAGGTGTGATGCTGCGCTCGCGAGCTCTCGCCGTCGCCCAATTTAGAGGCCGGCGGCTGCAGGCGTGACCGGTTTAGCGCTAGCGGGCGCCACGCTCGCGCCCCACATAGATGGCGCCCCCTGCGACGTCGGCTGGGCTCCTTTCGCGTGCGTGCGCAGCTCTACAATATCGTCGTGGACACGGAAGTCACCGGCAAGAAGCTGCTGGAGAGAGGCGAGCTCAAGCGGCGCTACACCATCATTCCGCTTAACAAGATCTCGGCCCACGCCATATCCGACGAGGTGGTCCGCAGGGCCCAATCGCTGGTAAGAGGAGTGCTGTGAGAAACGAAAAGACAAACAAACAATCAGGCAGATTCGCTCGTCGACTGCGGTCTGCCTGTCTGCCCGCCGAAGGCGGCAGCGCGAGCTCGCCCAGGCTCCTGTGCGCGCAAGCGCTGCCGGAGCGGCGGTCGAGCGGTCGGCTCTCGCCTGCTGCAGCAGCAGTACCGCGCAGCGTCCGTCTCGCCGCCTGCTGCAGGTGGGCCGCGACAAGGCGCACACGGCGCTGTCTCTGGTCGGCTACCGAGCCGATCTCGAGCAGGCCATGAAGTTCGTGTTCGGTTCGGCTTTCGTGTGCAGCGACATGAACGCCGCCAAGAAGGTCACGTTTGACTCGCAGGTATGGACGTTGCCTCCTCCGCCGCTGCCTACATCCCGGGTGGCACCGTCGAGCGAGCGGCGGCGAGCAGGGGGCGTGGCGAGGCCCTCCGATCGATGTTGTCGCCGCTGCAGCCGTTTGTGCGCCGACAGTGTGTGTGTGTGTGTGTGTGTGTGTGTGTGTGTGTGTGTCGACTCTTTGCCGACCTCTGCTTTCCCGCCGCCGAGCAGATCCTGAAGAAGTCTGTGACGCTCGAGGGCGATTCGTTCGATCCGGCCGGCACTCTCACCGGAGGCGCGCGAGCCCAGGGCGCAGCCATACTGAGCCGGCTGGCCGAGATAGTCGATTCCACGCACGACCTTCAGGAGAAGAGGCGTCTGCTCGCCGATCTGGACGCAAAGCTGAAAGACGCGAAAGCCGTGAGTCGCCGTGTGCTCCGGCATCGCAGCTCGGACGCCCCATCTGGCGCCCAGCGAGCGGTGCGATTAGGGCCGTGCTTGAGCCCTAGGACGAGGGCGGAGCATCAGACATTGCTTCGGCCCAGACAGCTGTGCCAGAGCAGACAGACAGACAGACAGAAGTTTTTTGCCGCCCGCATCGGCGTCCTCGGTCTGACTGGCTCCTGAGTTGCGCCGGTGCGAGCACCAGCGGCCCGATCTCCTAGCTCCAATCTTGGACTCCAGCCTCCTGAGAAGCTACGTTTTCGTGCCCAGCACTCAAGTGTGCTCGGTAACCGGGAAGCGCAGTCGTTAGGGAAGCTCTAGGAAGTGATGGCACGTGTTGCACAGGCACTTCCTGTCGACCGGACTGACCGTGTGGTTCTGTAGTTCCTGCCGTCTGGTCGTGCTGTAGTTCCTGCCGTCTGGGCGCTTGCGGCTGTGGCCGAAATCGCCTGGATACTCGTCGGGTCTCTCTCGTTCATGCTCACTGACTGCCGCAGAGAACGGCCCCCCCCCCTGCTGAGTGTGCGATGGCTCTGCTACCGGTGCATCGGCAGCTAGCAGCCGACAAGGCTGATTGCTTTCCGGTTTTCCTCTCAGCTGGCCGAGCGCCACCGCCGAGTGGCGCAGCAGCTGGAGCTCAAGCGACGCGAATCCGAGCTCTTGGAGGCACGCGTCAAGCAGACAACGCATCACGTGCAACTCGAGGAGGTCAACCGGATGCAAGCAGAGCTTGCCGAGCTCGAGGCGGCAGGCAAACAGGCGGCGGAGGCGAGGAAAAAGGCTCTAGTCAAGGTGAGCAGCAAGCCGGCCCATCGTTGCCGACGAGGACCTGCCTGGATGACCGGTTGGCACCGCTGCTCCGGACTGCTTCCTTTATAGAATGCTGCGTGCCTCGTTGTGGCTGGTGCCTCTGAGCCTTTGGGCATCCTGACAAATTAAAAAAAAAAACCTCGAGTCGAGCCCAGCTGCTGACCGACTTTGTCTCGCAAGTTCGCCATGCCCTCTCGGGCTTGATGTTTCCCCGGCAGAATTTTGCTCTCGGTGACACTGAAAATGCACTGCAAAGTGCTGCCCAACCCGCCCCGCCCCCATGCGCTTATGCACCAAACGGCACCGAAGCCCGCTAGCTTCGCTGCACAAAGTACCTCCGAAGAATCGCAGTCCATATTTGCGAGATCTTGCTAGCAGTATGTCGCGATTTTCGGCAGATGCGCTGTGAGTAACTGCCGGCAGCACTGCTTCGGAATGCGCAAAAATCGCTATTTGAATGCCGGGAGGCCCATTTGTTGCGGATCATTGCAATTATCCCTGAGAACCTCGGCGTAGCTCCAATCCTTTGCAAATTGCCAGTCTGGTCCCTCACACCACCTCCTCCTTAGCTGTGCATTTGGCCGCCAAAGCACCGTCTGATCAATCAGCTCATCAGTCGGCAGCCTCAGTTCTGCCGTGTTTTCTCGAGGCACCTACAGCTCACGGTTTTGCCACAGCTCGGGTTTCGTGAGGTTTCGCCCCCGGACCGACAGCCTGAGGCGGTTTGCCGTCCGACATGTCCCTTCAGCCCTCCCATGCTCTTAAAGTCGGGTTTTTATTGTAATTATTATTTGCTGTTATTATTTTTATTGTTTCGATCTCGCCCACGATCTCGCCGCCGCCGCCGCGGCTTCGATTTCAGGCGACCGACCTCGAGGAGAAGCTGAAGAACGCCAAGAACGTTCGCGAGCGCGAGCTGAAGGAAGCCGAGGCCGCAGTCGTCGACGCTCGCCGCCGCGCCGAGTCGAGCGACGGGCGGCAGCGAGCCGCGCAGCAGGACTCGGAGGCAGCACGGCTCGAGTCCGAAGCGCTCGAGCAGGACATCGCCGCTGCCGCCGAGCTGCAGCGCGCCGCCGTCGCCGCGCTCGCCGAGCTGCAGCACGCGGCCGACGCGCTGCGCGCCGAGGCGGCCCAGGCGACGGCGGCCGCTGCGGAGGCCTCAGCGGCGCTGCGCAAACGGCGCGAGGAGTTGAGCGCTCGAAGCAAGGAGATCGCTGCGCGCCAGTCGGAGCTCAAGGCGCTGCGGCAGGAGAGCGAGGCGGCGCAGCTGGCGCTGCGGGAGTTGGAGCACGCCGTCAGCGAGCGCGAGGCCGACGCCAAGAGCGCCACCAAGCAGGTGAGCGAGCTCTTCGCGGATGCCTCCGCCGCGAGCGGTGCGGAAGCTTCTGTCCGGAAGCGCTTGCTTCCGCCCGTTGGCCGTCTCTTGCGTGCAGGCAGGCAAGCTCCGAGCATGCGCAGCTCTAGAGCAGTGGTTCCCAGCCTTCTTAATGCCGCGACCGTTTAATGCAGTTCCTCGTGTTGTGGCGACCCCCAATCATAAAATTACTGTGCAGGAAATGTGCAAATGCATGTTTTTCGGCGGTTGACACCTGTGATAAGGTCGTTCGGCCACCAAAGGGGGTAGCGACCTGCAGGTTGAGAACCACTGCTCTAGAGAGAGGGGCCAATTCGGCAGGCCATCCTAGCGCCTTCCCGGTGTGCGTGGCTTGCAGTTTCTCTTTGCGTTAGCAAAAGTAAGCCAATGGGATTTTGACACAACGGCTGCTGAAAAAAGAAAAAGATTTACATGTCGCCGAAGCTCTCTGTGTCTGTCTGTGTTTGCACCCACCAATCAGTCGAAGCAGCTAGCCCGTTCGACTGTACTTTTCCATTTCAACTTAACTGAATGCCGTCACATATGTCTGCACGCCGTTGCTCACGCGTTTGGCAAACGGCGTACTGCGCTTGTCAGTTTGCTCCACTATTGCGTCTCCTGTCGTCCGATTTTGGAAAGCGACTTTCCGCCAAGTCTCGAGCGCCGGCGAGATTGCGTTACCGCAAGCGGGCGCACGCCACCGCCAAGGGCGCTCGCTCCGTTGCCGCCAGGTGGAGCACCTGCTCCAGAAGCACGACTGGATAGCCGAGGAGCGCAAGCACTTCGGCCAGCCAGACACGGCGTACGACTTTGCCGCCAACGACCCGAAGGAGGCAGGCCGTCGGCGCGCCAAGCTGGAGGAGACACGCGATCGCCTCGCCAAGACGGTCAACATGCGTGCCATGAACATGCTGAGCAAGGCCGAGGACCAGTACGCCGACCTGACCAAGAAGCGTCGCATCGTCATGGGCGACAAATCCAAGATTGCCGCCGTCATCGCCGAGCTCGACCAGAAGAAGAACGAGGCGCTGCAGAAGGCTCACGAGCAGGTCAACAAGGACTTCGGCTCCATATTTGCCTCGCTGCTGCCCGGCGCCCGAGCCAAGCTGACGCCCACGGCTGCCGGCGGCTCGGTGCTCGACGGCCTCGAGTTCCGCGTCGCCTTCGGCCAGGTGTGGAAGGAGTCGCTGACGGAGCTGAGCGGCGGCCAGAGGTATTCCTTTCGTTGCAGCTCTCGCCGCTGCGCGCTCGAGAGCGCGATCGCCGGGGGCTGTGTCGACATTAGCCGACTACGCGCGTGCGTGCGTGCGTGTGTGTGTGTGTGTGTGTGTGTGTGCGCGTGCGTGTGGGCAGGCCCGTGCGTCGATGTGTGTGTCGGCTGCCACCTCTCTTGTGCCAGCCCAGCAGCTGGGGCTAGGGCTGCTAGACTGAGCATCCTATCCCAGAAAGCAAGCGATTCGTCAATCGAAAATTGATGCCTAGCTTTGGTCGTTTGCCTCTGCCGTATGGTTCTTCGGTTCGACCCCTGAGTCCGAGAGGAAGAGCTTGTCTCTTTTCGTTTATGTCCAGCATGCTGTGATGTCGCAAGGGCCGTCGCTTGAGCGCAGTGTGCTGCTTCGTTTAATTTGACCGTCGTTTCAGCCTAACTTGCATAGTTTTGCTAGCATCTATGTGTAGCCGCATACGCAGGCGTGCCTTCAGCGCCCGCACAAAAACTGAGCGCACAGTGAATAGAACAAATGCAAGGTTAAACCTTTGCTAATTCGTGCTAATACCAGGTCGGCAGTGCCACCTGACAGGAGGATTGTGTGTCCAAACCGTGAGCATGCACAAGTCAGTCGTGCAGCCATAATGGTTTGCCTACCCGATGTGGAAAGCACGTCGGCCGAGCATGTCTGACAGTTGCTCTTTCAACTCAGTTGCGATTTTTGAGGAATACTTTGCTGCTGCACCATTGCAACAATAGTAATAGTCTTAGCACCACAGTAGAAGCGAATCTCTATCCATGTGCCTTTCGACTCAATGTAAGAGAAGCTATTAGCAAGAATATATGACAAGCGATGTATAGTGCGTAGGCAAGCATGTAAAAATACGCAAGGATCGTGCTTAGACAAGCATTCACAAGTATGCGAGAAGGCACCAGTGACCGCTGGTTAGCAGGACGTTAAATAATGAGAGCAGAATCATTCACATGTGAGCGTGCAAAGCACACGAAAAAATGCAAGTTTACTGGGCTCATGGTAAGTTGAGGGCAGTAGATGCATCTTTGCCCGGGACTTACAGTATCTTAAAATTTCTTTTACAAATTTATTAATTCAGGTGTGTCGAACCGTCAGTTGGCAGGAAGTTCCATGCTTTGCTAGCTAGCACTGGAGCTGAATGAAGGCACTGTCTGCAAAGCATTTGAGTTGGGTTAGTGGCTACACGATCCGAGCCAGAGGAACAGCTACTACGACAGAAAGCCCGAGGAGTGTTTCTAATAGGTAGGCCGGAGCAAGGCCACTGACGGGCCTTGACTAGATTGGCAGAACCTTGAATTGGACACGGTAGTCGTTGAGGAGCCAGCTAGCCGGGTCGGTGAGCAAATCAAGGTAGTTGCACGCACCTATTGTCGATGCCCTTTTCATACACGATTCTAGCTCACGGTAGTTACTTTTTGGTCAGGGTGTCGTAAAATGCTGCCTGCACAGCGCAGCGATGTTTTATTCTGGTTTCTCTCGGAAGGTTTTCGTGGCACCGTGTGTAGGTACAGTGTTAAGTATTTGCAAATACAGGAGAAAAGGAAATTTCTTTGGTTTTCATCCTCTCTCTCCTGCCCAGATTGGCTCAGATGCAGCTCCTACTTAAAGTAGTTGCAAGCAAGCTATAGTAGAAAAACACCGTCCTCAAGTGGATGCACTCTTAACAACGACTTCTAAGCAGGGTTTTTAAGCAAAACTAGATAATCAATTTGCGTACTCCTATTTGTATTTATATTTGCATTAATATGTACTGATGGGTTATACTATGTGAGATTCCCTTTCCAACAAATTTGGAGTAACTGAAGTAGTGCACTGAGAGATGGACAAAGCAAGAGAAATTCCTGCCTTCTTGATAGGGCAGCTATGGCGACTGCACTTTTCGGGCTGCTATTAGGCATTAATATGGAAGCCAGTGCCAAGATATGCAAAGGAGCTTATGATTTCCAAGTATTGCTCATGCTGCAATGGTAAGCAGTTTCTACTTTGGGCGATGGCTGCAAAGAGATGGTACCGTCGCCCTAAAAGAGGAAACGATCATAGTACGTAACGAGCTACGAGTATGGTCATTGCTAAGCGTGAAAACAATGGTAGATGATCCAACAGCCTCTCTCCTTGTATTGCTGCAAAAGAGCCTTAAAGGCTATCACCACAGCTTGCAGCCCCAATAAAATATCGCCCAGCACAGGATTCGAACCTAAGACCTCGGGACAGAGGTCGTGAAGAGCAATCGGCTTATCTAGTGTGCCATCGCGAACTGCGTTGTGACCGCCAAAGAAAATCAGCATTGGAATGCGTTTGAGCCGGAGCCTGTGGGATCCTCAACTACTCTCATCATCAAATGAACGTATAGTTCGAGGCTCAATGTCACTAATCACGGGAAATCGTGCTCAGGCCAAATGATGCAGCATAATGCGTGGCGATCCATGCCAACCCGAATGCGGGAAGTGATTGATGTGGTGATAATAATATTATTATTAATAATAATGCACTTGATAAAGGACCCTCAGAGAACTCAATCTCTTTCTGGGTGCTTTACATTTGCTGCAAAAAGAAATGCAATTGAATGGTAAGTAAAATCATGCTTGAAAAACAAACAAAATGAATAATATGGTTAGGGGTGACATGCACAGGGTCAGCATGCAAATGTGGTTAGTGGCAGCATGCACAGTGTCAGCACGCATAAGCACATCAAGGATGAATCACAGGGACCCACTAAATGCTGTCCTAAATAGGTGTTTTTAAGTTCTTTTTAAATGTTGTCAAGTCAGGAGATGTTATGACGCAGGTCGGGAGGGAGTTCCAGGCTTTGGGAGCATACGAACTAAATGCATTGTCTCTAAAGGATTTGAGGTTTGTACGAGCTATCGGTTAGCTGTTGGATTCCGAAAAGCGGGTGGTACGACGCTTGGCCTGATGGGGAAGTATATATGAGAGATAAGCTGGAGCCCAAGAATGAAGTAATGTAATGTAATGTATCTCCATCAGTAACTCCGCAAAGTCATGAAGACCATGTGGGTGTTACGCAGGAGAGTTTTGTGTAGCGCACTCACAGCCTAAGCAGCTTTCTGTACGCATTCGGTAGCCAACAGACTTCGTCTCACGCAACAAAGAGAAAGTGGGAAGCATAGCAGAGTCAGGAGAGCAGTTGAGGTTGTGAGTAGCAGCATAGAAGTAGCAGTTCAGGACCGCTGAAAAAGGTGTGCCATAGTCGGCAGTTGGAGAGTAGTTGTCGTTGCGTAAGAATTGTGGAAGCGAGTTCCACAGTCTAGGACCTGCAGAGCTAAAGCTTCTATCGCCAACTGTCTTTAAGCGGAGGAATGGGACAGCTAATTTATTGTCCACACAGGACCTGAGGGCGCGAACAGGCTGAAACTGATGCAGCAGTTCAGCTAGGTACGAAGGAGCTAAGCCGTGGCGGGCCTTGTGGGTCAGCGTAAGAACTTTGCTCTGAAGTGACCTAAAAGTGTGCGACAAAACCTCGAAGTTGATCCGTCTTTTGACTGGTAGCCAGTGCAGGTTGGCGAGAAGTGGTGTGATGTGGCAACTGCGGCGCTCACGACAGACAAGCCTAGCTGCAGAGTTTTGCACCATCTGTAAGCACCTGATCGCACATGCTGGTAGGCCAGCAAGCAGTGAGTTGTGATGGATTCGCCCCCTTTCCTTGTTAGCATAAGCCGTTCAATAAGTGAATATTTACGTATAATACGTGTAGTGTTGATACTCTGCTGCATGCATGCACTTGAAAGTGGTGCCGATTTTTATGCCGCCAGAGAAAGCGATGTGCATTCCGGCGAGTGCAGCTGCACAGCTGAAGAAATGATGCCATTTTATTAATAGCCTATCTTGTGTTTTGCTTCCCATCAGGCTCAGCATCGTAGCACCCACTTTTCGGAACCTAAGTGTTTACCTATCCCTCGTACAAACCTCAAATACTTTGGAGGCCGTGCATTTAGTTCGTATTCACCCAAAGCCTGGAACTCACTCCCGACTTATGTCACGACATCCCTCTGACTTGACCACATTTAAAAGAAATAAAAAAGTCACATTTTGATGACAGCATTTAGTGGGTCCCTGAGATTCGTTCTTTATGTGCTTATGCGTGCTGACACTGCATCCTGCCACTAACCACACTTGCATACTGAGCCTGTGCATGTCACCCCTAACCGTTTTATTCTTGTTGTTTATCAAGCATGATACCACTCACCACTCGATCGCGTTTCCTTTGCAGCTGTAAAGCGCCTAGAAAGAGATTGTGAGAGCGCTTTATCAAGTGTATTATTACTATTATTATATCTCATGGTGCTCAATGGCCTACCTTTATCGTACGTAGGTACGAGTTTGATACCGTGTAAGTTCTGCTTCGTAGTATCTCGACGTCGAGTAATATTCAAGGCACAGGTTTGAACTTGGCCTGGTTTGGCAAACATATCAAATTTTGCCTAGAGGAAATATTTATAGGCTTTTTCAAGTTTTCCACATGATACAGGCAGTTAAGACTTGCATCACGTATAGAGAACAGGGCTGCGCATGGCATCGAGTTTTTGCGTTCGAGGCCATCGTTGATCGAAGCTGGTTGATGGTTTACCTTGAGACCCTGCTCCTTCTCCTTAAGTAACTGACCAAGTCCGGGTTTCCCTGCTCGAGCACCCTGCTTAACTCGCTGATCCACTTTCCCAGCTTTGCCTCTCCTCTGCCTCTTTCGTATCGCCGACGTTGCTTTGCAACCTGCTCACCCCTTTTTGTTTTACCAGATCCCTGGTGGCACTGTCACTCATCCTGGCACTGCTGCTGTTCAAACCAGCGCCGCTGTACATCCTCGATGAGGTCGACGCCGCCCTGGATCTGTCGCACACACAGAATATCGGACAGATGCTGCGTGCCCACTTCCGGCACTCACAGGTAAGCGTCGTGCACCCAGCGGCCAGCTCGATGTAGTAGCCAAGGGGTAGCCAGGGCGTAAATTAAGATTTCGTTCTCTTAAGTGCTGTGCAAATTTCTTATTATTGTTACCATGCCTACATGCTTTTTGTTAAAGCATTTGGTGGGCCTTTGTTATTCCTCCTTCTTGTGCATGTACCTGCTTACACTATGCCTGCGGCTTGCCTTTGTTGCCACCAAACATTCGGTAATGCTTTATATGCAGCACCTGTAATGTACCTAGAGAGAGAGATTCGGTTCTTTGAGGGTGCCATACAACTGTATCAGTATTATCATCATATTATACAACTGTATCCTTACTTTCATCGTCATATTATACAACTGTATCATTATCATCATATTATATAACTGTATCAATATTATTATCATCGTCATATTGTATAACTGTATCAATATTATCATCATCGTATTGTATCACTGTATCAATATTAATATCATCATATTATATAACTGTATCAATATTATTATCATCATCATATTATATAACTATCAATATTATTATCATCATATTATATAAATGTATCAATATTATTATCATCATATTATATAACTGTATCAATATTATTATCATCGTCATATTGTATAACTGTATCAATATTATCATCATCGTATTGTATCACTGTATCAATATTATTATCATCATATTATATAGCTGTATCAATATTATTATCATCATCATATATATATCATATTATCATCATCTGTATCATATTATTATATCATCATATTATATAATATATGTATCAATATTATTGTATCATATTATTATATTATATAATTATATCATCGTATTGTATAACTGTATCAATATTATTATCATCATATTATATAACTGTATCAATATTATTATCATCGTCATATTGTATAACTGTATCAATATTATTATCATCATCATCGTATTGTATCACTGTATCAATATTATTATCATCATATTATATAGCTGTATCAATATTATTATCATCATATTATATAACTGTATCAATATTATTATCATCGTCATATTTTTTCGCTGCTCACATGGTTTCCCAGCTCGAGCATCCTGCTGCGCCAACAGGATTTCCTTTGGTTCTCCTCCTTTTTCGTTTTGCCCTCGTTTGCATTTGTCCTCCAAGCCTCAAGTCTCGAGCTCAGTTTGGCCTTTGCGATATTTTTGTTTGCATTTCTTGTATTGCTGACTTACGAGTACCGGATGAGGTAAGTTTTTTGCCGACCTGCATGCCTCCATTAGCTCTCCTCACCC
This sequence comes from Cristatella mucedo, assembly GCA_009760855.2. Classification (NCBI taxonomy): domain Eukaryota; kingdom Metazoa; phylum Bryozoa; class Phylactolaemata; family Cristatellidae; genus Cristatella; species Cristatella mucedo. The sequence goes on along the minus strand of WPIO01000018.1, from coordinate 4,771,229 downwards.
TACAGACCAGCTTGTGCTGTGTCAAGTGCTTCTGTCGAAAAACATCCTTCCTCTCAGGTCGTACGTCAGGCTCGTATCGGCAGTCTGTGCGGTATTAGTTACATTCGTTAGCATGGAGATTGTGTGGTTAGTGTTGTCAGGGCTGAGATGCGATGCTTTGGAGACTCGGTATACGGTGCCCATTCGAAAAATCCAAGTGCCCTCGGAATCAAGAAACGGTATCAAGCATGTCGGCATTTTCTAAAACTCCTGGCCAACCGATCATCACTGTGCCGTATGACAGTGCGAGCTGACGGTGTTAATAGCAGAAGGTGCATGCTACTGCCTCGGTTTTTTGCCAGATGTTCCTTAGATGTGCACCTGTCTGTGCGATTTCTGAAGCAATTTACATGCAGTAGCCGTTTTCTAAGGACATATTTTGCTGCACGGTCAGAAGACTTCGAACTAGCATTTACTGAATGCACTAGGTATCCGCCCTCTTTAAAGATGCATCTCAACTATTGTGTCGGACACTTTCTCAATAGTGATCTAGTCTTGTAAGCAAGAAATCTAATTTACGTTCAGCCAGCCCTGTGTCATACATGGTTCAAAGGATGACTTTCTCACAACGTCAGCAGTCTTTAACCACCTGTAGATCACCATTGTTTGGACATCTCATTCGTCAGTCTAGACTAACGTAAGTGCTCTAAACCGCCAAACCAGTAATTATGTAGTGGCAAGTTCTTTTTAACTTCACAAATGATGTCTTCCATAGTCACGGACCTTGTCTATGGACCGTGTCTGTGCTTGCACTGTACCGAGTATCTCAAATCTTGACTGTTCCTGAAGGAGTGCCTGGCACAGTTTTTAAAACGCATTTTCAGGAAGGATATACTAAGCACAGCCACCAAATCTACCGTGTCGGGTTCTGATGGTTATATCAAAACATTGTTTTAAGTCACAAATTATTCCGAACCAGCTTGAAACCACCAGACAAGTTCACGTCATCTGTATTGCATATGTAGTAAGCAAACCGAGTTGGCAACAACATCATTTGGTACAATGTTTGCTTCCTAAGATAACACCGGCACGATACATATCTTTCTACTTTTTTAGGCCTTGCTCCGCATCCGACTTACTCTATTCTCTTACATTCAGCATCGTCGGCATTCCTTTTTGGACGGCTTACTAACTTACTGAAGACTAACAGTGATACGACTAACCTGATAGTTTTTGAAAAACCTAGTGTTGCCCGAAAGTTGGAAGTCCTAACCCTCAAGATTGGTTTAGCTAGCATCCCTCCAATGTCGTCTGCCCGTAATGTGGGCTTGCTATTCCAAAACGACTTGTAGTTAGCTGAGCACATTTCCACCAGTGTCAAGTCGGCCTACTTTAAGTTAAGGAACATATTGCAAATTAGGGCCTGCTTAGGTGAGTGTACGACAGCCCAGCTAGTTAATACATTTGTGATATCTCGTCTAGATTATTGCAATTTCCATTATTTGTGACTCCCGGCCCGTGCCCCAAATCGTCTGCAGCTGGTGCTTAACTCAGTGGCTCATCTGGTCCCTCGTAAGTGGCATAGCAGCCACATTGCATCAATTCTGTTGGAGCTTCACTGGCTCCCGATTAACCAACGAATCAACTTCAAGATTCTCAGTTTGGATCATAGGTCACTTCTCTCACTAGCACCTGCCTCCGACCTATCCGACCTCCTTCATCCTCTAGTGTGCCATCGAACCACTCGTGCTCCTCTTTATCTAGTCATCGTAGCCGTTCCTTGCACTAAATTGAAATATTTTGGCGATCGAGCCTCCAGCTCGTCTGCACCGAAAGACCGGAACTCACACATGGCTACGGCCACTGCCTGCGACGGCCTTGCATAATTTTTAAGTCTCGGCTCACGGCTAATCTGTTTGGGTCATCGGCTTGCCCCCCCCCCCCCGATGAACTTGTCTTTTTTTTGTTCCGGTATTCTTTTTGCGTGTGCACACCTAAGCACGATTCAGTGCATGTTACTAGCTGTAGGTCTTACTAGCCGGTGGCCACGAGCGAATGTCTCTACATTTTCTTTGGCATGCTGGCCTAAGCATGATGCTTGCTTTTGCATGCTTGATACCGTGCCTGACGCCAACCCTTAGAGGTACCGGTTCTCTTGCAGCAAGTTGTCAATTGCCTGCATATAGAGATTGAATTATCTCAGTGAGCTTGAAAGACGACCTATGATAATTATTATTATTTAATTTTTATTATTGTCATTGTTATAATTCGTGGCATCTGTTGTCAGCTTCTAGACCAACTCCCGGGTAAACGTGGATGCAAGTTGTGCAGTCTTTCTATTAATGAAGCCAAGAATTAAGTATCTATGTTTTTAGCTTTCAGTCTCCGTGTAGTTCCTGAAAAGAAGAGATTTAGAAAAATTTGACTGCAAGCTTATTCTTGCAAGTTAATGTTAGCAAAAAGCAATTTTAAGGCAATGCCTGTGTCTGTATAGACTCTTGAGCATTGCCACGTCAAGAAGTGGAATTGGTACTGGTTGTGAAACTTTGGATGTTTCTGGCTGTAGCTAATTTTAGAAGACTATTTTATCATCATATTGTTATTGTTTTTGTTATTATTATTATTAGCCGAGGATTTTGAGATCGGCACCACTTGCTGGCAACATTATGTGGCTGGAAGGCCACCCTGGCCAAACTCGAGCAGTCGTATCACATCAGTGCTGTGCGCAACTTGGATCAGAAGTGTCAGAAAAGCCTACGCTCTCATTGCATGGCCATATTTATCATAGTCAGAGAATCTGTATGCATGCCAGGGGTCTTGTGATCAGCTTGAATTGCTTGAATATTGGCCTTAATGGGTGACACCGACCTTGGGTCAAACATAGTAACGTATTTACCACGGATGCGAGTCAGCTCCTGCCTTGGCAAAATTGTGTGTGCCTATGTCTTCGGCTTCTCGGTGAATTCCCATAGTTGCTCTCACACTTTCCCTAATAGCGGCAGGCTCTCTGTAGCCTCCTGGCACAGCTTCCGGCTTGTTTTGCCCACTATAGAACACGTCTAGCTACTACAGTTTGAGCTGGCTGCATTGGACGATGAAGTTTTTGTTATCCGGTCTTCACTAAATCTTTCTTTTTTTCTGTAGTCGTAGGGTGCTTGCTTTTGGCCATGGTCGGATAGTTTCTTACTTTTGCTTTACGAGGATTGTTCAGAAGATATAGCGCTGTACAAGACCATGGAGTGATCGTTACCTGTTATTGCCTTTCTTTTATTGTGTGTTGGCAAGGTAACTCATCCCATCATACAAACCTCAAATCCTTTGGAAACTTATATATATGTGTGTGTATATATATATGTGTATATATGTATGTGTATGCATGTATGTATGTATGTATGTATGTATGTATGTATGTATGTATGTATGTATATATGTATGTATACACACACACACACACACACACACACACACATAAGTTTGCTTCGCCTGAAAAGGGTGTTGGTTGATTAGTGGTAGGCTTGTGCACGAAAATTTACCCGTGCCCTCTCGGTTCGATTTGCAGTTCATCGTCGTCTCACTGAAAGATGGCATGTTTAACAATGCAAACGTACTCTTTAAGACCAAGTTTGTTGACGGCGTGTCGACCGTTCAGCGGTTCGTGGCCAGCAAGACGACAAGTGCTGCCTTACGTGACAAGGAGAACAACGCCGCCCTGGCGAGCGGTCGCGTCGATCGCAACGCCAGCAAGAGAGCGCGGCGACAGGAAGACACGCCTGCGCCTCTGTCCGAGCGAAGCTTTGCAGACGTAGCCCACAGCTGAGCCTGTGGGGGCGCGGCTGCTGCATGCCATCGAGTCCTCGCCCACGTGGGTCGAGCTCTCAAATCAGGAAGGACGTGCGATGACAACGGATTAGGATTGCCTGTAACCGTTTGTAACGTGCAGTTTGTGCAATAGAACTTTCTCTCCAGCTCGGCTGGTGCAGCGTCGTCCTTCACCCACACGTGGCACGACCATAGTTTTAGAAGCTGCCACCGCTGAGAAGCAGACTACTTTGCCGTTCTTGTGAAGAGAGGTCTTTCGGAAGAGAGGTCTCGGCCGTCAACTACTGCTGCGTCATCGCTGCTTGCAGAAAATGCGTGTGCTGCCGGCGCAGCAGTGTTGCCATTTCGGTGAGACCGGCGTGGCGAAAGGCAATCCAACTTTACCTGGCAGGTGACTTCGCCCACGAAGCCGCAGAGGACTGCGGCATCATGGGTCTCGGAGTACATAATTATGTACATATTGCCGATAGCCTGTTATGTGCGCTCCTTATGTATGCCGTACATATGGCGTATATAATTGGATGTTAGCCCGCTCGCGAGAGACGCTGCACAACTTGCAGCGATCGCTGTCGATCGGGCGAGGCGAAGCAGTAATAGGCTCAGGCTTAACTACCGTCGAGCATTGGCCAGCAACAATTATGCATTTGTAATTTGCTTGTGTATTTATGTGTCCGAGAACTAACACGGTTCTGAGCAAATTCCTCTTTTTGTCGATGCTACCACCAACGTCCGGCTGCATCTATCCTGCGACGAAACCTCCCTCCCTCCCTCCTCATCTCCTTGCACTCATTGTCCACTCTGTATCTTGGCTCAAAGCACTGAGCCGATCTGGTAGAGCCGAGCTGTCTTCACAGTCTGGGGGTACCCCCAATTGTCTTGAACCGCCAAGGCTGCGTTGGCAGGCGCCCGGTATGATTGAGCATAGTCTAGTGCTTGTCGCATTTTTTGTTGGTGGCTTTTCATGACCTCGTTCCCGAGATCGCGGGTTCGAATCATGCTGTGTGCGATCCATTATCCCTGCTGCAAGCCGTGGTGGTAGCCGCGACGGCTCTTCTGTCGCTATATAAAAGAGGCTGTTAAATAAGCTATTTGTTATTTGTTCTCAAGCTTGAGCTGTGGCAGACAGGCTTTTTCGTCCTTTACGGTTTTCTTGTTTCTTTTGTTTCTGCCGATTTCGTGAGCGAGTGCAGGCACAAAGCGCCCACTGCCCGACCCGATCGATCGTCTGTCTGCCTTTCGAGTCAGCCATATTTAGGTTGTGAGTGTATCGCCAGTGCCTCAACCAGCTATTATTTGACTATGTGTTAATGGAATGCAATACCAGTTTACCACGTAAATGGCTCAACTCGGTGAAATCATTGGAATGGTTCAGGTGAGTACTTCGAATCAGCTGTGAGGAACCTAGAGGATTACATATTAAATGATTTGTTCATAGAGTATCGGCTAAATGTAACTGCATTCACACATTTGAATGATCGAATATTAACTGCATCGTTCAGCTGGGTCACCAGGGTAGTCACCTACAGAGTGGTCGCCAGTCCGTTTTCTTAAGAATGTGAAGTGCCGTGTAAACAAACCTATTTATTTGATCCTTAACTGAGAATTCCTGAAGCCGATATTCAGATGTCGCCAGCTCGAAAGAGGGATGCCGTTGGATTTGGGCTGAATTTAAATGATCGGCGAATTTAAGACACCGTGCTGCGGTACATGCAGGGCTTGAGCTTCCTTCGGCGTATTCGTTGGGGCGTTTCTTGTTATTCGTGTGACTGACTCCTATTGTGCAGGACCAGTGGTTGCTTAGAACGATGAATCTTCGAAGCATACGTCTGCCTGAGCTGCCATCGGCTGTTGAGCGGTCTAGGGCAGTGGACAATGGGTAGCAGTTGGTGGCTCGGCAGGTGACCAGGTCTGACACAATGCAGGCCCCAAGTTCTTTCAGGCAGTCATCCACCTCAGCGGTCATCACGAGGTTTGCAGTGTGGCGATGTCTTTCCCAAGATATAATAATAATAATGCACTCGACAAAGCACCCTCAGAGAACTCAATCTCTGTCTAGGCACTTTACATTTGCTGCAAAGAGAAATACATACGAATGGTGAGTAATATCGTGCTTGATAAACAAACAACATGAATAACATGGTTAGGGGTGACATGCACAGGGTCAACAACAACTACTCTCCAACTGCCGACTACTGCTCATCCTTTTCAGCGGTCCTGAGCTGCTACTTCTTCTATACTACTCAGTACCTCAGCTGCTCTCCTAACTCTGCTATGCTTCCCACTTTCTCGTTGTTTCGTGAGACGAAGTCTATTGGCTACCGAATGCGTACCGAAAGTCGCTTAGGCTGTGAGTGCGCTATACAAAACTTTCCTGCGTAACACCCACATGGTCTTTATGACTTTGGGGAGTTACCGACGGAGATACATTACATTACATGCAAATGTGGTTAGTGGCAGCATGCGCAGTGTCAGCACGCATAAGCACATTAATGACGAATCACAGGGACCCACTAAATGCTGTCCTAAATAGGTGTGTTTTTAAGTTCCTTTTAAATGTGGTCAGGTCAGGGGATGTTCTGACGCAGGTCGGGAGGGAGTTCCAGGCTTTGGAAGCATACGAACTAAATGCATGGTCTCCAAAGGATTTGAGGTTTGTACGAGGTAATGGTAGACTGTTGGATTCCGAAAAGTGGGTGGTACGGTGCTTGGTCTGGTGGAGGAGTAGATCTGAGAGATAGGCTGGAGCCAAAGAATGAAGTGAACTAAAAGTGAGCGACAAAACCTCGAAGTCGATTCGTTGCTTGACTGGTAGCCAGTGCAGGTCGGCGAGAAGTGGAGTGATGTGGCAACTGCGACGCTCACGACAGACAAGTCCGAGCTGTGGAGTTTTGCACCAGATGCAATCGCCTGATTGCACATGCTGGTATGTATCTCCGTCTGTAACTCCACAAAGCCATAAAGACCACGTGAGTGTTACGCAGGAGAGTGTTGTATAGCGCACTCACAGCCTAAGCGGCTTTCGGTACGCATTCGGTAGCCAATAGACTTCGTCTCACGCAACAAAGAGAAAGTGGGAAGCATAGCAGAGTCAGGAGAGCAATTGAGGTAGTGAGGAGCATAGAAGTAGCAGCTCAGGATTGCTGAAAAATATGTGCCATAGTCGGCAGTTGGGGAGTAGTTGTCGTTGCGTAAGAATTGTGGAAGCGAGTTCCACAGTCTAGGACCTGCAGAGCTAAAGCTTCTGTCGCCAACTGTCTTTAAGCGGAGGAATGGGACAGCTAATTTATCGTCCACACAGGGCCTGAGGGCGCGAACAGGCTGAAACTGATGCAGCAGTTCAGCTAGGTACGAAGGAGCCAAGCCGTGGTGGGCCTTGTGTGTCAGTGTAAGAACTTTGCTCTGTATCATTTGCTCAACCGGCAACCATCCTAGCTCTTTCAGCAAAGGAGACACGTGCTCAAACCGCTGGGACTTGAAGACCAGCCTTGCAGCCATATTCATAGTCCGCTGTAGTGGCATAATAGCTTTCTTTGGTAGCCCAGCCAAAAGGGAATTACAATAATCAAGCCGAGACAGAACTAAAGAGCTAGTTAAATTTTTTACAAGCCACTGTGGGAGACAGCTCCTAATCTTGGATAGGGATCGGATGTGATGGCTAGCTGTAGAGGCAGTCTTCTGAATGAAGCTTTTGAAATTGAGGCAGCTGTCGAAAACGACACCTAAATTACGAGCACGTGGTGAAGGTCGCATAATGGCATCACCTATTAGGCCAACAAGCAGTGAGTTGCAGAAGTCGAGACGAGATGTCACGAATGCATGGACCAACTTGGACGTAGTATCCTTATCTAAACAAGCCCGAATTTTAGCAATGTTATGAAGCTGAAAATAGGCAGATTTGACCGTGGAGCTGATATGGTCGTCTAACGAGAGGTCGCTTTGGAATATGACACCTAGATTTCGAGCTGATTCAACTGGAGATATGCTGGCAGAGCCAATTTTGAGTGTCAGCCTTTCCAATTTCCGAATCACACTGGGTTTTCCCATAACTAGTAAGTTAGATGACTCAGCAGGAGCCTTGCGAAATAATGCACGTGTGGGTAAATAAATGGCTGGTTCTGGAGTGCCTGATGACAAAGGGCACCTGTGTCTGTGAGGAGTCCAGGTCGGCGGCAGTCTTAGGGGTGGTTAGGCATTACTGGGCCAACGTATTTGCTGATAAAGTGCTCGGCGTTGAAGACAGGAAACGTGTCGCTTCCTGGCTAGGGAGCTACCTTTGCCCGGGGTCTTAGTAGCACTGGGGTAAGGTGCTAGCCCTTCACGGTCCAGGTCATAGGTTCGAGTCGTGCAGTGCGATCATTTATTGACCACTGCATTTGCAAGCAGTGGTGATAACCGTTGAGGCCAACATGCTGCTATATGAAATCAGGCTCTTTGATAAGCTTACCTTAACTCGAAGGCTAAACTCTATTGCCGAGAGATCCAAGCTGTAGTAGCCACATTGCAAAAGGCAGATAGCGTTGCAGCAAGATTTGGAACCTGGAGATTTCGAACTGATATTTCAATACTGATGAATGTGGTGTGTGCAGATGTGTAGCAGATGAGCTACAATGATTCGTGATTTTTTATGATGGTGATTTAGCAGATCATGCTTGGTTCTCAGCGTGCATATCCGATAAAGAATTTCGCTCCAGTTCTTCAGTCATTTGCTACTCACTTTCCTGTCTCAGGGCACCATTTTTATATATAAAAAACCAAGTGCTTTTTATTCCAGCTTTACCTGTCACTGGCTAGGTGCTTATCTTCTTGCCCCGAGCTTGACACTTTGTAGATGACCGTAGTCGTTTTCAGGTTATAGAAGGCTGTTTGATTTGGTTGTATTAACTCCAAAGCAGGTAGTCTCTTCGAAATGTATCGCGGCAAACCGATTTTATTAAGCTGTGTGACAGAACGGGTGAATCTGTTTAACCAGTTCAAATACATACTTAGTAATGAATCTGTCGTAGAATTATGATAATATCAACTAACACTTTATCCGAAGGCTAAACTCTATTGCCAAGTGATCCAGGCTTGAGTGATCCAGGCTTGAGCGATCCAGGCTTGAGAGGTGTATTCGCTATTTTATTACAGACATCACCCTCTCAGTTGGCTTTAGTCTCAGCTAGCGACAACTCCTGTGCTTTCATGTTTATCTTTGGTGTATTCCCCTCCGTTATGTTCCCTTCGGTTCCTCTCTGCTTTGTTCCTCTCTGCTCTGCTCCCCTCTGTTAGGTTCCCATATGCAGTTTCCCCTCGCTCTGCTCATCCTGTTACTTTCCCTCTACTCCTTCCCACAGTTATGGCTCAACGACTGACTACAACCGTGTCGATTAGCAATAGGCTAGTTTTGGCTTCTGCAGACACCGGTTGTGGGCAGCAGCTCGATCGTGTCCAGCTGCTGTCCACAATTCGCACAGTGCATGCCTACACCGGAGCTTGTTTTCATGATGAATGGATGGTGACACAACTAGGTGCCAGAACTCCCACAATCTGTAACTGTGCTTGAGCTTGTTGTCATGGGGAGTGGATGGTGACATAACTAGGTTCGGCTCGACCTGGGTCCTTGTGGCTGCTGCTGATCCGTGGGCTGCCTACTGATCATAACCGCCTAGTTGCTAATATCGCCCCAGGATACGACCTTTTGAATGGATCGGATGCTAACGGCATACATCGGTGGGGGTCAGCGTTGGAGTAAATCGAGTAGCTTTCTGATTCGTCTGCAAAGGAGAACTGAGAAACAGCTAGCACACTTCCCACTCCATGAGCTGACAGTGCAGTATCTATGCTGCACGTATGTGGCAGCAGCTTTTTCTCCCCAGTCGACGAGCGAAGCTGGTTTGGTCCAGCGGTTAAGTTGCTCGCCCCGACCAAGGTCTGGTGGAGGTCGTGAGCTCGAGCCCCGAGGCGTATGTGAAGCGCCTGAATAGAGATTAGGTTCTCTTGGGGCGCTATGCGAATGAAATATATGTTATATTTTATTGGTATTGAGGACTTAAACAGGCAGGCTTAAAGTCTAAGTTTGAGGAGTCGGCTGATCAAAAGAAAAAACGATCCCGACCGGTTAATCCTACTTATGATAATAACACAACTAGCTGATTTAACAGTCTCTTTTGTAGAGTGACAGTAGGGCCTTTAATGCTATCACTCCGGCTTGCAGCTGCGATAAAGGATCGCCCAATGCAGAAATCGAACCCACGATCTCGGGATCGAGGCCGTGAAAATCCAACCATCTTACCAAGTGTGCCAGCATGCCTCACCAGCCGAAGGTGTGGTCTATACTTTACTTCTGCAAACAGAAGCAGTTCATATCCGTTCTCGTGGCCCAGTGGCCACACTTGGAGTGCCTAGATTAGAACCGGAGAAAGTCAAGAGCTGACCTAAAAATTACCGACTTAAGCAAGGCTTGTATTCTCAGCTCTGCATGGTCTCGACTCTCTGGCGATATCAAGTGGTTTAGTGGCAGGAACTCCACCAGTGTCTGGCTCGTCCGTGTTTCAGATTGAGCGTTGGATATGCTCAGGATCCTGACAACAGTGTTCCACAAATTCCTGTCAATTGCCAAACACGTAAGGTCTTGCACAGACCCTTTCATATGTGACATCATTGTAAACAATGAACATTTTCACACCAGCATGTCATTTAGTTGTTGTACGACTGACGCCTGGAGGCTAAGGTCCATGATCGCATGGCCGACGATTTTTCGAGTTCCCCTACTCAAAATAGCTGTGAAAGAAGCTAGAGAAATACTCGGAATACGAAAGAGAGACGAGAAGCTTCGATGCCTTCTTGCAGATCTGTCACCTGACGATGGCTGGTTACCTGGTGTGGCCAAATCATCTTGCATTTTCCCTAAGGCTAGTTGGTTTTGGCTAGCCTGCAGCTTGATTGAAGCTTGCCTGTCTGCAGTTCGGACTAGGATAGTGGCGTCAGTGAAATACATGACAGCACTGGCCACCGAAAAAACATTCGAGGCTTCTCGTGTACGATCCGATCAGAGGGAAATGACATGCATCTCACGACATCAGCGCAAAGCCATTGTCTGACACTAGCAGGCTCCAGTCATGGATGTTTGCATAGAAACTTGTGGTGAAATAGTTAAGCCCACGGTATGGCTGCAGAAACGTGACCATGTCATCTACGCATCTCGCAGAGCTAGGGGTTGTCACCAAGGGCCTTAACTTGGCCAATGCAACTACAGGCCACGAAGGTAGTGACCATGATCAACAGACTCCGACAAGCCTGTAACTCGGAATTGGTGGGGGAGGCTCCCTCGTGAGTAGGCGACTGTGCCATTGTCATATGATGCGATCGAGTGAAGCCCCACAGTGAGGAAAGCGTTTTCTGGCGATCAGTTGAGAACAAAGCTGACCGACATGGTCGGGTGCACCAGCATGTGGTTTCGCTCCAATGCTTGCTTTGTGGCACTTGACTGCTTGGGTCATGAGTTGGGTTCCCATCCCAGGCTGTGGTCTCGAGCAGACCAGCAACTGCTGTGCTGGCGCGCCTGTGCGTGCACGTGTGTGTTTGTGGATGTTTGTCTATGTGTGCATCTGTCTGTCTGTCTGCTGTCGTGCGCGGACGCGTGTGAGATGGGTCACTGAAACCAGCAGGCAAAGGAATCGTGGAACACAACTGCAGGGCCATATCGGCTATGGCGATATACAGCGGCAGATGCAAGTTGGAGTTGGAGTTCTGATGCAGCGTATCTTCCTGGGGTGTCAGACTTAAGGGCCCTACCTGCGCCAAGTCGTAGGTTTTTTGCACGTGAACGAACAGAAGAGCTCGTTCAAAGCGTGCGAGAGCTCGCAAAGCCACCACCATGGCCGAAAGGAATAGCTGACCGGTGCACTGGCATCGGTGGCAGCGATGAATGGCAGGTTCAGTAAAGCAGCAGAACCGAGACTGAGGTCGGGGGAGCAGAGTCGGGGTGAGCAGAGAAAGTGGAGGGATCCTCGTGCTCCTGATAGGGTCCTAGCAGAGGCCTTGCATTGCCCCCCCCCCAGTCTCCTTCGCGATAGGCGAGCGTCCGATGAATGCTGCACGGCAGCTGCTGCTCCGCTCTGCAGCTGCTGCTCCGCTCTGCAGCTCTGCTCCGCTCTGCAGCTCTGCTCCGCTCTGCAGCTCTGCTCCTCGGTGCTGCTGCTGCTGCTCCGAGTTTTCGTTGAGTGTGCACTGGAGGTCGCCGACTATTTATGGTCTCTTGAGGTCACGAGGAGGAGAGCATATGCGTGGCCACATGACCTCGACTGGGCGTGATGGTGGGGGGTGTGGAACGCGCCCAATGAGGCCTCGCTCGACCCAATCTTTACAGAAGCAGGCCTGAAGAAAAGTACAGTTTAGAACTTAAAAAAACACTTATTTAGGACAGCATTTAGTGGCTCCCTGTGATTCGTCCTTCATGTGCTTATGCGTGCTGACACTGTGCATGCTGCCACTAACCACGTTTGTATGCTGACCCTGTGCATGTCACCCCTAACCACGTTGTTTGTGTTTCAAGCATGATATTACTCACCATTCAATTGCATTTCCCTTTGCAGCAAATGTAAAGTGCCTAGAAAGAGATTTTAGTTCTCTGAGAGTGCTTTATCAAGTGCATTCTCATTATTAGTAGTAGTAGTACTGAAAAAGCATTGGTTAGTACTGTTTTTTGTCAGGATTTCTGAATGAGCTCCGGCTATCTTGCACTAATCAGTCAGTTTCAGTTACCTTGTGCTAACCCTTGCACTAATGCTGCCTTGTAGCTAAGTTGCCGTGCTCTAATAAGGCAAATGTAATGCAACAGAAATGATTCAGACAGATTGCATAAAATACCGCAAACAAAAAACAATTCCCGGCGTTCACTCGGCCTCAATAATCTAGATGCCTAGCACCTCTTGATCATCAGCATCATCTACATCAGCACCGTTGATTCAAATCAGTAGATTTGGAAAATATAACAAAAAATATTTTTCGTTAATTGGAGGTGCCTGCCGCTGGCCTCCCTCCCTCCCTCCTCCCTCCCTCCCTCCCCCCCCCCCCCCCCCCCCCCCCCCCCCCCCCCCCCGCTGGGCAAGAGAGGACATCAAGCAAGCGTGAGGCCTCGAGCAAAGTATGCAGCTTAAGGGCCCCTGTTGCCGATCGGCAGCGGTCTTCCACGCATCTCCAGGCGGCCAAGAGGGCAAGATGCCGGAAGCTGCCAAACAAGGACAGCTGCCTAAGCATGATGGGAAGAGGCACCGCCGGTGCTGCTTTCTTTCTGGCATTGGCGCGATCAGCAGAGCGACTCGCCTCAATGCATGTAGAGGCAATGTCCGAATGACAAACGACTGACTTGCTAGCAGTGAGGTCAATATTTATTGATGCGATGGCCAGCAAACATGCAGGCTATCAGCTATACACTTGACACATAGTGGACTCCCAGGAGATGTCCAGCCAAAATAATAATTTGCTCGTATCTTGAACCAGTTCAAAACGAGCATTGCATGCGGCTCGAAGGAAACATCGAGTAAAAGTGAAAAATTGCATACAATCCATAAAAACGAGCTCCGTCGGCAAAAAGCACAACCTCGACCGCGCCGCACGTGCGTCGGCGTCGTCCAGCGAGGGACAGACACTGCAAAGATCGCCCTGAGTCATGGCTTGGCAGAGAAGGAAGCAGGTGGCTCGCTGCTTTGCAGTGTCTGCGTTCCAGCAGCTACCGCCGCGACGACACAACAATGGACGGCTTGCCGCCGCGCAGTCGCTCCCACGGTCCGCGGTTACTGCAGCAGACAGACGGCAGAGGTTCGAGCAGGCTGGCCTTGCTTCAACGATTGCAGCGGCACGGTCGAATCTTTCGTGTAGGCAACGATTTCTGCTTTGACGACACGCTGCTGCGACTCGACCTCTGACCTCGTCAGTTTTATTCCCAGCACTTCGGCTGCTATCTTCTGGAAGCAGCTGCTCACCTGCATGTGCAGCACAGATGAAAAACCAGACTAGAACAGGCATCGAAACTCTCCAGACCGTGATGGCACACAGAGAGAGAGAGAGAGAGAGAGAGAGAGAGAGAGAGAGAGAGAGAGAGAGAGAGAGAGAGAGAGAGAGAGAGAGAGGATAGACAATAGAGACAGAGACCGAGACCGACAGAGATATGGACCAGCCGAGGAGAAATACGCACACAGGGAGAAACACAGATGGATAGAGACAGACGGATCGGGAGAGAGATGCCCATCCGACTGCTCGCACACTGCAAACCGAGAAACGAAGACCTGCGACAGACACAGAGAGAAAGAGAGAGAGAGAGACGACAGACACACACACACACACACACACACACACACGAGCACACACACACACACAGAAGGATAGCGAGAAGGAGACAGATAGCGCAGAAGAAGCTGAAGCACATAGTACGGAGCACAGAGATGCAGGCAGGCCTGGGCAGGCGCCACTCACAGAGTCGCCAGTCTTGGCAGACACGAAGTGACTCGACATGCCATGCTCGGCAGCGAAGGCAGTGTGCTTATCGCTCTTGACGGTGCGCATGTGTTCGAGGTCCACTGCAAAGAGGCGAGCCTGCGTGCATGAAACGTCCGGAAATTTCCAGCTCTGCTTCCATGCCGAGCAGTTTCCGGACGCAAGAGAAGCAGCAGAGACAGTGGCAGATGCAACCTCCGTCCGCCCGAGATGTAGGCGGCGCCCAGGCGATTACGGCCTCCGAGTCGGGGGCTTCCGGCTTCGGAGTGCCCTCGAGGCCTCTGAGGGGGGCCTGCCACAGCTCATGCATGCGACAAAGCGTCGGGGCTCCCTGGAAGCAAAAGCCGACCTTTGTTTCCCACGAGCGCCAAATGAGGTCGCTTGCTGTTGCTGCTGCTCGAGTCGTCCCCGCCGGCGGCGGCCGCGCTCTTAACCTTTCCCAGCCAGTCTTCGAGGTCCTCAAAGCTGGCATAGTTCGTTACGTCGTAGACGAGGAGGAAAGCCTGCCGGACGAAGCAGGGAGACAGAAGCGGCTGTAGCTCGGAGCGCTTCGGGCTTCGCATCGCTGTCGAAGACAAGCAGTGACCTCTGCCGCTCGAGGACGTATCACGCCGGACGCAGCCGCGAGGAACAGTTTTAAAATCCAGCACAGCCGGGTGCCGGCTTTGCGGTACACCCACAGTGGTGTGCAGACTCACAGCCCCAAGGTAACGAGGTCAGTTCAGACAGAGATCCCCCAATTTCCAGCCCAAAGTAACTGCCGCGAGTGCCAGACACAAAAACTAACGCTTTAGAGAACGTCGTTGGGTACCCAAAAAAATGTAAATGTCTGAGACACTCAATGCACATCGACAGACAATAGAGGCAGGTTTTGCCGACGAGTAGAACTGCTTGTGCAATGGGCCAGGAGGCATTGTTTTCGTTAAAGAGAGCCAGCTCAGGTCTCGGCGTGTAGCGTGACTGCAAGATAAGCCCGCAAGCTTTTGGTGGCTGCGCTCAAACCGCCAACCGAAAGAAGGTGCGACATCGGTCGAGTTCGATGGATAGGCTAGCATATGCTCGTAGCAAACCGGATATCTATCCGTCGGACAGCAGACAGACATTGGCCGCCGCAGAGATGGATGAAGTTTGAGCTAGAAAAAGCCTAGACAGAGATTCGGTTCTCTGAGGATGCTACACAAATATATTATTACTATTATTATTATTATCATTATCTGCTCGATTTAACTAGCACCTTCTGGCTCCTGCAGATGCGACCAGCTCGGTTTAACGCCACACGTGCTTCAGCCCTACACGTCAGCCCTAGCGGTTCGGTTCAGCACCGGCGGCTGTCTGCCCTCGTGTCTCAGGTCGGTGCAGACAGACAGATGCTGAACGCAGAACGCTCGGTTTCGCGACCTCGGGCAACGACCGGCAGCTGCTTCCTGCTCGAGGGTCTGCTGCCACTGGCTGCTGCCCAGCTCCAGGGCCGCTCTTGCCATGGAGGGAGAGAGAAAGGGGGAGGAGGGAGAGGATGGCTTGCTCCCTGCTTGGAAGCACGGTGCCCCAGCGCTTGCCATTCGCGACGTCCCTTGGCTTTGCCGAGGGCAACAGCAGGTGGGAGCGGCAGCTGATGCGATTGAAAGAAACAGAGCAGCACCTGGCGATGATCGATTGCGCGTCACAGGCAGCTTTGCTCCGAGCGTTTCCACGGGTTTGTGAGCAGCACAGCTGCTGCTGCTGTGATCTGGCATTTCTAGAAGCATCAACAAGCATGATGGCACACTGATCAGGTGGGGGTGAAAGAGTCTGGTTTCTGGGGGGGGGGGGGGGGGTTCGTGCACGAACGAAGCTGTAATATGAAATTGGTAAGCTTTTACTATATATTTCCTTATACATTTATCACATATTTTATTTCATCTTTAGATTTAATTGGCGCGTTTTTAACCGCACACAACGATTGGATCGCCTCGGGGCGA